>VXAZ01001541.1:2412-102885 GCA_013399875.1 Gymnorhina tibicen
CTCTCCTCTCCTCTCCTCTCCTCTCCTCTCCTCTCCTCTCCTCTTCTCTCCTCTCTTTTCTGGCAGACTTAGAGAAACTATAGTACTGCTACATTTAAGTTGCCCAAGTCTTTCTACAACATCAGTCTGTAAAAGTCAGGTTTGACTCTGATTATTTTCTTTGTTTGGGTCTCACATTTTTATTCTGTACCTTCTTGAGGGATCAGTAAACACAGAAACAGTGCTTATATATGACAGATCAGAAAAACCTGACCAACTGTTCTTCAGCAGTACCTGTCAAGGGATTAGAAATGAGTGGTTTCAGAAGTTCATTCCCTCCCCAGAGCAGTCTGGGGTGCAAGGGGATGATTTGCCTATCCTGTTGCTGCACCATTCCTACATTGCTGACTGTGTTGGGGTGAGGTTGTCAGTACAATCTCACTGCAGACATTTTTGTTCTCACCAGACCATGCCAGATTGGTCTTTCTGCAAAGTTGCCAGCCACAATTCTGTAATAGACTGGCACTAGATAAAGCTTAGGCAATTAGATAATGGAAATGGCAAGTACATAATCCTCCCTTCAATCCATATGTCTTTCCTTCCTTCTGTCTGCCCTTCCTTTCTTTGTTCTCTTTGGTTTCACTAAAAATTTTCTGCTTAAGCAGTTGCCAGAGACTTTGGAAGACCAACCACTTGAGTCATTGCAGCTGAAGCAAGATTACTGTGGGCTTGTCTCTCAAAAATGACGCGTAACTTTTATCAAGCCTGCAACTCTGAAACATTTACCTTACTGTCACAAGGGATGGAGTCTCCTGTGCACAGAAGAGCCACAAAAGGATTTTCTGTCTGAAACAGAAAATTTCCATGTTCTTCTGCCACCTTTAGGTTCTGAATTGCTGTGACTCAATCTGGCTACAGCTGTTCGATAGTTTTTTTTGCATCTGACATGCTTTATTGTTGCTCTTGATTGAGATAACACTAAGTGCCTCTGCTATCAGGAGAAGCCTGGAAATCAACAAGTGAGGTGTAATTTCTCTTGCTTAATAGTGATGCCTAAATTGCTGTTTGCTTTCAACAGTGCTTAACGGCTGATTTTATAGTGGAAATAATTTTTTTTTATGATTCTCTCTCACCACTCTCATAGCTAAAAAAATGTGCAGGTTATAATACTTTCTCTAACTTTGGAAACTGGTTCCTGGAAATTATTTATATTTGCAGCTCTCATTTGCAGATGAGCCTATAAGAAGAGATTTAACAGAGATTTGCCCTGATAATCATGGCTATACTGTCTATGAAAAAGGTGATGATTTTAAGGGAAAAAAAATCCTTATTTTGGTGTGCTTTTAAGAGTATGGCTATCATTCATTTAAATTGAATGACAACAAAATATTTTAAATATAATAATCAAGAAATAAAATTGAGTGTTTGAGGAATAAATCTACAAAACAATGTATTCAATTTTCTTTTTGTTTTCTTCATGTTTATGACTGCAATTTTTACCATAAGGAAAACATTCATTTTTTTGCAGAAGAGCTTTGCCACCTCTTGAGCATGTTACTGGTTTTCTCTTCCCAGTATGTGTAAGCAAGGTAAGTTCATACATTTCTAGTACTTTGTAGGTATCTTGTGGCTGAGAAACAGGCCTGAGCACTGAGAAAATCAAACTGCAGTGTAATATTGATTCTGTGTGAGTGTATTCTGTCATGGAGAAATAGACTTGGTAAAATGTGTTGTGTGCTCTCTGCCATGGTCTTTGGTGGTTATAACTAAAATGCTGTGCTGTAGCTTTAGTGAACAATCAGCTGTTAAAGGTTCTGTATAGCATCAAGTTTTGAGTGTTGACTGGCAGAATTCAGGGTCAAGCACCTTCTGTTAAAGAGTATCTGTATCTGAAATATGTCCAGATTTAGTAAAGATAAATCCTTTACAACAATTGCCAAGTTGAAAGTTACTTTTAATTTTTGTGAATTGAAGTGAAAGTTGGGTCTATTAAAGCTTTGACAAACATCACGAGTTCAGGATATTTCCAAAAATAATGGTATTGATCTTTATTTATAACATAAAACTATATTTAATTATGTAAGTTACATTGCAAGGTTGAGGAATATTTTGGAAGAATTGTTTCCTTAGTGTCAGTCTCCAATAACTGGACCAAGTGGGGAAGGAGTACATGGCAGAGAAGTGTCTCTGTCTAAATACATGCCTTTAGAGTCCTCATAGCACGCGCACACACTGTTAGACTCCTCCTCCTTCCATCTGGTAAGCAGTTTACTTATCATTTTGAAAGCATTTTCTCTGAAAAGAAAAATGAGGATAGGATGACCTCCAAAAAAGGAGGGTTCTACACTACATTCACTTTCATAAAATAGCATCTTTTTTAAGCTACTACTTAAATAGAGGCAAGGTCTGCATCATGCTGAGAATGCGTATTCCTTGCAATTCATAAACCAGAAAATGCTTATATGACTTATCAAAGGATTACCTTTACAACATTTTCTGACAAAAATTAAGTTTATAATTTGATCCATACAGCAGAACATAATTATATTACTGTCTTCTCATGATACACGTATATTTTATTTGTCCTTTTTTTACAATATTATCCTTCACGTTACCCTCCCTGTAGCAGAACTCTGTATCTTCCTGTCTTTGAACTGGATCACAAATGAAAATTCCTCCTCCAACCCCCATCAGCATTTTACTTTCAGTATGAATGTTTTAGCTTGGTTCAATTTGCTGATCCAGTTCACTCTGTGGCCCTACAGATAGCTGTATTTACAAAAGCAAGCGAGCAGCATGGATGTGGATACAAGCATAAGGCAGAGAGAGAATAACTGCTTCAACTTGTACTGCTGCAGAGAGAAACAGCTATGGATACACAGCCTCAGTTAAACATTTATGAGGAGTTGTGTGGATATACTGTGCACATATCTCGGATCAGTGCAATTTTTCTTTCTTTCATAGAGTACTTGTCATCAATCTTCTGCAAGCAGTAAGTGAAAACAGAAGCTGTCATCTGTGCCCTGGTATCTGCCTTACACCCTGCAGTCAGAAAACATCAGCTCACTTCTCTTAAACACCAGGCCTTTCTACTTTGCTTTTTGATAGCCAGAAGTTTTGCTTTGTCTGTCATACTGTCCAACATAAAGATGTGTTAGATTTTTTCCTTCCTTCGTTTTAAAAATCTGAAGGATGATGGAGAGTTTTTCTCTAAAATAATGCCCTTCTCTCATCCCAGCTGTGTATAGTACCTGCTAGGCATAGCAAAACAACTGTAGCTGGATAGCAGTCATGAAAACTACATTCAGGACATAAAGATCTGATTTAACACATTACAACAAAACAAAATACCGTGGAGCTACAGAAGAAAATGTTAGTGAAACATATGGCTTGACTGTGCAGTCTTTCAGAAAATAAAAGTTTTGCCTCAAGAAGAGTAGGCTCAGGCTTTCAATCTTCATTGTCTGAGATGATTGCATGATACTAGGCATTATGTTCTTCAGCTCTTCAGCATCTGGATGTAATGAGATGCTTTAAGGAGAGTGTCATTCTTGATGTTCTGCCATAGCTCTAAATTGCTTATTGTCTACCAGTTTGCATTACAGATGTGGTTTTTTGCCTAAAGTAACATTAAAACAAAATATATATTCCTTTCTGTTAGAAAACTCACCATTAGTATGTGTGGTTTACAGACTCATGCTCCAAATTATGAAATGAGTATATAACAATCTTCATGGGTAATTGAGAAAATAATGAAGTTTTTCTGATGTTTGCCAGAAAAACACAAAAGGAAAGATTTTACAAAAGGGCTCTTATTCCTGTTCCAAATTCTAACAGCCCCAAAGGAATCAGGACCTGATAAATCATAACAGCTATTTTTAGTCTCTTGTGTAACAACCTAGTTTGTATCTTTTAGAAACTTCTAACTCATACATTGCCTTGGTGATCTGCACAACTTTTTCTGGAGATGTTAGAATTGAGCCAGTGTGTATGTACCTTTAAAAAATATAGATTATTTACTAGTTAGTGGTCCATTTATTTAAATATTTTTCCAGCTTTCTAGAGACTTCGGTATAAACAAACAAAATGTTAACTGTAAGAAGTTGTCTTGGTTCTGGCCAGGACAGTGTTAATTTTTGCTGTAGCCAGGAGAGGGCATGGCCAGGACACTAAGGTTATTCTATAACCCTGCACGGCATTGCCAGGGGCAGAGGGAAGGGAGGCTCTTCTGGGGAGAAGGAGTTCCTTCGGGTGGAGGGAGCATGGCAGAGGTGATGCCAGTTCCAAGTGACTGTGTGTGAAGCATTTGCTTATCTTGTGCACTTTGGTATTGATACTTTAGCTGTTACTGTTAATTTTCTTTTCTCATTGCTGTTTCCAGTGATTTGTTCTTAGTTCAGCCTGTGGTCTTTAACTTTTATGCCTCCCATTCTCCTCTTCAGCCGCCTGCACGGGGAGAGGGAGAAGGAGAAGGATTGAATGAGCAGTGCATGGTTTCAGTGGGAATGCTGATTTGGGGAATACTACTCCTAAATCATGACAGAGTAATTTGGTGCCTCATCTGGGACTTGAAGAGTTGAGATAACAACAGATCTGACCAGAGTGGGTTGGAAACAAATTTGTTCTAAGTACATCTTGTATTAAGTCCAGAGCCACTGGACTACGTATTGCTTGGTCTATTCATATGGTTGTAGTACGTAACCCTGTGTATGTTTCCAAGTATTCCTGTATGTGCCCATCCCAGTGCTGTTTTTCAGAGCAGGGAGAGGGATCAGGATTTCTTGATGTGTGCTATCAGCTTAGGACATAATAACATCAAGGGCAATGAGGGTCATTTGGGATGTGTCTTCAGTGCTGCTCTCCTGCCCTTACCTCAGGTGCTACCTCTGAGAGTCCATTAATAATTGTACCCAGCCAGTGGGAAGAACAAGGGAGGATGATTTTCCCCAACTTTTCCGCCCCTCACTCCCCTTCTTTTTCCTCCTTCAGGCCTGTTGCAACAGCTTTTGAGACTCTTGAATCCCCTTTGGATGTTAAGGGAAGCATGTTCTTGTTACTAAATCTGCCAGGCCTCCTCAGTGTTTAGAGTTAAGATAGAGATTTCTAGGGAGGTTCTTCAGAGATCTCCCCCAAGGGCGGATAGTCATGAGCAGCATAGAAGGTGGGAGAAAATGGGTCATCTTTTGAAGGATTATTCTGCTTCAATGGTTTGGAAGTTTACCCCAGAACAACTACAGGACACTGATAAAGTGGCAGAATACTTGAAAAGAAAATTCTGTGGCAGTTCCAGAGAAACGGGAAAATATGCAATGTTCTGAGCCCTGGCTACTATTTATTGGGCACTGCTCATTACTAGACAGCACCCTCAGGGGGAGGAGGGGGCAAGCAGACCAACAGGTACCATGGCCACTCAAACTGCACCTGAACCAGAGGACCAACCTGTGATGGTTGGTAGCAGTCACCCCCATACAGAAGAAGAAATCCAACACCAAATCAGTTTGTTTCAGTGAGGTATGACGAGGAAGCAGGAACCTTACAACAGGAGGAAGAGGCAGGGCCAATCACCTGATCCCTATCCCTGGGTAAGCTGCAAGATATGCAAAAGGATTTCAGCCACCAGTCAAGTGAGACCCTGATGACCTGGCTGCTCCGATGCTGGGATATCGCAGCCCACGATAAAAAAGCAGATGGTAGTGAAACCAAGCAGCTGGGATCCCTGTCGTGGAATTGGGCATTGACAAAGGGATTGGGAAGAGGACCGAAACCCTCAGTCTCTGGAAGCGACTCCTGTCAATCATGAGGGAAGGTATTCTCTCAAGGGTGATCTAGTAGTGTGCCTAAGCCAGTGGAACGCCATGGAGAGGGGTATCCAGTGCCTGAGGGAATTAGCTGTGCTGGAGGTAATCTATAGCGATCCAAATAATGAGCAGCCCCCTGTAGATCCAGATGGGGTCCAGTGTACACAATCCATGCGGCAGAAGTTTGTATGGAGTGCACCCCCATCACAAGCCAACTCACCAGCATTGCTGTCAATGAAAGAAGAACAGAGCTGACTCTGGCAATATAAAGATTATCTTTTTCCTGCCTTAGAATATCCTCTGAGTCCTAACCATGCCCCCTTCTGGCTACTGCAAAAATTAACCCTGTTCTGGCCAGAACCAAGACAGAAGTGAAGACTGAGATCCAGGGTTCGGACTAATACGAATGTCATACTAAATGACGAGCAGAGCAAAAACACAGGTATTGATTTGGATCAAAGTGAAAATCCATATTTTGCAGCATTCTGTGTCTGTAAATGTTCAGAATAAGGTGCTGCAGAGACAGATGTAAGAAAGCTTTCAGTGGATGAATTTTGAACTTCTGTTCATACAGCAGGATGGGGAGTCAAAGCAGTGAACAAAATGCTCAGTTAGAGTATGTTGCTTTTTTTCCAAACAAATAAATATTTATTTTGATTTCTTTTGTCTGGTCTTCCACAGAACATTGGCATTTTAACTGAGCTATGTATAACCCTTATGAAAAAAACCAGCTGCTGAAATGCTTCTGAAAGCTCTGAGGCTTGGATACCTAATTCTCATTGAGAGGGATGAATATTATCAAATAATTTAAGATTCTGATCTGCAATGGCTATACTTAGGCTGGGAAAATTTAGTGGCAAATACACAGGACCATTCAATGATGTTAAACTTGGATAGCGGAGGACAACAACCAACATGCATGCTGGCCATGTCTGAGCATCTGTGACTGCTTTCTCTTTTTCAAATTCAAGATGATGTCCAGAAATTTTTCTGAAAGACTGATACTTGGTTGAGATTAAAACTGCATTAATGACCATTTTAACAATTTTACAGATTAGATTATTTTGCTCCAGTGCCTGGAACTGGTCCTCTGTGGCACTGTGTGTTTTACTAGCACCAGTATCACAGAATCATAGAATGGTTTGGATTGGAAGGGACCTTTAAAACTCATTTAGTTCCACCTCCCCTTCCATGGACAGGGACACCTTTCACTAGCTGAGGTTACTCAAAGCCTCATCCAACCTGATCTTGAACACATGCATGGATGGGGAGTCCACAACTTCTCTCGGAAATGTTCCAGTGCCTTGCCATCCTAATAGTAAAGAATTTCTTCCTAATATCTAATCTAAACCTATCCTCTTTCAGTTTAAAATCATTCCCCCTTGTCCTGTCACTATATACTCTTGTGAAAAGTCCTTCTCTGTCTTTCTTGTAGGCCCTCTTTAAGTACTGTAAGGCTGCTCTAAGGTCTCCTCGTAATCTTCTGCAGGCAGCATAACGCCTACTCTCTCAGCCTGTCTTCAAAGGAGAGGTGCTCTGGTCCTCTGATAATCTTTGTGGCCTTCCTCTGAACTTCATTCATAAGGCCCATTGCCTTCCTATTTTGGGGGCCCCAGAGCTGAAGACAGTACCCCAGGTGGAGTCTCGCAAGAGCAGAGTGGAGCGGAAGAATCTCGTCCCTTGATCTGCTGGCCACACTTCTTTTGATGCAGCCCAGGGTGCAATCAGCTTTCTGATCTGTGAGCACAAATTGCCCATTCATACTGAGTTTTTCATCCACGGGTACCCCCCAGCTGTTCTCTGCAGAGCTGCTCTCTATAACATAAATTGTCTTAGATTACAAGTCTAGCCAACACACAGAGTGGTTTCATGAAGGTATCTTTTGGGAAATGGCATTTTCAAAATGTGTTTGAAATTTGCCTTGCAATTTCAAATAGAAGTTTAATCAAAATGTGTTGCACTCTGTATAATATGAAAACCAGAACCTACATTGACAATATTTTAAAATATTGAAACTATTACTAAAAATGAAATATAACAACTGGTTTGGCGAAGTCATTCTTCAAATTTGTGCTACAAAATATTTGTCTAAATTTCTCAGGATACATACAATTAATCTTCAAAAGAATTGCACAAATCCTTTTCTTGCTCATTTCTGAAATTATCCATATAAATGAATTGTTGTATTATTTTCCTTAATTCAAGGTCCATTCATTATCCAAGGTAAATTTCATTTGCTGTCTTCTTACTTGATCCTAGTGGTTCTAGTTATCACACTTTTTTCTGGCAAAATTTTTTCACATTTGCCTACAAAATAACTCCCTTAAAATGAAATGTCAACAGACAGTAATTGATTGAAAATACAGGTTCGTTGTGTATTCTTCTCTTTTATAACACCTACACACCATGAAATTGTTTAACGTCTAAAACTTAAAATGATGCTTTTATAGCCTAGACTAAATCTACATCTGTAAAATTCAATTTTGCTGAAAAATAATGCTATACAGTGTGGCATTGGCCTCATACTTTCCTGAGGTTCATTTGATAAAAACCCTTAGCAGTTCCTTCTCAGCAGTATGCTACCTCCACTGATCAGAAACGATAACATACTAAAAATTAAAGATGTGTCACAGCTGAAAGTAAATTCCATTTATATAAAAACAACATATGGCCACTCTAATAAAAAAAAATTATTATCATGGTATGTGTATGTAAGCAAAAAATTATTTTTTGCTTTAGGTTCAGAATACATACCCTCAGACTTACAGTATTAGAAAGTATGACTTTAGCATTTGGGGGGTGTGTGGGGTGATAGGAAGAAGAATGTAATTACATATTATTTCCCAGGTTAAGAAATGAAAATTGAAATTTTGTCAAGAATTTTAAAATGCAGACTGTATTTCATAAAGTGATTTATTCTTTCTTTTTTTTCTTTTTTCCTGATCCTTTTTTTCTTCAATTTCTTTTTCTTGGTTGAAAGAAGGAAAAGAAGTGGATATGTGATGAGAAGTGATGCAGAAAAATCAATTCTGTGGGACAGACATAAAAAAGCTTTTTCATCCCATTAAATCCATGGGACAAAAAATAGGAAAATGTGCCCTTTTAAAGTCTTCAACATGTCAGTTTTTCTAGATTGTTGATATTTTTGGCAAGCATCTTGGAGAAATCTATATGGAAAATATCTGTCTCTTTTTAAAGGTCTTCTCTAATTCCTGTTAGACTGTTAATAGTTCACAGGAAACTACACTGAGTGACGCTACTGATGTCTCTTCAGAAATGCACATTTAACTCTGGAAAATATAACGGTCAAAGGTATATGCTTCTGATGGGAGAATGTTTGGATAGGGAGTTCCAGCCTATGTCCAGAGGGAGCTTGGTTTATTTCAAGGGATATGAGCACATATGTGCTGAATTGACCTCGACTAGCTTTCAGGTGCCTACCCAGCTGCTCTATCGCTCCTCCTCCTCCTCATCAGGGGTACCAGATAGGATGAAAAGCTCATGGGTTGAGATAGCAACAGGGAGATCACCTGCTAATTGCTTGCCAATTACTATCAAGAGTAAAACGGACTCAATTTGGGGAAATTAGAACTTTTGCAAAATCATGAAATTACTAGATGATATAAATGCAGAACCATTACTCACGTAACATTATTATATTGGAACTAGCTCAAGGAACTAGGAGATTGGTTTGAAACATTTTTTTAAAGGTATGGATTTTAGGCAGCAAGTGGTGAAATGTTGGAATTTGTTGCCACATGTAATTATAGAGATAAACAACATCAACAGATAAAAAATGGATTACACAAACTCAAGGACTATAAATATATAAAGAAGGCTTAGAAAACTATGTGCCTTCCAAGGCCCTTAATCCAGCGTCTGGGGATCCGAGGGTAGCGTCCCCTTTGAGGGCCTCGGAAGATGGTCAGGTTTATGTAGCTTTCATTAATAGCATCTCCTATGGTCACTCTTCTTGGCAGACCAGACTACCTGTATGATGCTGTTAGGGCATTTCTAATGCTTGTATGTCTGTCATTGAACATTCATTCACTTGCTTTTCTAATTCAGAAAGAAAAACAAGCAAAACATTATCCTCTATGTAAATTCCCTTTTCCTGAACCCAGACATACTTATATCTACCTTCTTATGAATATTTGAGTGGAAATTGGCTTGTGAATTTCAGGAATATTTCAAACTGAGAACTAGCTTACATCATGGTTTTTTTTTGGGTCTCTGGGTTTTATTTTGGTTTCGTTGGTTTTATTTTTTGGTGCTGGTGTTGTTCAGTAATTCAAGCTATTGCACATCTTTGGTTTAGTCTGCTCTATTGTTTTATTTCTGGTTCATCTTTTAGGACATAATTTCTCCTCCAACAATGGTGTAGAAACAAGGGGATACTCAATAGACATCTGAACTGAATTGATATGTGCCTGAAATTCCTGGGGTTTATATATATCTAAAACAGTAGCTTCTAAACACAGGAAACTGTCTTTTCACAATGACAGTTAATGTTGATGAATGGTTAGAAAATTGCTTGTATGATGCATGTGATAATGTTACTTTACAGTAATTTACAATGGCACAATAGTCCCATTAACAAGTGATTCACATGAGCTGGAGGCTTTCTGTTGTATTTACAACACAATAAACTCCTACTTCTCTTCAAATAATGATGTTCATTACAAATCATTGTGCTAGTGCTTATATTTTCAGTTTCTCATTTATTAATTTTCTCTTTCCATGCTGGCCTTTTTATACCTTGTCTAACAATGAAATCACTGTTGCTGACAGTGACTTAACCACAGCTGCAGTCAACCTTGCTGCTGCAATGACTGTAGTGCAAAAGTGGACAAAGACTATAGTCAGTGATTTTTTTTTTTTTTTTGAGGAAGTCTTGGGTAATAGCATAATCACTGACCTTTTTCCTGTGTTGTAGTTGTAGTTAATGGTTAACTGCATCTGTATCTGAAATTCACTCTTCTGCAGAATAGGATAAAATATGTAAAGCTGATAAGAAAGAATGTTTGTAGCTTGTACACAACTTCAGTCACAAGTATCTTTTGTTTCCTTATTTTTTTTCCTCCAAGTGATTGCTGGCAGCTATTATATGTCCTAAAAATGAGAGACATGTAATTAGCTGATGTTCCATTTGGAAGATGTTGATTTCATTACAGAATACGGATGTTTACTCCACTCTTAATTCCATTAAGAAATCAAAGGAATCTTGAATAATATATAAAGACAAAAAAGACAAATTTATTTAATTTTTTTTTCCTGAGCTGTAATACTAGAAGGAGAATAAAAAATTGTGATCCTTGAATAATATTTTGAACTGATCTGAATTGCTTAAAGGATGTGGCTCTTTGTCTGTGATAAGCAGTTCGTTTAAGAATTGGTGTGTGCAATTAATTGCCAAAACAGTATCTTGGCCATACCCTGTCTGTATTCAGTTTCTCATTATGCCATTGGATTGTTCTTGACCTTACATAACTCATATTGAGTCATATGCTCACCTGACCATTGAATTACACGACCTCAGATTGATCTGTTATATCTCGCAGTTGTTACTTGCAGTGCTTTTTTTCTGCTAAACAGATTGAATGCCCTATATTACTCCATAACTATATCTCAACCAGACAAAAAAAAGTAATGTTTGATTATTAGATGCCTGAATCTTTAAATTCCTCAGGAAAAGTCTTATCTGAATCTATAATAGGTCTCTTTTGCAGAAACATCTTTCCACAGTTTCAAAGTCACTGAGTGAACCTTTATCTGAGACAGAGGATGTGGGCAAAAAAAAAGCTTGAAACTGTATGGTCATAAAGCTAAAATAAGAGTTTGATCCAGACATTTCAGTTTGGTTTACTTCCAATATGAAAAGCAGCGTACAGGGGTATGTTTGGGTTTAGTGCAATAAGGGGAAAAAAAAGGAAAATAGGAAAAGAAGCTTTTATCTTCAGGACAGATGCTTCAGCCAATAAGAACTATTACTGTTTCCCTCTGAGTACAAAATGTTACAAATATGTTCTCTTCACCCACAACTTAAGCTCATAACTTGAATTCATACTCCTTGAGTCATGAGCTGAATCCAAGAGCTTTGGGCTGGGTAGTGATTCGACCCATTATAGTCACTGCCATCGTGATGGAGAGTGACAATATCCAAGTATCAGGGAACACGTTTTAATACTTGCTATAATCCTCTGTGAAGTTGTATTGTGCTGCGACTGTGGTCCATCACCAGGACAAGAACAAACAATTATAATAGCTGCCATATTCATGGCAATTGAAGTACAATAACGCAGAGAATGTTGTGGCTCTACCTCCAGATCAGAATTTAGTCAGTGGACTCTTGGCAACATTTTTTGTCATCCTCAAACTTCCATTGCATACTTTTGTGCCCCCCTCCTTTTCCTCACCTCATTCTAGAACCCTCATCCCTTGGATTTCTCCTCTTTCATGTCCCTAAATATGAAATTTTTCTTAAATACGTATCTCTTTTTTCTTCACATGACCCAACTCAGAGCTACAAGTACCATTTATTTTCTCTTTACATCTTGGAATTTGCTATTGGCTTTACTGTTGCCCTACTTACCACTGCATTCATCTACTCAAGCTCTGAATCTTGTAAAAAACATAGATACAGGCTGAAATCATTAGAAAAAAACCCTTCATGTGAATTTTTTTAAAAAGCAATGTTGATGCAAAGCCAACACTGGTAGCCAAAGTGGTTTTTAGAACAAATATTCATGGGCTTTACATTAGCATGTACAATTGTAGTATTAAAGTCTTGTTAACAATTAATTTGCATTAAAATCTTAAGCCTGCTGTGCCTAGATAAAAATACAGGTTGATTAATGCTTCCGTTAGTCTTTTTTCCTCATTAATATCTGTGCATTTTCCTTTTTGTTCTTTTTATTTTTTTGAAGAAACATTAAGCTTAGTATTTTATCTATGAGTGAAGGTAGGTCTAATTCAGGGCTTTGGCCGCTGCTATAGCTGCATTCACTGAAACATGCTATTTCAGCAATAACTACAATTCTTCCATGACAACTGCTCAAGTACAAACCCACCATTAAGAAATCTGCATGTACATACAGTATATATACATAGGAATTTACTAAAGTGCTGTGGGTTTTCTTTCAAACAAGATGATGAAAAATGTAAGATATGGAAGAATATTTCTTGTAATGTGAAAAATGAAAGGTTGGGAAAACTGATGTGTTCCACCAAGAAAATATTGAAGAACATACACCTCCCTTTCTCAGTAGTTTTAGTCATTTACTAAATGTAAAGAGAAGTTCAAACCTTCACATTTTTTGCCCCAAACAATGTAGAAAAATACCAGATCTGAATTTCTATTTATTTTTCCCATACCAAATACTTTGATGGGATTCCTTATGTTTAAGAGTCCCCACCCTAAACTGGAGACTTGCAATATTTATAAATACCTTTGAGGTCCTTGAGCAGATGACTCATTGTACATATGTCAAGTGAATCTTCCCAAGTTTCTGTAGCATATAACATCTGACTTCTAGAAACCTGGGAAACATATGCTGTTCCTAATTAAAGAAACATGTCTGTAACATTCACAGTAACCTTGGGAATCAGGAGCATCCCCTCTTGAGGCATGAAAGTAAGGCTTTGAGTTATGGGCTCTGGTCTTGCATCAGACTAGACTGATATCTGTGTCTGGGTAGCTCTTCATCCCTTCTCTTCCACCTGGTATTACTATCCCTGTAACAGTAAAATGTGGAAGATCATGTGTTCAGGCTTTAGCTGGAGCAGTTCCGAGCTGGGAGTATTACACTCAGTTGTCATTACTTACAGTTTAATACACTTGACTGTGAAAGGTGCAGCTCAGGACCCTCCTTACAAAATATATTGGTTTTAACTACCACAACTGAGGTAGCTGCCAGCTCCCACTGTGGCTGGAAACATCCTTGTCTGAGAGAACAGACTCGACAAGGCTGTCAAAACACCAAAGAGAACTATAAAACTGTAGGAATACAGCTGCTGGGATTTGGCAGCAGAGATAAAATTCTGGCTGGATAAGAAGATAAAAGACACACTTAACAAATCTGGGAATTAATGAAATCTACTAGGGACATGATGTATCCACTTGCCCAGTAGGGATTTTCATGCAAAGCTTCATAAGGATGCTTTACTTTTACGTGCATTTTAGTGCTCTTGTAATCTCTGATCTTGAGATTCTGTAAATCTGAGTCAATCATTTGGATGCTGTAGCATGTCAGGTGCCAAACTATGGAAAACTACATATGAAACTGTAAATCAGACCATCCAGGCAGGTGCACAGTGATCCAAGATACCTTCATATGGGTATCTCACATGCCAGCTCAGTAGAAATGATAATAATTTGGTTTGTGCTAGATCTGATCCTGCCAAGTATGAGGTAGGGAGAATTCACATTGCTATTATTGTGGAAGTAAAGTTCACTTCAGGCACAGCTTTAGCAATTTGTCTTCTGTCATCTATATTTGAAGTGCCTGTGTAGAAATTCTCTCAGAGATTTTAAATGCAAAGTTGTAATATTCTTGTGTTTGCATGATAGAGAGAATGCCCAATCAAACATTCAGTTGGCCTTAGATCTATGCACTGTAAAAGTGACAGTAATTTAGAGCTCAGCAGTGAGAGAGGTAGATGGATGAGAGACACAAGACTGAATTTACTGAATTTATTTATTTTCCTAAGAAATAAGAAAAACGGCTCCTTCTCTAAAGATGAACCCAGTTCAGTCAGAGACAGTAGATGCCTTAGTGTCTCTACAGTGCCTTTTCGAATCTCTGTTGTGGTGCTCATGAAACTGATATGCCACAATCATTTGTTGATGTAGCTTAAAAGTCTGTCAGAGATAAAAGATTTCCACGTTTTCTTGGTTTTCTTGTATGACAGGCATGAGAGGTGTCAGCAGACACTGCAGACAGTCCTTTACTGCTCCCTGGGAAGAGAGGATGTGTCAGCAATTGCAGTAACATCTGCGGAGACTGAGTCTTCTAGAAGAGTATTGTACCAGAGCTGGAGAATTACATGATGGTGCAGGGTATTTGCAGTGTTTGATTCCAAACTTTGCTTGGGATCAGCTCTCATATCAAAACTTAACCCCATTATGTAGAAAAATACAAAGTGCCTGGTGCTCTTAATTCCCTTAAGAAACTTATTTTATTTTTGACTTGACAGGATTTGTTAAACTTCAAAATATTTGTGAGGTCTTTCTTCTTGCACAAACATTTAACTTAAATTTTTGTGGTACTTCAGTACGGATCTTTGTGGGGTGCTTCAAGTTTGGTTTTAAGGGATGCTTGTTGCATCTCTGTCTCTCCTAATAATTTTCATTTTCAGTTTTCATTTTTTCATTCATATGTAGGTTGAGCAGCAGATACATGTGACATCTGCAAGTTAGGGCTTTTCAGATGGCTAGATCTACAAATTCCCAGAGGATAATTTTAAAGGAAGTTCATTCAGTTACTAGCAGCATTTTCTTAGTCCCTTCAGTTAAATGAATGTAATCCTAGGGTGGTTGTTCTATACAGTGTCAAGGGACTCTATTTTCAAATAGCATAAATTAATGTGAATTTTTGTAGCCATGGACACTTTTTTGAAATAAAAGGGTAGCCTATTTTGTGCATTTCAGACTATAATAGCTTGATGTAAGTTATTATTTTCCAGGAACTGCTGTCACAAAATACAGGTTTGCTATTTGGTTAATCTGTTAGTGAAAGAAAAATAATTTTTAGAATGATTTATGAGAACATGTTTTTTCAAAGTGATTACTTGAGCAGTAGATCTGTGTTTTCACTTAAATCTGCACTAGAAATGTAAAGGAGAGCATGGATGGACAGGAATTTTAATCTCATTTCCTTCATAACAAGAAAATACTTAGTATTAAAAAAAATGTAGGTAGTTTTGGAAAAGTCAATTTGGAAATCTGATGGAAAAATTTATCATTTGTCATTATGAAAAACTACTTCTGGTGAGAGAAATTTTTTTTTTTCCCCTTCAAATCAGTCCAGGCTTATGACATGCCAATTTGATTGTGGTCAGGCAGTGATAGGAAAACACATCACACGTAACTGATATGTAAGCCAGAAGATGAAAATGTATTTACATTTTTAAAAAAACACTTTCTGTGATTTGGCATACTTAGTTTATACCTGTGGGGGTCTTGATGTTTTAGTATAGTGGTGAAAATATAGTGTATCTTTCTTCAAAGGACCGGTGGAGGTGCCCAAATTAGCAGTGAAACCACCCATAATGTTTGAGATGTCACTGGGTCCTTTTACGGGTGAATTTAAGTCCACACACAGTATTCTAATAACCATGTCTGAAGGCACGGTAAGAATATAATGTCTCTAAATGCTTTTTAACCTAAGTTGTCTGATTAGGTGGCCTAAAACTGGCCCACAGAACATTATCATTCCAGCGTACAGGCAAGGCAGGCAATCCACGGTAAGCAAATACCCAAATACTGCTGGGGAGGGAGGGACGCCCTATAACTCTAAATGAGACTCACCAACTCAACTGCAAAAATAAATATTTTATTTTTAGCTTTAGTTAAAGGTGCGTATTTATTTGTTTTTGTTCCATCCCTCAGCTAGCAATGAGCAATGCAGAACACTACATGCAGCTTTTGCATAAGCTAATCAAGAAATCCATCCTTGAGTCTCTCATTTAAATTGCATGAAAACTGGAATGAGAAAGTACTGGGGAAGACAAGGCAGAAATGTTCAGCTGAAAATGAACCCAATTTATAAACAAGATAAATTAAATACTACAGTTGTATGCCAAAAAACAAAATAGGGAAATGGCTAAGGTATTTGTTTAATCCTATATTTTTCACTACATGTACTCTGACAGCTAAGTGGGAAAAATTGATACTGTGATTGTGTGAATTGAAAAAGAGGAACTCTTCCTTCTCCTCATGATACAGAATTATGTGGAAAATGGTTGTACTACCTGCTTTTTCGGTATCATCTGTTATAAAAGGGGTGAGGACTGAGAAATTTTGGACTGAATCTGGATTTGTCCTGCAAAAGGTTGCTTTGTGTATTTAAAAAGATCAATCACTTTACATTTAAAAAATTCCTAACCAGTAGGAATATATTGGTACTACAATAAATCAAGAACAGGTCTGAACATATAGTCACAGGCATTTGTTTCCTGTGGAGAATTCCTCCCCATTTGAACTATATACAAATGCAGCTGTTGTAGGTACTGTCCGTAGTACCAAAAGCCAAAAGGAAGAGCTTTAAGTGGCCGCAATTTTGCACAGAAAATAGTGTCCAGCACTGAGGTGTGGATTGTCAGGCTCCCGAGGGTACTGCTGTCCCTGCCAACCTTCCCTGGGCTCCACCCACTATGCTCTCCCACCTGGGCCCTCCCTCCACCAGGGCCCCTTTAAGCCCCCAGGGCCAACAGTCCCTGCCCCAGTGATGCTGCATCAGGGCCAGTCTCCCTCTCCCCAAAGCCATGCCCCGCTGTCCTCAGGGTGGTGCCTCATGTCTAGGGCTGAGGCTACCAACACCGCCTTTTTAAAACATAAGGTGTTGTTGGACTATGTGTTATTGTGATAAACACTGGCAGTGTGCACAGTCAGTTGAACAATTCATCAAAACAATTTCTTTGATTATTTTAGTTATATTTATATCTCTTGACAGCAGAATAGGTCAAAATATAGATCAATGTTTTCTCTCTTGCAGGAAGACACTATTTAAATTTTAAACTACACACATTCAATTCTATTATGTCATAGTTTGCCCTATCCAAAACAAAAAATTTAAGATTATTTAAATTGTTGGATGAAAATCTCTTTCTTTGTAGAGATGCCACACTCTATCAGAATTTTAGCACTGTGATTAAATTCTGGTCCTTGAACCTAATCCATGAGACCAAGCTACAAGCTGTTGAAGTATTGCCAGTGGTGGCAACTAAAAACTTACATGTTTTTGGTCTTCTACTGGTACAATTAATTTTATTTCTTTTTCTTCACAGCTTTGAATAAAAGTTTATACCTTTATGATAATATTTCTATTGGAATTGAAACCTGTCTTCTATTTTCATTAATGAAAAATCCTGAGATAATTTTTCCTTAATTGACAGAGTCAAATTTCTGCTAATCAGGTACAATTTCACACCATGGTTTGTATGTCTCTCATAGGAGAACTATGGGTAGGCATTATATTGAATCTATACGTAAAGTTGTAAGAATGATCACTGAGTGGATGTTCACATATACTGATAAGACTGTAAAACAGGTAGATTAATAGATGTGTTGCAGGACAGCAAGCAAACTTCCTTGAAAAATCTTCAGTCACATATATCGGATGGCATAAAAGGTGAGAGTGCTTTCTAATAGCTGGAAAAGACTTTGAAGGTCGAAGCTCTGCATGGGGAAATTAATTTTGTGTTACAGTTGCTGTATAAAGCAGCTGTGATGGGAGTGAGTCACCTCAGTCATACTAGGGCACAATGTGAGGAGTTAAAGGGCAGCAGTTATGCTTGACATGATTCAGCAGAGAGACAGAGGACTTCTGGTGAGAATAGAAGGGCCTCTGCTGCTCTTCATTTCATCTTCTGCCTTTTAAAAGTTACTGTAAATTTAGCTACTGGAAAAATGTCCTCCATTGCCCTAACCTTTTCCTTCCACTTCCTGCTTCCTTGCTCTTATTATTGACTGAACAACAATGGCTCTGCACAACTGCATTCACTGGGAGCCGTTCGTGCTTTGCCAGACCTTGTTAGTATGCATGTGAAAGTTAACTAGAAGTGTGGCATAGCCAGGAAGCACATAGCTGGCTTCAGCAGGAGCTGAAGGTAAATTCAATTATTAATTTTTTATTTGGAAAATATTTAGTGTACCCACTTCAGTTCAATGGGGAATAAAGAATGCAACAAGAGAAACTTTGGAGCAAATGGATTTAAGACTATAAAATTAATATTTAAACATGAGGCTATGAGGACAAACAATAGATATACACTATAGATATGCTTACCTCTCATTTTCTTTTAAGCATATCATGAAATGTTTTCTAACTAAACAAACAGAGACTGGAAGCGAAGCTGTGTCTTTCCACTGAAAATCAGTATATTTTAAAATTTAGGGTTAGTTAAGCAAATTAATAAGCCTCTGTCACTATTGCAACTTCAGGAAGAATGCAAGGAGAAGCCTTTTGCAACTGCATGTAACTCTGAGATCCAGAGATACCTATTTTTGTCAGGTAAGAGAGGTATTTCCCAAAAAGGCTCATAATTCACATTTTTCGGTTAGGTACTTGAAGCTGAGCAAAACGAAGCTGGGAGGATGAGGGATGGGAAGACTATGCATACAACACAGCACCAGTGGCCATGTTATCCATTGCTCCATTTGAGCTAGTCTGACTGGCAGACTATAAAATGTTCAAAGCCATTAGTATTATGTCCATGCTATGACTGAATTAGGATGGGCTAAAACCAATGTGTTTGGTTTTTCTCTTGGATTTTTAGTGTTTTGTCTGTGTGTGTTCTGATTTTGTTTGGGTTTTTTTAAGAAATAAGTTCCCAGACTGTGGTGTAAATACCATTAACTGTGTGAGCTAGAAATACGTGAGTTAATACTCATGCTAGCTACATGAACTTCTGTGAAATGTGAGGTGAGGTTTTTCACAGTTACCAATCTAAGTAACTCTGAGTGCAGCTCGGGAGTGTGCCTTTGTACAGGTGTTTGCAGGAGATCTGTTGGTATCTACCTGCCTGGCAAGAGAGAGGGCACTTGCTAAGGTTGCAAGGGAATGGTGTTTCATTCTGTCAGTTTGGTGATAAAAAGGTGAAAGTGGAAAACTGGAGTACTATGGGAGGCAGGAGGGAAGGGAAAGCCTAATCCTTGAGCCTGATCCATGAGACCAAGCTACAAGCTGTTGAAGTATTGCCAATGGTGGCAACCACTTTTTTCATCGAAGGGAGAATGTGTGTTCTGTCAAAGAATATTTGTGATTTCCCTGAGCATCATAAATACCTTATTTATATTTTCGCCTTTTAAAAAATAGTTGTCATTTATGTTGGAAAAATGGTATTTTTAAAGTATTTTGCTTTGCTTGACTTTTTTCACCTTCAGGAAAGTAGTACTCAAAGTTGCTTAGAAAAGGTATGAAGAAAGTCAAATGTCAAATACTGCTTTGAGTAATTCACCATTTACCTTTCAAATGTAAAATTCAGCTTTCAGGATGCTGAATTTTTGTGATTCATTTATGATCTATGACAGTCATCTCAAAGATAACTTTTTTGAGATTGTTACATTGGCATCTTTCTTGTAATAAACATTTATAAAGCAATTGAAATTTGGTAGATGAGTGGTGCTTCAAAATGTTGAAACTGTTTACTGTGGGATATTACAAAAGAATCCTTTTAGCCTCAACAGAATGAAGTAAAAGCAAAGTTCTTATCAAACACATGTGTTAGTTTTCTTAATTGCATTCTCTCTTCTGAGGGGATTAGACAAAATGGAGTGTTCAGGAGCAGCTTGTTTTCTCCCCATCCATTTATAAATTTTGGGTTTTCAGCAATACTGAAATGTGAGCTGTAGAACTGTAAAGATCTATTTCCAGAATCCAACCAGAAGTGTAGCTGGTTCTACAAACACCAAGATCCATGCAATACAATTTTGAGCTTATTTTCTTGATACTTAATCAGTTATCTGTGTGTACTTCTGCATGTAAAACATCAGATATACTTTTGAACAGAAATATTTATATCAAACATATTATTCAACTGAAAATTATTTTTGACAAAAATATTAATAGATCAACATTTTCAGTAAAGCTTGCTAATTCTGTAGAAGTTATTAAGAAATGTCTCTCTATGCCTTGAAACAGAAGATAGAAAGTGAGAATTTCATATAACGTAATGCAGTAAGTGGCACTTACATGAAATGTTTTCTATGTTGCTACCTGAACTGTATTTTCTATGCTCACACAGCCCCGAACTCCTGTAATACACTTCCTCTCTTAGTGGAAGATATCTTAATTAGTAGCAAGATGAATTATTTGATGTTTGGATGGTGGGAGGAAAACTAAACTGAGGACTGCTGAAATTCTGAAGCAATTTTTCCAAGTTGGAGTATTTCTGACTGTAATTTCAATTCAATCAGAATAATAAAAAAAGAAATTTTGCTTAGGATCCATATAGTTCAATAATGCTGTTATAAACGTGTTTTGAAATCACATCAATACATTCCAGTCTGTCACACAAATGGATAAGAAAAAATAAACCATGGAGCAAAAGAACATTCTCTACTTTGTATGTATTTCCCTGTAGAAAAACTAGTGACATATAACATATGTGGTGGCTTATTAGAGAAAATCCCTTCCTCAGATCTGGCAGGTGGAAATCTGAATAGCTATGCATTTGTTTGCAATAGTAGACCATAACAAGGACAGTTAAAATCAAATCCTAATGGACCTGACAGAAAAGAACAGAAGGATTCATTATTTTACTCTGCCTCATGCACCTTTGAGGCTTGCTGTAAAACTTAATTAATTGTTCATGAGACACTTTGACACCATCATATTAAATAAGTTTGAGACATATTAGTGGTAGTTTTCTCTCATAAAAGAGACATTATAGTCTAGTACTACATAATCTTTCTCAGTGAAATAAAGTAATAGTAAATTTGATTTTTATTATGTTTCTTTTATATTGTAATTATTCTTTTTTATTATATATGTTCAGTACAAAAGCAAGGAGTTGCTTTGTAATTAATTACCATTGCTATTTCCACAGATTAAAAAATACTGGTATAAGAGTCATATGCTGAAGGAGAATATGTGCTGAAAGTTGAGTGAAACAGTTATCATTCAATACACAAGAATGATCAGCACAGAGTGAAAACTGTTGTCTCAAGCATTTATATATCAAGTTATAAACATTCTTTGACTTTACAACTCAGGAAGTTAAAGTATCAAAGAGTGTCTCTTCTTATAGGCACAAAGATTCTTTTAAATGGATACACTCTAAAACATTTTAGCACAAGCTTAACTATTAAGTCAGCAGAAATACTGATATCTAGAAATGTAATCATGATTATGTGCAAATTTCTATGGAAATAATGGTACAATACAGCAGCACTCACTGGGAATGAGAATGCCAGGGAATTGGGTCTGGGAATTGTGATGTAACACTAATATTTCTGTGGGTGCTAGCATTTTTGGACTTGGTGGTAAAGAACTTAGAGATACTTTAAGATTGTGGGTTTTTTTCAGGCAGGTTTTTTTGGGTTTGTGCTTCTCTGAAATTGCGTTGTGTTTTTTTATTTCCAGCATGCAGGTGTTCATATATGTAGAAATGCAGTGTTCTTAGCTCTTCACTTCCAAAATTCTCTGTAAAAAGTTTCCTATCACTTTGTCTTCATACTGTTGTTCACATGTTGTATCAGTCTCCTATCCCTTTTGCTCACCTCATATCTGATCTAAGAGAGAATCTAGGATTTCTCCATAATGAAAATGATAGGCACTCTCAGAGCTCAATTCATTCCATCTGCCTAAAATATTTGGTGTAAAATGGAATTATACTGATGGCTAGATTGAACACACAAAATCAGTAAAGATCCATCCCTTTGTGAAATGTTTTCCCTTTGTGAAATATTTTCACAATTGAACAGTATTTATTACTGTACAAAATTAAGAGTAGCTACTGCATGATTTTCTAAGTGAAAATAAAAGGAATCTTTCATTTTCACTAAATAATCAGAATAAACAAGGGCTAAATATAACATTCAATACTAACATACAATTTTAATTTCTGAGAAGACTAAAACTGTTACTGTGAAGAATAACTGATTTCACAATGCAACCTGTGAAAATATAACTATCAAGTATCTAATACAGATTTTACTGTAATTATTATAATTAACATTTATCAGGTAAATGTAGATAATTCTTTAAAGCCTTCTTTTTCTATGATAACCTGTAAATTAAAATAATCAGTAACATAGATCTTTGTACTTAAATCATGTGATGAATTTGGCCCTTGTTATCTTTCCCGTAACTGAATGTGCAAGAGTTCTACCCGTTTAGATTTGGTACTTCATAGTTTTCAGCAGTCCGCCACTTATCACACAGCTTCTCTTTACCTTCTTTTGGTTAAGTTGTCAGTCAAAATTACTGAAATCGCTCAGAGTCATAGATTCATATAATTGTAGAATGGTTTGCATTGGAAGGAACCATTATAGGTCATCTAGTCCAACATCCCTAGCAATGAGCAGGGACATCTTCAACTAGATCAGATTGCTCAGTGCTCTTTTGCACTGATAACACTTCTGTTTCCCAAAAGAATGAGGGGCAGTGTCTGAAAACCTCTTGAAGTTTATGATGTCTAGAGATGAGGCAGGACAAAGAGAACATGCAAATTCTAATGGTTAGGAATAAAAAATAATACATGGTTTTCTTGTAGTGAAAGAGTGTTGCTTTGTTCATAGACACAACTGGGAAACCAAATCACGAAACAATTGTGTTTGAGTTGATGTTTAAAAATTGGACGTCTTAAATGACCATATAACTAAAGTTTAATCATACTACCTTTGAAGTAAATAGACTAGAACTCATTCTTACTGATAGACATTTTTTCTTTTTGGTAAAGAATCTTCCATTTGCTTTACAGATTTCTCTCTGTGGCAAGAAGTGTCAAATTTAGCTGTACTGAAGACAGCTCACCTCTCTCTTAACCTCTGTGGTGATTCCTGCAAGTATATAGCAAGCTTCAATGGGAATTTCACACCATTAAATATTACTGAATCTTTGTTTGTTTGTTTGTTTTATGACTCAATGGAAATAATGTGCAATCATAAAATGTAAAAATTTTAAGTATAAATTGTGTGTGGGTTTGTGTTTAAATTTTATGTTTCACTCCCATCCTTTTTTTAAAAAAAAAAATTGTTTTCATGAGGATGGTAGAATTGACAAAAGATCGAATGCTCTCAAGCCATGAAATCTTCAGGGATGCCAAATATTTATCATCTTCTTCCCTACACTGGAACAACTTTAACAATGGTGTTACCCAATGAAGCACCCCAGAAGAGTGTGATGTTTCTTTCGAGTTGATACCTATGGTCCGAGTACCATGTCCACTTCACAGTCATGAAGATTCCCAAATTTTCAGAGGAAAAGTCTGTTGTCAACTTTATGCACAGGCACACATGCTTTCACTGGTCATAAAGAACAAACCAAGCAATAATATATGATAAGGAAGCTGTGGATTTTTTTAAACTCTTGCACTTTCTTGTTTTAGAAAGTAGTAATGATGGTTGCCTTTAGATATGAGATAAAACCTCATTATTTACTTGCAACAGTGTGATGCCACACGTTACGTTCATGGGAATAGAGAAGGAGTCTTGTTTGGTAAGATTATAACTTTCAGACTCTACTAAACTTTTTTTCAGACCTTCATGCCAACCATCTGTTAAAGCATCTCTGCAGAACTAGCCATCTGCTAAGTATTAAATCTTTTCCAGTGCTGTGCTTGTGTATATTTTTTCAGGAATATTTAAGTTTTCTGTTTCAGCTGATACTGTACCAACAAATATGAATAAGTGCATTATTCTTATAATTAAAACTCTTGCAGTATGCATACTCCAGATGGGTAACTTTTAGTACATTAGTCACCATTCATAGGCAAATGGCCCATCAGAACATTAGTGGATTATCCATTATCTAACTCAAAACATAAACTATATATCTATTATCTTGTGATTGCATAACTCAGGATTAATAGGTAGATAATAGCCTTTTCCTTCATTCTGCTCACAGTGTTAGAGGTAATTTAATAATATTTACTTCTCTTGCAGTCATTATGTATAGAAAACTTGCAAACTGGAAAATAAAATTGACTTATACATCAAACTGGAAAAAAAAATGTCTTGTGCATTAAAAAAAGACAGCTATATAATCTCATTTGTGCCATTGGCAAATATACTG
Organism: Gymnorhina tibicen; assembly: GCA_013399875.1. NCBI lineage: Eukaryota > Metazoa > Chordata > Aves > Passeriformes > Artamidae > Gymnorhina > Gymnorhina tibicen. The sequence goes on from VXAZ01001541.1 coordinate 27,146, forward strand.
TATTGTCTGTACTGAACTTATCATGGCTTTTGCCGTTGGTGGTACTATAATGAAATAAGTTTATCGATGTGCTAGCTGGATGACTAAAGAATTATTTGTTGTCATAGATTTTTATGGTAACTTCAGAAATAATTATCATTTGTAGTTAGCAAGAAAAATAAGCATAATGATTCTGTGCAGTAAAAAATTACCAAAATATTTGTCAGTTTAGTCAGATTAGTATTTTATCTATTTGAAGCGTAACAACAGTATACTGTAAAATACATTATTTTCTAAAACTATGAATAGTCAGTGAAGCACAGTAAATGTAGGAAACCACTAATTTCAATCAACTAAGCTTTTGCCATAGTGAAAAATACTATAGAAAGTGGAAAGCTCTGACAATTCAAAAGTACAATTCTGATGGCTGAGGTAAACTGAGACATAATAACTGAGAGAACTAAATAGTAAAATTATAGGCAAGGTATTATCAAGAATATTTAACTCAATTTACTTGCTGTGTTCTATGAGAGTCACATACATTTCCAGTAGGGAGAGTTCATGTCACATTAAGTTCTTAGTCTTCAATGTGAGTAACCAGCAGGTGAGTGTGCTGAGGTTCATTATTGTATCAATGGACAAGTATTTTAGAATATAATATATTTTTAATTTCTTTTTATACGTAGTCTGGTGTGCCTACTGTAGGCATTCTACTCACCTTTACATCTGTAGGATCTTTTCTTAGATTGAATGATATAGTATTTAATTTCTCTAAATAATTTTTAATGTTAGAAAGGGAAACAACACACAGATGGAAATCTACCTATGCATCTTTCCTCATATTGCTTACATCATTAACAGTATGACAACGCTCTTACTATTTCTGCTTTAGATCACATGTGAGTATTGTGAATATTCGAGTTCTTAAAGGGAAGCACAAGTTCATATGGTTAATGAAATGCAATAATATAAAATGTTATAGTCTATTTCTATAGCATTAAAAGTACTCAGTACTTTTTCTATTTTTAGTGAAAATTGTTTAACCTCTGTAGCAATGTACAGGATAAGAAAATTGGGACCCAGTAAGAGTAATTGTGAAGAAAAAGTGGTGTAACTTTCTTAAATGCAGAAAGGCTTATCAGTCTTAGAAATGGAAATGAATAAAGCTGAAGAAAGACTGAGATAAAATAAGGACAGGGCATACTAATATAGTAAAACACTTAAACTTCCTCAAGTCTGTTTTACTAGTTACTCATACTTTTCTAGCTAAAGTTTTAGGCTTTTTTCTCATCATGGAAATTACTTCAGTTTGTTTGTAAAGATATCAATGTTGTTTCACTTATTGTTTCTGCTGTCTCCAAGCCTTTAAACTGAATGATTGCAGTCCTATAAAATCATAGAATCATCTGGGTTGCAAGAGGCCTTTAGGATCCAACCCAACCATTCACCCAGCACTGCCACTGTAACCCCTGAACCACTAAACCACATCACCCAGAGCCAGATCCAGATGCCTCTTAAACACCTCCAGGGATGCTGACTCCACCACCTTCCTGGGCAACCTGTTCCAATGCCTGACCACCCTCACAGTGAAAAAACATTTTCTAATACCTAATCTGAATCTCCCTTGTCTCAGCTGAAGGCCGTTTCCTCTGGTCCTCTCATTGCAGGCACAGTAGAAGAGACCAGCCCTCATCTCACTCCAACCTCCTTTCTGGCAGTTGTAGGGAGCAACGAAGTCTCCCTGAGCCTTCTCTTCGTGAGACTAAACAAACCCAGCTCCCTCAGCCTTTCCTCATAAGATGTGGTATCTAAACCTTTCATGAGCCTTTTTGCCCTTCTTGCAGAGAAATTGGATTATACCTTTTTTTCAGAGATTCATGCTATGAAAACACATGCCGGAGTGATTAAGCAACTGTTGTGCAAGGTTATGTATGGGTGGTGCCTCTAACTTTCTACATTGAACCCAAGTTGAGTGTTTAATGAACTATGATTTTTGGAGTGTCTCAGAACAATCAGGCAAATGTCTCACTTAGGTCTCCACAGTTCAGTTGTTAGATAACTGCATCTTTTGTGGTGCCACGTGCTAGATCCCTATGGTGAGGATGTGCATGCTGAATCTTCGTGATGAAAAGCAGTAGCCTGCCCTCTCAGTCATAACTTTTGCTCTACTTATTGCCAAGGCAAGTGGATGTAGTTCCCATGCCACGTGTATGTATGTAGTGTGAGCATACTCACAGGATGGCTGAGTCTGGCTGTTCAGGAAAGTGTTCAGAATAACTGTTCAGATACTCTCAAAGAACAGAGTCAATTCATCTTACCAAGACTGTGAACGCAGAAATATAGCAATGGGTAAGAAGGAGTTTCTTGGTTAAAAACCCTCACACACTTACAGAATTACTATAAGAGAAAAAAACCCAAACTTGTAAGTTATAATCATGATTAATTAACTTACTGTCTGTTACTTAATGTCCAGAAAAGGAGAGAATGGAGGGACAAGAGACACTTTTGGTGCCATGAGACAAAGTTGCCATGTTTTTGTGCTGGCCAAGCACCTTTCATTTTAAGTGCTATCCCAACTTTACAGCAGTGGAAGAAAACAAAAATTCAGCTTGTAGTGTGCTAGATGTCAAAGCAGCTGAAAATCAAAGAAACAAATTCACTGGCCTATCTTAGCTGCATTATAGCTCTCTAGTGATAGAAAAGGGCGCACATGGGTCTAATGCCTTTGTCAGTTTTGCTTCAGTTTGCTGTCAGTTGCTTTATTTCCAAGGAGAGAAAACTCTTTACAGAAAAGTGATGACTACATCACCAGATCTGTAAACATCTGCATACTTTAAATATAAGAGTTGGATACCAAAATGATGCTGATGCAGGAAGAAGAGCTGCATGGAGACTGTGGGACATGGACTGTGTGATACAGTAGTAGATATTGGTAATGGGATGAGAGGAGGATGGCTTCCCTCCTTGCTGCTAAATCCTTTTTGCAGTCAGAATGCAGTCAGAATGACAGAGATATCTTTGAAAGTGGAAAAGACTTGATAGAGCTTTCTTTGTAGGCTATCACTAGATAGACATTGGCAGCTCCAAGATTTTGAAGTGTGAAAATAATTCAAAGACTCGTCCAAATTCATTCAGGTCCATAAAACCTAAAATTGGAGTCATGTTTGTGAATTCTCCTCAGCCTTCATCTCTCGTTTTAATGGAGTAGAGGTAAGGATGAGAATGGTATGGACAGTCCAAAAAGGACTACGGCATAACAACACCAAATAGTCTGGTAGCTGCTCCCAGTATCCTGGAAGGAGATGTTGTACTCTTGGTCAATCTAGTTTAAACTATTTCTAGAGAACGCAGAGAGTGGACCAGTAATGATTCATGGTTTGTCTTTCATTGTTTAGTCTGAGAGTGTAAAGTCTACCTTGCTCTTTAGCATATTTCTACTTCAATTTTAGCGTTGTGGTTTTTCTTTTAATTAGTTACATAATTAGAAATTTCTAGAGATGGGGAAACATTGAGGACTTTTGATTTATTTAAAGCTAGAGAAGACAAGAGAAAAGTAAGACAAGTAATAGAAGGCTGGTTCAAAGAGAAATTTGATAATCTATTCACTATGCCCAGGCCTAGAAATAAGGGTCTCAAACTGCAGAAAGGAAAAATATTTGGCAGACATTTCTAGAAGTTGCCAGTGAAACTGAATGCTGAAACTGGCTGTCCAGAAGGTCTGAGGGGTCTCCAGCACTGAAGATATTAAAGAAAAGTTCTGTTGTGCATGAACACAATCAAATGAACTTCTGAGATATTTTTCGGTTTTCCTATGATTCTATGATTTTATGCTATTGAATGGTACTAACAAACCCTCTATGGCATGATGCAACAGGGAAAACAGCAGAGAGACATGACTGTAAAAACTATGGGAGGCTAAGCCACTGACATTTATGGCTGTCACTGAGTTGAAAATTCAAATTATTTTCTATTTAAAGAAACAGGAAAAGCTGAATGTATGTTCTCCAGATTAACAAGACAATGGTATCTTCCTGATTGTACTGTTATTTCTTAAGATTAATTTTGCTACAAGCCTAATATAATTGACACTTTGCTATTCCTAAACCACTAAGTATGAAAATACTTATCTCAATGCAATCTTGAAATTTGCATTTATGTTGCTATAGATGTCTACTTTTTAAATTGTCACTGGCCTGACCTGAAACCAAGAAAAGAAAACCTTTCTATTTAATGACTTGCATTATACAACTCAGGTGTTTTGCTATTTACAGTTTTGTTGTCAAAAAAAATTATCTCAACCTCTCTGCCCAATTATGAGGTTTTATTTTTTTATGACTAGATAATGTGAGCACTATTCCAAGTCTGAACTTATGCAAGACATCTGCTACTTCCACATTCTCTGTTTATATCAATTAAGTTTCAAAACCAGGCAAGCCCATCTGCACTTTTTTCCTAGTTCAGTCTCAGCAAAAGCAACTCTCTTCTCAGTATTCAAGCCTGGTTCTGTTCAGATATACCTGAAACTTCGTCTGTGTTGCATCAAATTCTCACTCACTCATGAATTCATCACCTTGGTGGCATTACTTGTTCTTCTTCAGTTATCCTTGAGTAGCCCTTTGTGATCATGATGATTGATAAGTCTCTTGGATCAATGCTATGAAATTTTTAGCACAGATTTTGTAATACATATTTTAATGATGGATATGTCTGGATCCTGACGCATAGTAATGATATGTTTTGAAGCCCTATTTTGAGATCATTATCCTTCTGATCTTTGAAGGTCTGATTATAAAGGACTCTTATTTCCATGATAAATAGGTGCTAAATTATTCCTGGCTTCCTTTACTCATAGTATCCACTCCGTGCAATTCAGGATGAATGAACAAGAGATTTACTAGTTATTACCGATATTCTTGCTCATAGAATTACAGGCAAGTAGCATAAAAGCAAGGGTAATTTTCTAGAGGAAAGAACACCAGACAGTGGGGAGCAGGTAAGAGAACATTGATATTTCTGTTTGGAGCTCTGAAAATGAAAGTTTATGTAAGGTTAATGGTTGGGAGGGGGTAGGATAGTTGGTGTCAGGTGCTGTGTCTTAAAGCAATTGCTCTTGGAGCATGCAACTATCACTCTTGGAGTATACAACTTCTAGCTAATGGAGGCACTGAATTTATCTGTGCCTGACCTGGCCCGTCTTAAGTTTTGTTGATGGCATTCCACATCTTTTGTGCAGACTGTCAAATGTGGATACCTACCCAAAAAGAGAAATATGTTAGTTCTGTAATAAAAATCTCGTGTTTTACTGCAGTACACTAGGAAAGTCAAAACATGTCCAATAAAATAAAGACCCTTCATTTCAGAATACCAAATAAATAAATCTGGAAATGTGTAACATTTCTAACAATCTGGTTAGCATGATGTTGCATCATGTTGCACCACAGTTTTCCCTTCCTTATGTGCAAAACCAGTATTTCCAAGACATTTAGATCTCTTTAAAAACCATTGGTTTTGGCTTCTTCTTTCTTATTATTTATCTGTTTGAAATCTTGAAGTGCAGGCGTGTCCCTCAGGTGATAAATAAATATATAAACTTCTCTGAGAGTAATCTGCATTAAATAATTGGATTTTTTTTTCACTGCAGAAGACCTTACTAATGTGAGTTTTCCTCCTATCAAACTGTTCATATGCTTAAGCATTCCTAGATCAGGGCTGATAGAATTACTCCCTGTTTCAAGACATTGCCACTGCTTACCAAATATGTGAATTGACCATTGATTGTATTAAATGTATATGCATAAGTACAATTTGCTTTTCATCAAGCAATCACTAAGCTTCCTTAATAGCTTTATGTAATGGACTTGATCAAAATCCTTTATCAGAACCTTCTTCAATTAGAGAATGTTAATGGAGCACTTTGAAAATAAAAAGTGGAGTATAAGTGTTTACTACCATAGTTACATTAAAAAGTTCTTTTATAAACCATTTTACTAATGTTTCAATTTCAAATGTTTATTTTATTACAAACGTTTAGGAAAGTATTATTTACATGCAAAATGCTCAGGATTATAACTTGTCTGAATGAAGAAATAAAGTAAAGAAAAACAAGTTTAAAAATGGAATAAGTACTTCATAGCTAAAACATCTTCACTTTTTTTTATTCCATTAATTCCTTTGTGTGCCTAGTTTTATTTCTTCCTGTCTTAGATTCTTGAGCCTTTACTAGGCTGCACAATAGCTCTTTTAGTCAATGGTATCTTTCTTCTCTCTCTCAGTGTATATAGGCCAGCTAAACACAACTGGCTATTTCTACTTCAGGTTTAAAACAGCACCTAATTTTTAATCTACTCTTCAAACTTATTCTCTTCACAATATTTTGGTTTCTGACTCAAAAGGATTAGTACAACATTCTTTGAATGCTTATATTTGGACATTTCTCTACTTAGAGAGGAGATATTATCGCTTCATGTCTTATCTAAAACTAATTGGGCTCTCTGCCAAAATGTCTCCTTCTTAATTAGCCTGAATCTTTGATGAGATAGTGAATAGAATATTATACGTATACACAAAAATGAATATTGATCTTTATAATTGGCCACAATTGCACTACCATATAATTTGGCATGGCTTGGTTCTACATTTTTAGGGATTCTTAAATGATTCCTTGGTTTATCATGTAGATGAGATAAAAACATAATTTCTGAAACAATTAATAGTTTTCAATAGTGTAACAACCATAAATTATTTTTTTTGCATAATCATGTTGTGTCATCTCTACATGTAAGATTATTCAGATTGATTCTCCTCAAAACTAATCTCTGTTAATTTTTGGGGGGTGTCAAAGGCATTTATCTCAGCTGGGCAAAATGAAATTTCAGATAAATCAAAATTCTTACTGGACTTAACAGTAAGTGGTTAAGTAAATAAGTAAATAAGATTGAATGGGTTTCTCAGATCAGACAATTTCCTCCTTAGACCTACAGAGAGAAAAAAGACATGTGTCATCACATTTTCTCTTCCTGCTGCTACCCTGCTAACCAGAGTTACACATTTCCAGAACACTAGGGCCAGAGGCTACTGCCTCCTCAGATACCTTCAATTCAGGTGCTTGTGGGATCACTTTAGTCCATATAAACCAGATTAACATGCATATATTATTTAAATTTTTTAAGCAGTCCTAGTTTGTTTTGAATAAAGAGTCCTGGGGAATACTAACATGGCAGGTCAGAGAGACAACAGTTGCCTCTGGGCCTGGTGACAGTAATTTTCAGCCAGTGTAACCACAGCTGGAAAAAGATTGTGACTGTGCTAATGATATGACTGTAAAGACTTAGCTCTAGGTTAGCTTAATGCATAAATGCATTCATGTGTACAGATTAAATTCCTTGTTAAATCTGTACATGGTTAGGCCTTAGGCTGTGACTAGGACTTGCAGTGTCAAAAAATTACAGTGTAACATCCTAATTGGAACTGCAGTGGTCATAGGCACTTAATTTGGCACAAATCTTCTCACAGGTATTTTTGGCCAATGTCCCTCAACTCTGATGAGCAGAGATTTATTAAAGAAGGGTGGGGAAAACAAAAAGCTATAAAAAGGAAGAGCTTTCTAAAAATGCTGACTGCTGCAGTGTGTCTTCCTGTGTTAAGTGATGTGGCTGCAGTCATGTAGCTGCTCAGCCTCTTTATTCAAAAGAGGAAAGTGTTTGCTTTAATTTGTTATGACAGTGGTAGCTTATAGATGTTGCAATATTTAAAGATGCTTGCTGCCTAGATAAGTAGAGTATTATTGCTCATTTAGTGGACTAAATTCCTTCTTCAGTTAATCACTACCTATTTGTAAAGTGTTTTAGTCTATTCAGTCATTAATTTACCCCGTAGAAAGCCATGCTGCTTTCTACTGTATTGTAAAGGCCAGATCTAAAAGCATTATATGTTCTAAACTGAAAACACCCACCAAGGTAAAGCTGTCACTCTGAAAAATCTTGCTTAGCTACCCTGTAAAGACAGACCATACTTTATAGCAAGTCTTTATGCTTCTTATAGGACCAGAACTGCATCTTTATGAATCTTTGAAATTGTCCTGGTTTCCAGTGGCTTGATCATTATTTTATGACCATGTCCAGCCAGGAGGCTGAATTTCAGTATTTCACTTCAGTCCCCTGAGAAACTTCAGCCTAGATGGTATTCTCAGATGAACTGACAGAACTAAGCTGTAAGGCTGTAGAGTTTCATTGATACTTTCCTAAAAAGAACAGAAAGAGGAGGAGGCTGTGGGTGTATTTTCTAAAATACCTTGTAACAGAATATTTTCTGAGGAAAGTAGGAGGCGCAAGTTCAGACTTCCTTTTATGTTGGAATTAATTCAAACTCAGAGCTCCAATGAATTTACCCTAATTAGCCAGATTTTGAGCGGAGAAGTCATGAAATGGAAGTCTGCATACTTTACCTATAGAATCAAAAGCAAAAAACAGGGGTTGTAGTGCTGAGTAATATAAAACCACAGTCTGGTCATCTCTTTTTATCATGGGAGGAAAAGTCGGTATCAGAGGGTCTACCATTTTAAAAAAGAGATGCCAAATAAAATTGATTGACTAGAAGTGAAAGTTAGATTATTCAGAAAGGAATTTGGGCTCAATGCACAGAGAGAAGCAGTAACCTCTGGCATAAAATTATTTAAGGACAGACCATCAGGTCTGTAAGTCAAAATCTGTGTGTTTCCAAAAGAGAAAGAGCAAGCTGTATGTTATATAGCTTTTTGGAGGATGGCCTTCTTAGGTTTGAATACATGAAAATTCAAATTTTCCTTAAAAGCTTATATGAGCTTATGCAGAGTACAGACAGCAGAAGTGAGGACTGAAATACTTCTTAAGAAGCTAAAACAAAATACTGGCCTATTGAGTACTACTATATTTCATCTCCCTTTTCACAGCTCTAGAGCACAGCTTCTTCGCAAAGTTCAGAGTGCTTTCAACTATTTTCTTTGTAATGGGCAAATATTTTATTGAAATATTCAGTCTGGCACAAGAGCTGATGTTGATCAGGACTCTGCACTGTACATTACGTAAGACAAATCAGTACTGTTTTTTCTAGAATGGGTTTTTGTCAGCTTTTCCTGAATTCCTGAAACTGTGTTGCTTCCAGTAACAGCTCTCTTGAGCTGTTTTCTAGACTTTCTGAGCACAATAGTTAAGTGGTATTTAGGTAACTCCTCTACCACCAAAGTGCCTTTCATGGAAGTGTCGATTTACTTGATTGATCCAGACCTGTGTTGTTGTTAAAAAAATTTAAAAATGTGGCTTCCACATATTTTGATTTGTTGAATCGTACTCACTTACTGCTTTAATTAGATATTTGACAAAAAGAAGATCTCAGTATTTCTTATGGAGTTACATACATTGCCATGCCATTATTTTACAGAACATTTAGACAGACTGCTTTCTATCATCCCAATTCTGCAGGAGAAAAATTGAATTATTGCCATCAAAACCTCAGTGGTGCTAGATTGGATCCTTCATTGTATTTACTTGAGTGGTATTGATCTTTCAGTTTCTATTTCATTAGCTAGAAGTCCTTATTCATGGAAGCTCTGAATTTAATCATAAGCCTGATATAGAACTCATTGACTTGTTATTATTTTGTGAGCAAGAATCTTTTTGTTATTTTTAAAATACTCCAAAGTGAGACAGAGAGAGGAAAAGAAATTAACAATCACAGCAACAGATCTTAGTAACATAAAAGCAAAATTTTTTAATGCATAATCATCCATTTGTCATCTGCAATGCCACTGGAGATTCATGTTAATTATGCTCATTCATCTGAACCAGCCACAGGGGAAGTTCTCTAAACAGCTTAAGGCAGTCTGGCTACAGAAGACACTCCTTCTACTCCTGTCTGCACATTGTGTTACTCACTTAACTTGCTGCTATTTGAGCAGTCAAGAGACTAACACCTGCAAATTCAAACGGTAAACTAAAGGTAGTAGCATATATACACACATATATAAAGTATATATACCTTTAAAATGTCAGGATCTTGAGGTGCTTCAATTTGCAAGGTCTGAGATAGAAATAAGCTGTAATTTTAAATAAACACAAACATTAAAGGAGTTTTAAAGCTGTACTGTCAAATGCCCAGAACTTAGCAAGTGGCAGATTTCTAATTCTCAATTTCTCCCCGCTGACCAAAGTAAAATAAGGTATAATCTTTTACTACCATGTTATATTTTCCTTCCTAAAAGTCTGTGCTCACATGAGTGCTTAGTATGACCATTATTTTTATATGGACAAAACTGTACCTTCTTTCTTGTTGAAATGAATAAACTGATCTCCTGAAATTTTATTTATAATTCTCAATATAATTACATATATACATGATATGGCAGAAATCATCCTCACACCTAATAAAGCTGTAGCCAAATGGATGCAAGATTTGATGAAAAAAACAAAACCACTGAGCAATCTCTAGAATTAGATCTAGATTAGATGACCATGTGAATACTTAGAGATTTGTGGTAAAAGAAACTTGTAATGAAACCTTCAGTTATTCCTTTTCTTCTGTGTGTGTTTGTGATGTATATGTTAGTCAGAGAGCAAGATCTAAATAAACTGTAAGGAGTAACTCCTGAATCTTCTTGCTGCAACAAATACAAGTTTAATCCTGCAAGAAAGGGTATCAAATCCACATTTGTCTTGTTACAAAATATAATGTTCAAAGGAGTCACGTCATATAAGACAAATTAATTCAAACTGGTTCATCTGAGAAAGTCCACCAGCAGCTAAACTACTGTAAACAATGACTTACAATGCTGAAGAAAAAAGAAGTCATAAAGTTTGGCTTATCATACTGAGAATTGTCAATACAATTTTGATTGTACTTAAAGAAGTAGAAAAAATACATTGTCTAAAGAAAAATGTGTCTTAAACTATTTTTCACATGCCTGACAGATTGTCTTTGATCTTCCTGATAAAACTGTCCTCACATGAGAGCTGACATCTCGCCTTGCAAATCAAGGACACAATCCACAAAAAAACGGTGCCTTTTCTGGCTCATGAAAGTTGTGAAAAAGAAATGCTGCTGAAATGTAGCTGAGTCAGATGACCCTCCAGAAGAGAAACCCTCAATATTATGTGAGACAAAGGTAAACCAGACTCCTGGAGACAGGGCAGATACCTGCCTGCACTGACAGATCCACGCCTGTCCCAAGCCTTGCACTCTGGGACTGAGCACTCTGCTCTCTTTTCTGAAAACACCATCTATGTGAGGGTGCCAGACCACTGACTCCAGTGCCAGTAAAAAGCAGATGACATCTTCACAAGATAGAGCCACAATCTTACAGCCTAGCCCAAGGATAAATGCAATCAGTTTATGGATGATGAGCAGATTGGCAAAAGGCAATCCTGGGACAGGCAGAGAGTGTGCTCTGGGCAAAGTCAAATGTCTTCTCAGATATTATAACTTCTCTGTAGATATTTTGTCCAAAAGAAAACATCTCTGTTTTTCTGTTTAGTCCATAATTCTCCCTAAATTTTTCACTGGGTGTTGTGGTTTAAGCACGGCTGGAAACTGAGCCCCACACATTGCTTGCTCACTCCTCCCACATTGTGGTAGCAGTAGGAATTGGAAGAGTAGAAGGGAGAAAACCTGTGGGTTGAGATAAAGATAGATTAATAGACGAAGAAAAGTCTGCACTCACAACCAAAGCACAGCACAGAATTCATTCACCACTTCCTATGGGCAGGCAGGTGTTCAGCCATCCCCAGGAAAGCAGAGCTCCATCACAAGTAACAGTTACTTGGAAAGACAAACACCTGAACTCGGAACCCTCCCCTTTCCTCCCTCTTATTCCAGATTTGATTGCTGAACATGATGCCATATGGCCTGGAACATCCCTTTGGTCAATTGGGGTTCGGCTGTCCTGTCTGTGCCCCCTCCCAACTCCGTGTGCACTCCCAGCCCCCTCGTTGGTGGGGTGGAGTGAGGGGGAGCAAGTGCTTTGACTCTGTGCAAGCACTGCTCAGCTATAACAAAAAACATCCATGTGTTATCTACACTGTTTCCAGCACAAATCCAAAATGTGGTCCCCATACTGGCTACTATGAAGAAATCTAATGCTGTCCAGGCTAAAGCCAGGATACTGGGTAATGCTTTCTGTCATCTTAGGTCACCCACCCAGATCTATGCTGCTCGGTACGTTTATGCAGATGAGGAATAAAGACTTGACTTCAGTGTTTCATAACAGCTCTATGAGATATCACAGATATACGGCGAACAGTGCCTCACGTCAACAACATTCAAACCAGTTTAGGACTCTGCATCCCCTCTTTTCATGGAGATAGCGAGCAATTTGAAACTTGAGATAACATATTCTATAGATATACGTATTTCTGAGAGCTTTTTAGTGGAGACTGTGGCAGAGTATTTTGTTCTTTGGGTATAGTACTATAATATATAAAATAATGCAATAGCTATGGAGACAATAATTGAGAATGGTAGAATTTTCCCTATGGCATGATCCAAAACTGAGAAATTAAGCTCCAGAAATCATAGCTGTTTCCAACTTAAATTAAAAATATGTTTAATCTTGATTTTTCTTTAATATAAACAATAGGAAATTGTTTTCCTACGGGCCTATTCAACATCACTGTCCTTCAGAAAAAAAGGCAATCCCACTCTTCAAACAGACCAAAACAAGCTTCACAATGTATCTCCCATTTTGCAGAGTATGAAGTGCATTCTGTTCAGGTGTCATAGTGTTGGCAGCAGGGGGGACTGCAGGGCTGGCTTTTGTGGGAAAAGCCATGGGGCAGCCCCATGCCAGACAAAGCTGCTGCCAGCTGGCTCAAATGGATCCACCACAGGACACAGCTGAACCTGTCATTGAAGAAGGGTGGCACCTCTGGGAATGTAAGAAAGTGCAGGGGAAAAGACCCACGGAGGGGAGAGAGAAAGAGAGAGAGAGAGAAGGGAGAAGGAGTGAGAAACAGCAAAAGGAACACTAAGGCTGGAGGAGGAGGGAGGAAGAAGAGAAGAAAGGAGAGGAGACAGAAAGAACATGGAGAGGAATCACACCACCACAACACTCCTGCACATGCTCTGCCTCATGGAGGGGGCTGAGTGTAAACTGCATAGGGCAGGAGTGAAGTTGATCTTGAAAAAAGGAGAGGAAAAATGTTTTCCCTAAGTGTGTGAATGTTTGTTTCTTTTCTTTTTTTCCATACCTGAAACAGCAATTATATATATACATATATATATTAATTGGCAGTAAATTAAGTTAGTTTTCTCCCAAACCAATCTGTTTTTCCTGTAATGGTGCTGGGTAAGCAATCTGCTTTCCCTTAGTTCAACCCATGAGTTCTCACATTCCTACTCTTTCTTTACCATATCTGTCCCACTGAAGCAGGGGAGAGAGCAAGCAGCTGGGTGGGAATTTAGCTGCCACCTGGGGCCAACTCACCACAAGATGTCTACATAAAGTAGTGTAAAAAATATGTTGTAGTACCATGCAAAAGAAAAGTGTGGACAAAACACTGACAGTACCGTGAAAAATTAGTGGGTGAATAAGCTCTGGAAAGCCCCTGCCTGCTGGCATACACAGAATCAAATACCTGGATGCCAGATGTCTGTGTCACTGTGGACTCCATCTGCAGCACATGCTTTCATGCCATATGCTACTTTATATCAAATGGTGGTATGATTGCATAATAAATTTATCAAAAAACAGCTCTGTTCCCATCTCTCACTGTTGTTCTTTATTCTCCCATCTCTTTCTGTCACCTTTGAAAAATAAGTTCCATAGACAACTGTCTTTCTACACACTATATTTCCCCTTTCTCTCCAAAACTGAACTGTTGGGGTCTGAGGAGTTAATGCCCAGATATTAGTGACTAATTAGTCTGATAATTCACTGTTGTGCAAGTGCATGGTATTTCTTTTTAAGGGCCTAGCATTAATGTTATAATTACACTGTCACACATTTTAATTTCGCAGGATATAGCAAAATTATATATAACTTTATAACATAAGTATCTTTAATATAAACAGAGAAGCTTTGAGCCCACATTCATTTTAAGAAGACAAAGCAGTGAAAAGAAATCAGCAGGAACAAACATTGCGAATCATTTAGTTTGTTTGGTTTAGGTTTTGGTTTTGGTTTTTTATTTGCAAGACTGTGGAAACACTGACACTGCAAAATTTCATAATTTGTCTTAGTTAAATTGAGTATTTTTTGTTCTCTTATGACTGTCCTCAGAACCTGATCATCTTTTTATTGTAGAGACAAATTATCTATTAAAAAAAAAAGAAGTTTGAAAACTGTAGTTAATTTGCATGTAGATGGTGGTTTCTCTCACCATCGGGTTCCACATTTTTATTGACATTCATTCATGGGGTCCCCTGTTTCTCTCTCCGTACTTTACTGACCTGTAGAAATAGCAAATTGAATCTATGTAAAGTTTGCTTTATCCTAACCAGAAGCTGGCATTTAGGTCTAGTTGTTGTCTTTCATAAAATATCGTAATATTCTTGGAACTTCGATTTAATTCTGGTTTATTCACTTTATAAACTGACTGATCTCATTTAAATCAGTACACATGTAATGCAACAAAAACAGTGTAAGTGAGAAGAGAACCCAGCTGCTGGCTTTTTACTTGTGTTGTTATTCTGGCTATACATTTAAAGGATGTAGCAAGGGGTGAAATTTATCTTTCCTTATCATTCTTCAGAACTTTCTTTGGCTAAGAGTTGCAGAACACAGTGATTCTGTATTCTGCCAAATTGCATGGCAGTTGCATTTTTTTCTGAAAAACCCAAATTTTTGTAGAATAATATTAGGTATACCTGGTCTATTGAGAGTGTTAAAAGAACCAGAAGACAGTCTGGGTCATGAACAATGATGAGTTGAAAGGACTAGGTTATTGCCCGATAAAATCAGGACACAATTAGTCACAAGCACAGTACAGGTTTGCACTGTGCTAAATTCAAGCAAGATCATTTTTGACACGCAAAATGTATGTCATCCCCAGTATGATGGGGAGGCCAGTATACCCAAGAAAACCCCTAAAAATCTTAATAGAGTTTAGGGTTCTACTTGTCTTTGCATTCTGCCAGTCAGCCTACTCTACCATGTCTGGCTCCCTTTTTTCCTTTGATTATGCTCATTGAGTAATTGTTTTTGAAAGAAATAAGAAATAATAAAAAAATAGATCAATGTTTCAGATTAATATCTCTTGACTGATAAAAAACGGAGACAATATTAGTCTCCCAATGGAAAAAATAACAATATCTGTAAACTAATATTTCAGACTTTCTCTATTTTGTAGTACAAGATTCTCCTGAACTAAATTTATGTCACTGTATAGTGGTAAACAGATCCAATGCCAGCAACAATCCCAGATCTCAATAAGCAAAAACAAGATGATACAATTTAGTAAATTTCAGGTTTTCTTTCCTGAACCCAGAATCAAGACAATAGAGGCAATTTCTCTGCAGAGACTGAGGGAACAGTACTGAAATATTCTCCCAATGTAAATATTCTCAGAAAACAGATCAAAACCTTCCCTTTTTCACTGAGATCCTCACGCAGCATAGGTAGGAATTTATCCACCACTTGCTTTGGGCAAGTCTTTTAAGACATGTCTCTTGACTCTGCTGGGCATTATCTAGTGTTAGGTTTTGTATGGAACTGATGTTGCCATTTCACAGTTTCCCTTTAGTTTAAATGAACTCGGTGTTCTGTTCTAGTTGTGAAATGTCCAGCTTGATTCTTGCCTCTCATAAGGCATTTGGAAACATTTTCTCAGAACTGAGATAAACTGCTACATCTGATGTAGAAACTGGCAGTTTATCTTTGATATAACTAGCTTTATGTCATCAACACACTGAGAGGCACAATTGTAGACAGAACTGAAAAACACGTTTTTTTATATACCTGTGTGGAATTTTCATTTTCTCAAAAAAGCTCTTAAAAGTTTTAGAAGAATCTTTTTTCCTTCGTTAACTCAACAGCTCTCCTTTTCCAGACAACTATATCACTTTTAGTACAAATACTTGAATGTTAGATTGATGTGGGACCGGCATCTGAAAGTCTATCACTGACTTTAGTGCGAATTGATTAGATCCTGCTGGCACTTATGCAAGTGAAATTCAATTGCTTGAATGTGTGCAGAAAATTATCATAAACATGATGCAATTGTAGCAGAAAGGTGTTCATTTTTTAATCTGAATCAATGTTTGGGGAAATAAACATACCATACTTGCTGCATTCTGGAGAGGATAAGCGAGGTAGCAGTTACTTAATAAGCCACTTAGAAAATTTTTAGAGATAGCCTTTTAGCTTACCAAGAAGAGACATTACTTGAACATTTGGAGAAACTCATTACAATTTGATAGATATTGCCATTTGCTAGGTATTACTGACTGTGTCGAAGGATGATGCATTGTCCTCTTTCTCCATTGACTGTTATTGTGCTTATTGGATCAGGCTCAAAACTTATATAACTTATATCTATACTGGCATGGAATTGTCTTGGAGTTTGGTGCCTAGCCACAGGCGAACGATAGCTTTTGGACTGGATGCATACTTTGAGATCAATTATCTTAATTTGTTCTGCTGGCAATTAAACTAATAAGAGCTGTTAATTCTTTATTTTATATCTTCCAGGTCACATGGCGTGATTTTCTGACTAAGACTGCCATTTGAGACACTTCTAGGATGACTGGAAGATAATTCAACTTGTCATATTTTAAAATAAAATATATGTTCTTTTCTACAAGTTAGTACATCAGTGTAAATAACAAGGTAGCATGGCATGACTCACAGTCCTCAGGATTCATTACTTAAACCCATTTGTGTACTTTTAAATTGCAGTGTAATTTCTGAAATGCTTATTACTTTTATAGCCTTATGTTTAAAAGAATTAGATCTTCTGTCATCCAAATTAAAGAGAGAGATCACATAAAAAGAAAGGATAAAACTTAGCACTCTCAGAAGATCAAAAGACCAGATCTTGCAGTCCTTCCCACACTCCTCAGAATTTTTTTGCTGAGTAAGGTTTAAGAAAAGAACTTCTTAGCTTTCCTCTGAGCTATTACCAGTATAAATAGCTGAAATTAAGAGCTTGGTTTTGCATCCCAAAATTTTTTTCTCCATAATATCTTGGCACTATATTTTTTCCCTATTATATTTTTTTTAATCACAGGAGACATTGCTAACCTTACCCATACCTACCATTTACCAATTGCAATAGAAATTAGATACCCTTTGCTAGCAATACTGGCAGGGCACAGTGATGCATGATCAGTGGTTTTCCTTGGTTTTGAGGTCTGATGTGCAGCACAGTAGTAGTAGACTTCTTTTTTTCATGCCTGAGGAAGTCTGAAAAGCAAGTGGAACATGTGAGTGATACATCCCAGGAGCTAACCTTTATTCCTCATTTACTGAGGCTGCAATACTGGCCTGAGTAAAGTCAAAAGGAGTTTTATCTCTAACTTTGGTGAAACCACAATTTTCTTCTCTAGGTTGCACATAGTTATGATACCACATTACCTTTGTCTTACATTTGCCAAGAGTGGGAATTTTGTTATGTTCTGCTACGAAGAGGGATCACAGTTGGTGTTCTCTGCCAAGCTATTACTTTTGCTCTTTCTTGCATTATTTTTTATTATCCAAAAAGGTGTTCTTTTATGTGTAAATTACAAAATAAAAAGAATGCTGGAATAATGGAAATGTTGCATGCTTAGGTTTACTATCACTGGTATTCCTTTAACAGAGAGTGGTTCTCTATTACAAGTCTAGGAAATGTAGCATTATTAGTGTAATGTCTTTAAGAAAAATAATTTATTTTCTGACTTGATGGCTTGAACACATAAAACCTTGACTTCCCAACACAAGCTGTACAAGTAATTGCTACCTCTACTGTTTGACTGTTATGCATGGCTATTTTGAGCTACATATATACTTTGCTGCAAAAAGAACCTGGAATCGGTGTGCATCCAAATTTCTACTGAAGGCTAATGAATAAGCTGTTAACCACTTTAGTCTAATTGTAGCTTTGTTGTGCTAAAATATAAAACTAACAATTCAGCTTTTGCCCTGAGTCTTTTAAATTATACTTTCACCCCTACTGTGCAAGAGTCTAATTAAAAGCTTTTAGCTTTTCACTGTGCATGCTTCCAAGTGATGTTCAGTTTATCAGGACTCACTTATCACTTGATTTAAATAGAAAAAAAAAGGAAAACTAGAGAACAACATATTTTTACATGCTTTTTTGCTACTTGCCTTGAAAATTGTTTTGCTAATTTAATTATTAGGCAAACCCCATGAAAATCAGAAATGCAGAAATAATCCCTTTTAATATCAGTGCTGTTCTTCATGATTTAAAATGAGAAATGAAAATATAAAAACTATATTTAAAAAAATGTGACTTGCAAAAGAGTAGATAAGAGTCTTCTGTCTTCTAGAAGCATTGAGAATGAGTAGATTTGATTTTGGGGTTTTTTTTCTTTTAACTTTGCTTTAAAGAGTTTTGGGGTGTGTGTTTTTATAATTGTGCCAGGATTTTCTTGTTTGCTTGATATTTTGTTTTCACATGGGACAGTGGTGAAACGTAGTGAAGGATGAAGACTGAATGATGGTGCAGAAGACGTCTGAAACAGCTTGCAACAGAAGAAAGCCCTATCTTCAAACATAATTTCTACAAGACCTGGCTAAATGCTGTTGGTGTCCTCAGCCTTCCTCTGTGGTCTTCAGCTTTACTCACTTAAAATTGCTGTAAGTTCAGAAAGTCTGTGAAGGGGACTAAGATACTTACTAGGGAGCCATTCCTGCTGCTCAGAAAAGTGCTGTTCCTTGTCTTTTGCCTAGAAACAGGTAAGCAATTTTTATTGCTAATTTTAAGCTACCTGCCAATACCTAAAAGTCTGAAGAGACCTTCTTTTTTAGTGCCTTAGTAGTCATTTGACAACACAGGAACTTACAGGTGAGTACTGGCAAGACTGAAGATGAGGTGTTTTCCAAGGGTAAATGCACTTGGCAGTGAATTGAAACACAGTTTGCAACAAACCCAGCTGGTCATGACACTCTGTACTTAAAGTAAATGAGCCTTAGAGTGGTCCATTCAAATAATATGAGAGACCAGGTACAATCCTGCTTCAAGCATTGAAGCACACTTGCTGAGTTGCCACACTTTTGTCTTGGGGGGACAGTGGGAATGAGGGCAGAGCTGAGAGCTGAAAGGGACATTGGATCTCAGAAGCCACAGTTTGGAAATAACTGCGGCCTGGGTTTCAGACTGCAAGAGTACATCTCTAGTTACATGCCTATGCTAATAAGCCGTGATGGGGAACAGAAATGAACACTTGGATGTTATTGTCCATAGCGTTAAATTTTTATCAGGGTTCTTGGTTTGGACTTGGCCTGGGTCAACTAGTTTTCATCCACACAATTCCTAGCACTGATCTGGAAGTTAGCATGTGGGAAAAACTACTTGGATGGACAATCCTATTTTGAAGCTAAGAGAATTTAATCATATGGATATAGGCTGTTCTGGGCCAATTGTCCTCATGTCATTTTATGGGCCCAGACACTATGTATATTAGTCCTGTAGGAATAGCTCAAGAGAGTAAATGGAAGCTGACTCAGAGCTTTGAACTGGAATTTTCAGCCTTGGCATAGCATACAGTCAGTAAGTGCAGTGTTACATATGCTTCTACAATATAAATATACACATTTGGGCTAATCATGCTAGACTTTCTTTTAGTCAAATGCAAGAATGTTGTAATGGCTCAGATGACATACCCTGTTTTAGATAACTTAAATGACTAACTACCGATCTCTAGCTAGTCTGTGGGATGCTCCTGGAAATGAACAAGAGATTTCTTGATTTGCTTTTCTTTTGCATCCCTTGTAGTCTAGAGATCATGTCGTGGTAAGGGTAAATGAAACAAGGTATGTGATATCCGAATGACTGATTGTAATCTGTCAGTACTCTAGTTATTTGTGATCACACAAACACCTCTCTTACACTGTGGATTAGCATCCATATCTATCACCCTATCTTCTGCTATCTGCCTGTGTAGCTGGCTCTAAGAGGCAAACAACCTCATATCTCATTCAGCTGTTGAGGGCAGTTCTTTAACAGCTGCCAAGATATCTTGCCTCTCATATTCTACTGTTTCCTTTGGGGTTTTACTGTGTCTTCTTCAGTGTGTATTTACCCATCCAGCAACAATCTCGTGACTTCAGGTTCAGCGTGACATGCTGAAGCCTGACACGTTCACATGTGGACCTGCCTCATCCCCTCTCCACTACAGCCTCTTTCACTGCAGTTCTCATGACTTTCCTTTGTGCTGACTGGTGATGACAGCCTCTTCTCTGTCACTTTCCTTCTTCTCTTATGTATGCTCCAGATTGATTTTGGACACAGGCCAGTGACAGAGTTAAAACCAAAAGATGCTTCATAAATCTCTGTGCCTATTTACAGTGATATGTAATTCAGCTTTCCCACTGGGTCAGTGGAACTGGCACTGATATGTTAGCAGGAAGCAACACAGGTTGACTTGCTGTCAAGGCAGTCATGAGGGTGAGTTTACAGAGCCTGGAACTGTGAGGAAAACATCTTTTTTACTTGACACTTAAGCAAAGCTAAATTGGAGTGGTAGGGATAACGAACAGAGAACCTCCGCAAGATGCCATTTTTAGAGCTACTTTCCAAAATAAAAGCATGCTTTAAATCCATGGCTCTGTTGCTGTCTGCATTTAGACTCTGCTCTCTCAAAGGTAATTTTACAAGCTACAATAAAGTACTTCCCAGCATGTAACATTAGTGTTCAAGTGAAGCTGTTACTTTTTATTTTTTCAAGTGGAGTTGAATGATTAGTAAAGGACCAAGAATTTAAATTGCCTCATCTCTAGTAACTGTTAACACATGCCTCATATGAATCCCTCTGAAAGTGTGCATTATCTGGCAAGTGAACTTTATGTATACATATAATTATGTAAACACATTCTCCCCAGTGTGATTCATGGTGATTTAGTGCAGTCAGTGGAAGTTTTTTTGATCACTGTCCTCATTGTGAGCTGTTTAAACATCCTCCTGTCTAGTTGTGAGTCAATTCAGTGGCTATATAGAGATGTGCAATGCTGTGCATGGTAAAAATATTTGCTGTACCACTCACGGTATGAGCTGCTACCTTTTGCTTCAGCCCAGTCTTACACTTTTTTCCTGACTGTAGCCATGATATCTTTCTTAAGAAAGATTTATTCCTTCATTTCTATCTTTTTTTGGCTAAAAGTTCAGAAGAGCTGGCTGTTAAATTGTACTCAGGTGTGCCTTAAACCATGTGCTTGGCTCAATGCAGCTGACCTTTCACTCTTAACTGTTCAGCAGACAGACAGTATGCTGCAAGTCATGGTCATTGCCATGCTTGTCTTTCTGGAACAGTACCTCTATCTCACACCTCTAGGCTTTATTCTGCACTAAGTCTATCCATTAAAAAAAAGCCTGTCAGCATAAACCTGTCAAACCCCATGCTAACTTTGCAGATTGTCTGTCATTATTGGTGGAGCTATTCATAATATCTCTGCACTGAGTGAATTGTTGAACCACTCCAAATTTAGTTCTACAAGAGGTGTGGAAGAGGCGATACAGTGTCTTTCAAAAGTTGCGTATGAAGACCTGAACTAAGTTTAGATCTGTAGTGTGTTCAGGGGTCTATGGGGCTCCTGATATAATCCTGAGAAGCCTGTGGCTTCTAGTACATTTGCTACAGATATTCTGCCTGCATGGGAGAATATTCTCCATGCATTCATTTGTGAGAGACCCCCCCATGGCAGCCAGTAGAGTCAACAGAGAAATGGGCACCACTTTTAGCAAGTCTTTTCTTCCATCTGTCCATGCATTTATTCACTTATCCAGCCATGTGAGCATCCATCTAGGCAAAAGTTTTGCTTTACCTATACTGCTGGCAGATAAAGTAGTAAAACCCTCTAGTCTAAATATATTTCAGCTCATTCCCTGATGAAATTGAACATATTGTATGTCAATGTAGTGATACTGCCATAATTGTCTCACAGAGAAGATTGCAGAGATAAAATCTTTCAGACAGTGTTAAGAAGGCCATTTGTTAAAATACAGCATATCAATAATATGTTGCTGCATATACCTCAGAATCTCAGCACTTCTTAATCCCTTTATTACAAAGTGATAAATAAATGAGGAAGTGAGGAAGATGCAGATATTTTTAACATGGATAATTTGGGGTTATACCATCTAATATGTCCAGAAAGCACATTTTTTCTCTCTGAAAGTCCAACAAACACTGTTAGATTCCTGTATATCTATATGAACAATGATCTTTCCCAAGACAATGAGCTAATTCTCACAGGGATGAGCAAAAGCAGCAACATTTTCAGATGAGGAAAATCGAGCATAATAGAAAATGATGCTGAGGAATGAGTAAACATTGAATAATAATTTAAAAAGTTGAATACAGCTGACATGTTAAGACAAAATATGATTAACCAGCCAACTGCCATACTTTCACATCTAGAAATAATGGATTCAGTCTTTACCAGTGGAACTGCAAATGGTGACTGTGAGAATACTTAGGATTTGAAGTGAATAAAAGAGTTTCAATATAAACTGCTTGTGAAAATGCAGTTATTTCAAATATTTGTGTACAAATATGCAGTCTAATAGAAGGAAAACAGTGAGGTGTCTAATCTAGCAGAAAAACTGGAATATGAAGGAAAACAAAACAGAAAACTAGTTAGACATTTTCTTTTACAGAGGGGTCACAGTCACTGGAATCAACTAAAAAATGAAATAGTACACTTTCTGTGTCTTGTTGAATTCAGCTGAAAAACCTAATTCCCCCCATTTCAATTTGTACCCATTACTCTTTTTGCTATCATACAGTTCCTGATGCAGAATCCCTCTCTGGCTTTCCAGTAGGACCCCCTTGGATACTGAAAACTTGCTGTGAGATCTCCATGCAATCTTCTCTTCTCTGGACTGAAAAAAACCCAACTTCCTCAGCCTGGAGGTGCTCTGAAAGTTTTTTTTCTTGAATGAGGTAAAAGACAAAGTCAATACACTGGCATTTGCTTATCCTGATGCTGTCACCTCAAAAGTAGGCATTAGCTATAAATTGGAGTATACTACTCCTCATAGTAGGGTTTCACTCTCACAAAGGTATAGATATTGCAATATATATGTAAACTAACAGTAAGAATACATCTCCTACACTGGCCAGAGATCTGGATTATGCAATAACCTTCTCTCTCCATTTCTGGAACAGGATTATTTATACCTTTGTGAACATTCTTACATTGTAAGGCGACATCTTCCTTAACACAGCTGGTAGAACAGGTGCTCCAAAGGCATGAAAATTTTAGTCCTGGAGAACACAATGGGAATTTAATTTTAAAAAATTTACATAATATGAAGGACTCATATTGGACCATATGGTCCAGCAGCATCCCAAAGTCTGTAATGGTTTTATGAATGATTAAGCGCTGGCAGAGGTATGTACTGATTTCATCACCGGGCCAGAATCTGGAGGCTGTGAGAAATCCTAGAGGATATTTTCTTGGCCTTGTCAGTGATTTATTATCCAAAATAAAGATTTGATTGCAAACTTCTGATTGAACTGGCAGAGAGGAAAGCAAGATGGGCAAACACATTCAAGCTGGCTATGACTCACCTGAGGGCACAATAGCTGCCACTAATCTTGGTGGAAACAATATATATGTGCTTTCCCTGCTAACACCAGTGAAACAATCCTGGAACTCTTATGTTACCATATATTGTGATTTCTGAACTTGGTACCATGTGTGTTCCTTCTACAAAAACAGCAATATGAAGGCCCTGTTCCTTGATTTTATTATGGGTGATCACACTGATCAATTTGTATTCATTTATCAAGGCACAAGAAATACAAGCATACAGTGTGGTGCAGGCTTATTTTTAATGTGATACATAATCAACATGCAAATTAGACTTAGTCTGCTTTGTTGCAAAATGTGGACATCCCACAAGCAAAATCTAGCCTTTGTAGGTAACGTTTGTGAAACTAATGCCAAATATTTCCTTGAAATTGTTTGGAGACTATTCATTACATCCCTCTTACACTTTGCATTTCTGTTCACCTGAAAGATCAAAGTTCTCTTCATCCTCTTGGGTAATTGATTGTTGGAAAGAAAAATAGAATACCTCTACTCATCACCCTTCCACCCCTGCTAAATATTGTGTCATGTTTTAGCCCTCTACCTCTGAATCAGGATTTTTTAGCAGGAAGCATGAATGCCAAATGCCTTAATGTAATCTTATCTATAGAAAATCTAGAATGACTACTGCCAAAAGATTAAAGTGAAGGTGAAATCATCATATCAAACTAATTCTACTAATGTCCCTTGATAATAGCATCTAGTGGCCAAAGACCTAGTCATTTCAAATATCAAATGAAAAATAATTGTCCACCCTTTATTGAAATATTAATCTTGATATTCTTCTTATTATAACACTTTTGAAAGCAATATCCAAGAGTATAATATCCATATACATTTAATCTTCGTTTTATAAGTTGATAAAATATGAAACTAAAGCATAAAGACATTAAAAATTATCATATTTATTGCAGTTTTTATGAGACTTACTGCTGCAAAACACATAAAATCCTCTAGGATAAATCTACATCTGGTGCTGTCTTGGTAACTGTTGAATTTACAATGGTGAAATATTTATGCAGGCTTTTCTTTTAAAGAAATATCTGAAGTGTGGAGCTCTTTTGTATGAGATGTATTCTGTCATTTGCTACTGGAAGGTGCTGGTGCAGCGCAACAGTGAGAAAGTGAAATATGGATATGCCTAGAAGAGGGTTAATTTTTAGAAGTGAAATATCTAGTTCCTGTCATTAGTTTTCTACTTCAGTGTAGTTTTTGCCAGACTTTTGAGCAGACTTAACTTCAATATTTTTAATTGCCCTCAAGCATCAGACATTCTTGCCATTCATGTACAATGTCAATCATACCTTAAAACATTAAATTTGTCTTTTTTTTTTCACCATAAATCTCTTCTACTGGTTTAGACAGAAGAATATTTTTTGACTATAGAGCGCAAAGTAAAATTGACAAAGTTTGGGATCTTGTAGATTTAAATTCAGATAGTCTGTTATTTAGATTCTCACTAAAGGCTCAATATTTCCTAGAATGTGGCACACCATGCTGCATGTAAATGGCTTTTTCCTCATCACAGTCAGTCCAGAGATGGTTCATTTGTGGCTACTGGACTACATTTGCTCTTGACATGTAGGAAGGTTGAGCATAACTCTGTAATTTGTCCTGCCCTAGAGATATTCTGATGCCAGTGAGATGAATAATTCTAATGTGCCCTTTTTGAAAGGACAAAGCCCTGCTGAGAATGGCATTGTGAAGTAATCCAGACATCTTGTTTTATCCTCTTCTACTTTGTAGTAGAGTGATCGGAGCGTCTATGAGCTACTCCTGGAGGGCCCATTCCCCTCAGGCCTCTGAAAAGTGTCTTGCAGCTCTTGGTCATAAAATGTTGATGTAGACTTTATGAGTCAAAAATTCTGGCTACCCTGTTTTTTTCAGTAATTATGATAATAACTTGAAAATAGTATTTAGCTGTGGATACAGTAGTGAGACACTACAGTATCAGTTGTTCTTAAGTTGTAGAACTAAATTGCAATTTGACAAATGACAGTGCATGAATATGACTTTAGTTTGAAACTTCCTCGGCACATATATTTTTTAGAACAAAACCTCAATATTCATGTGATTTCACTCTTTTTCTGGTTAGTTGGAAAGGAATCTTTCTTCTGTAAATGGCAAAAAATCCTTATTTCCTTGACTACCAAAATATTCTATGGGTCAGAGAACTGAGGCTTGTTTTTGTCCAACAGCTTTTCAAAAAGAATCTCAAATATTCTTCTTAACCTTGTGAAAGACAAGAAGGTGGAAAAAATTAATGAAATGGATGCTTTTTGTTGATGGGAACAATAGCCAGAAGAAGCTGGGTGAGAGCCATATGAAGATTAAATAAAGAAAAGGAGAACAGGATTCTTTAAAGAGTGACCACTTGGCATGTAATGATCTAAAATATTATTGTAACTTTGGCTCTTCTCTTGTGTGGGAGACCAGGAAATAAAGCATAATCACTTTCTAGAATATTCATCTTATTTTTGCATTAAAGCTTTAAACTAATATTCAAGTACAAATTTAAAATGTAGAATGTGTATCACTGGTGAACTTCCAAACCTTTGAATTTTGTCAGTAACTAATCTCGACAGAGCTATTATAAAGAGGGGAACCATACCAGATTTGTTTACACACTTCAGTTTTGATCTACTGACTTTGAATGTAATTATCATTTCAGAATTAATATCTTGTCCCTGTATATATGACTCTCACACTCTTGCTTTCTTTTGTGTAATCAATCCAGTGTACTTCTCAAAAGCTTTTCTTTTACATGGAAATCCAAAGGGACCTACTACTTGTTCTTTTCTAGTAATTTTAATTATTTATCAATTCAACTTACCTAATTACTATGCCTATCTATTCACAATATAATATATTGAATACTGTCCAGCTAGTCAGGTTTTCCACTGTGGCTTCTGTATCCTTATTAGATTGAGCACTGAATAACAAACCCATACTGACCTATGCATACAGTGCTCTTAAACTAGCTGCCTGTCTTCCTAGTTTATGTAGAACCACAGCTGGAGCCCATTATGTAAAGAGAATACTTTGTAATCGCACCAAATATACATACTGCTTCTGTTTCAGGTTTCTTTTTGTTGGTTGGTTGGTTTGGTTTGGGTTTTTTGTTTGTTTGTTTTTTTTTAATTTGGAAGAAGTTTAATCAGCTATTATACTCTAGCCATACTAAAGACTGCATGAAATTTATTTTTACAAAAACTGATTTTCACCTACAGGTGGACTATTCCAGCAGAAGTTAACAAATTGAATAGTTTAAGAATTTTGGTAAATATGTCAAGGGTGAATTCAGGCTCTATCAGACTTTGAAAGAATGTGGGTCATGTACTAATTTCTTCTCAGAGGACTGGAGGGCAAAAACCCACGTCTTAGGCCAACCACCCACACTCAGACTGGTAGTAGAGATTCACTGAACTTAATTAGAGTTTGCTTCAAAGTTGTTTAAAGCCAAAGGTTTTTATCTTGCTTTTAGTGTATGATGTCTTGTCCTCTCAATTTTATTTTCCCAGTAGCAATGAAAGAGCAGGAAGATAGCCGTGCATAGCTGCCACTTTCTCTTATTGTAGCCTTGCGTACATGCTTTTAAGCCAAGAAGCACAAGTTTTCAGTCTGCTCTTTGACTAGCTACTGGTACCCTGCTGTCCTTCTTCCCACAGCTCTTGAGAACATCCTGCCTTCCATATTTCCTTTTGATTTATTTTGCTAATTTTTGTTCTGTGTTTCTCGATGCAAACTGACAATATAAGTATTGATTCAATGTCCATTATCTATTTTTTCTCATTTTATTTTCAATTATGTTTCAAAAAATCCAGCCAATAAGTGGAACACACAGCAAGGATCAGAAGATACCCTTAAATGTCTTTAATAATACTTCATTCAAAACACGGTAGAAGTTTTAATTAATTAAATTTTATATCTGTCTTTATATTTTGCTTGATATCTGATATTCAGGGTCCTGAGTATGGCGTAAAAGCTCTGCAACCCCTTCCCTCCCTCTTCCTGGGGATTTAACTGTCTGTGTTTAAGGTCAGCTTTGATATGGCAGAGGTGTATGGTCTCAAACCTGACTGTTGGGAGAAAGGCTGTGAGAATGCACTTTGGGGGCCTCCTGCCCTTGGCTTGGGTGCTATATCAGACCCAGGGCTTTGACATTTACTTTTGTGGTGCTATCAAGAGGATTTGTGATTCTTCCTATCTAAGACAATTTTCAAGTGAAACCAATTTGTATGACCTCATATGGTTTGTTGATTGTATTTTACTTCTTCACTTTTATCTTTCTATCTTTTTTTCTTTTTAAATTTATTTCATCTGTATTGTAATTTGGTAAACTGAATCCACATCTTTATCCAGAATACCAGTTTCAGCTTGCTCTTTTTTATCCTGCTTTTTTTTCTGTTTTCTCTTTCTTGTCTCATATTCATATGGTAATTCAATTTTTTCATGATTCCTTAGCATATTGAAGACTTTGCTGATATTTTCTATATTCTTACCTCATCTATGTTCATTTAAATGATTTGAGCATAGAATATGAATGTAGATCAGCACCTGTTTCTACACTGATGTCTCTTGTGGTTTGACATCGTATTTCAATCTCTAAACTATTTTATGGCAATCTTTAGAAGTACAGGTCCTGAGATTTTAACTTGTTAATGATTTACCTTCCGTTTTAGTCTTGAAGGCCATCTGAAGCTCACTGGAAAAGTCTTTTATATGCATATTTATCAGGGACTCCCCAGCTTTTCCAAATTTTATTTACTGCTATTACAGAGAAATTGCAACAGTTCTTTAGCCAGCCTTATATACCACAGCAATGAAACATTTCTATCCTTGTACAGAGACTTTTTCATAACATATTTTTAGATGTTGTTCAAGAACTTAGTTTTAGTCAAAAAAATATAGGAAAAATAAACAGAGTAACTGTGAGCATAAACATTCTAGGATTCAGCTGTTTGTATCATCCATTCAAATTTTCTTAGAGCAGAATTCATCAGTATTCTGACCAGTTTCCTACCAGGTCCTTATAGTTTCATGGATCATGTACCCAGTTATCCAGCATAGATTCTGAGTTGCTTAGGAAATTCCCACAGCAAAATATTTTTGAAATTTATATATATATATATATATATAAAAATCATCAGTGCTCATATACTGTAGCAATTCAGTCCAATAAGAATTCTGGATTATGAGTGGCATTGCCACAGAGCAGTTACCCTGGTATCCCTGAAGTTCTAAGGCTCATTTAAAAGGAAAAAAAAAAANGTCTTCCTAGTTTATGTAGAACCACAGCTGGAGCCCATTATGTAAAGAGAATACTTTGTAATCGCACCAAATATACATACTGCTTCTGTTTCAGGTTTCTTTTTGTTGGTTGGTTGGTTTGGTTTGGGTTTTTTGTTTGTTTGTTTTTTTTTAATTTGGAAGAAGTTTAATCAGCTATTATACTCTAGCCATACTAAAGACTGCATGAAATTTATTTTTACAAAAACTGATTTTCACCTACAGGTGGACTATTCCAGCAGAAGTTAACAAATTGAATAGTTTAAGAATTTTGGTAAATATGTCAAGGGTGAATTCAGGCTCTATCAGACTTTGAAAGAATGTGGGTCATGTACTAATTTCTTCTCAGAGGACTGGAGGGCAAAAACCCACGTCTTAGGCCAACCACCCACACTCAGACTGGTAGTAGACATTCACTGAACTTAATTAGTGTTTGCTTCAAAGTTGTTTAAAGCCAAAGGTTTTTATCTTGCTTTTAGTGTATGATGTCTTGTCCTCTCAATTTTATTTTCCCAGTAGCAATGAAAGAGCAGGAAGATAGCCGTGCATAGCTGCCACTTTCTCTTATTGTAGCCTTGCGTACATGCTTTTAAGCCAAGAAGCACAAGTTTTCAGTCTGCTCTTTGACTAGCTACTGGTACCCTGCTGTCCTTCTTCCCACAGCTCTTGAGAACATCCTGCCTTCCATATTTCCTTTTGATTTATTTTGCTAATTTTTGTTCTGTGTTTCTCGATGCAAACTGACAATATAAGTATTGATTCAATGTCCATTATCTATTTTTTCTCATTTTATTTTCAATTATGTTTCAAAAAATCCAGCCAATAAGTGGAACACACAGCAAGGATCAGAAGATACCCTTAAATGTCTTTAATAATACTTCATTCAAAACACGGTAGAAGTTTTAATTAATTAAATTTTATATCTGTCTTTATATTTTGCTTGATATCTGATATTCAGGGTCCTGAGTATGGCGTAAAAGCTCTGCAACCCCTTCCCTCCCTCTTCCTGGGGATTTAACTGTCTGTGTTTAAGGTCAGCTTTGATATGGCAGAGGTGTATGGTCTCAAACCTGACTGTTGGGAGAAAGGCTGTGAGAATGCACTTTGGGGGCCTCCTGCCCTTGGCTTGGGTGCTATATCAGACCCAGGGCTTTGACATTTACTTTTGTGGTGCTATCAAGAGGATTTGTGATTCTTCCTATCTAAGACAATTTTCAAGTGAAACCAATTTGTATGACCTCATATGGTTTGTTGATTGTATTTTACTTCTTCACTTTTATCTTTCTATCTTTTTTTCTTTTTAAATTTATTTCATCTGTATTGTAATTTGGTAAACTGAATCCACATCTTTATCCAGAATACCAGTTTCAGCTTGCTCTTTTTTATCCTGCTTTTTTTTCTGTTTTCTCTTTCTTGTCTCATATTCATATGGTAATTCAATTTTTTCATGATTCCTTAGCATATTGAAGACTTTGCTGATATTTTCTATATTCTTACCTCATCTATGTTCATTTAAATGATTTGAGCATAGAATATGAATGTAGATCAGCACCTGTTTCTACACTGATGTCTCTTGTGGTTTGACATCGTATTTCAATCTCTAAACTATTTTATGGCAATCTTTAGAAGTACAGGTCCTGAGATTTTAACTTGTTAATGATTTACCTTCCGTTTTAGTCTTGAAGGCCATCTGAAGCTCACTGGAAAAGTCTTTTATATGCATATTTATCAGGGACTCCCCAGCTTTTCCAAATTTTATTTACTGCTATTACAGAGAAATTGCAACAGTTCTTTAGCCAGCCTTATATACCACAGCAATGAAACATTTCTATCCTTGTGCAGAGACTTTTTCATAACATATTTTTAGATGTTGTTCAAGAACTTAGTTTTAGTCAAAAAAATATAGGAAAAATAAACAGAGTAACTGTGAGCATAAACATTCTAGGATTCAGCTGTTTGTATCATCCATTCAAATTTTCTTAGAGCAGAATTCATCAGTATTCTGACCAGTTTCCTACCAGGTCCTTATAGTTTCATGGATCATGTACCCAGTTATCCAGTACAGATTCTGAGTTGCTTAAGAAATTCCCACAGCAAAATATTTTTGAAATTTATATATATATATATATATATAAAAATCATCAGTGCTCATATACTGTAGCAATTCAGTCCAATAAGAATTCTGGATTATGAGTGGCATTGCCACAGAGCAGTTACCCTGGTATCCCTGAAGTTCTAAGGCTCATTTAAAAGGAAAAAAAAAAAAAAAGCACTATGAAATAGCAAAGCAATTGCTTCAACGTGAGCATGATCTTGTCACTTTTTCTTTGAACATGAGAATCCATCTTCAAAAAGTCTTTGTCAGTTCTAAAGCACCATCAAAGCAATCCTAGGCAATAGTGCAAGCGCAAATAGCTGATGAGACCTTTCATTGTTAGGGCTTTAAAACACTCAAACAGAAAGCGCTCCAACAGGATGACTATTTCAGTCAAGCAGATTCCCTTTGTATCACACATAGACAGCTTGTGTACATACACTCAAGTGTCTGTAAAAAAAAGTAACTGGTTTCAACACAGTCCTTTGCACCATAATCCTTGGCCATTACTGGGTTTAAGATTATTTATCTTGTGAAACTAAATTTAACAGAAATTTCAGCCAAAGTCTATTTCGCTGTTTACATCTATAAGGCTACTGTAGCCGTTATTTCTGTAATCAAGAAAACAAATGTCATTAAAAATCCCCAAGCGCCCTCTCAAGTAGCAAATTCTAAAGAAAGCAAAACCTGGAACTCACTGTAGTGTCAAGAGTGATGCCCATGTTCTTCCCACAGGGTTTGTTGGATAATTTGTCATTAAACACAACTGTTTAGTGACCTAAATAGTTTGTCAATGACCTAAGATAGTGTGGTGCTGTTCCCTTCTAACTGCATGCTAGCAAACATAAAATAAGAAGTAATCCTGTACTGGCAGAAAGATAGACAACAAAAGTTTTCTCCCATCCCTGTGACTATGAATACATTTTTGTTAAACTGCTGCTTTAATCTTAACAAAGGCAGTTGCATTGCTGAGATTCTAGTTTTGGGGTTTTTTTTATCTAGTACAATATATTATGCAGCTATGCTTCACAGTGTGATGATCTAACGGTAGAGTAGTTTTGAAAGCAAAATTACTCTGGTTGAAGTCATATTTTAAACATTCTAGATGTGACTTGGATTGGCCACCCAGTTTACTCATTATATTATTAGTACTGATTGAATGAACCATGTATGAATGTATGCACTTTAAAATGAAAGCTCTTGGTCTGCAATATGTATTTTGATATTTGATAGCTGTTGTTTCTTACAAATACTATGCAACAACCCAAAAATATGTTGTGATACTAGCAGAGAAACATTAAATCCATTGTTCCCTTAAAGGGTTCAAGGTTAGTTCTAGAATAGATAGTTCATTGTAACTCAGTCAGCAAGATCTATGCAACTGCATGAGATAAATATTTGGTCTCAAGAATTAAATAAAATAAAATGAAAGTTACACAAAGTGCCCTTACCTGAACAAATTAATTTATTTACATTGCATATATGAAAGTCTTTCAAGAGTCTTTTAACTGAGGGAAGAACTAGAGATTCAAAACTGAAACAAAAATAAAAGTCAAATATTTCATGGAACAAAGTTGCGATTCCCATTTAATATTCTCTTGTTTTGGCTGAATTGATTTTATTTCTTAAAGCCACAGCCTTGGGAAAAGAGAACCTTTTTCCTCCTGAAGCAGTCTAAATGCAGCAAGAATCTATAATTTATAACTAATAAAATAATTATAATTTATGAGTTGTAAGTTTGTAAGAATTTCGTGGGAGAGTTTGTAGTAGTTTGCTGACTTCAAATCAGGCCTAAACCTCTCTAAGCCTTTTCTAGGTCTTCTTGACCATAACTTCAGTTTGTGAAAGATATTACCATAAGAGTATTTTTATCTTATTGAGGTTATTTCCCAGTTTATTATGTTCCAGAATTTCAATCTAAGTAACAGAGTGACATTTGCAGTGCATAACCAAGAAAAGGTGTGTTTTACGTCAAATCCATTTTCTTTATTCTCTTCACCTAACTACCCACTCTTTCAGATCTGGAATATGTTCTAAGTCAATCAGAATGAGAAGGTTTTATACTGAATTTAATGAAATGCTGTATTCGGACACCCAGTGTGTTTATGTCACAGCATCAAATGAGCGCTCTTGCCAGCAAATAGGCAGTGAATTTAGCCTGGAGTTCCATCTTGGGCTAGCTAACTGTCCTTTGCAGTGTAAAGTCGACGTGAAAGTTTAAATAGTTTAGCATTTTGTCCTCCTTTATATATTACATTATTTTACTGTCACAATTAGGAATGCTGAAATTCACTGTTTGTGCATGTCTAGAGATCTTAGCACTGCATGTGCTCTGAGCATCCCTGGCATGGGTGCACACTCCTTTTCCTTGACCTAGCACTATCAGCATTTTAAATTTTCAAGACATTTTAAAAGGCTAGCGTGTTTTTCTCAGGCACTTTGGAATGTTAAGTTTGAGAAAATTCTTCTGTGATGAATAGCAGTTAATAGAGAAGTGGGGTACATTTGTGCAAACTTGGGTAAATTATATGCTGGTTTAATCATTTTCAGGGTTGTATATTTTACTGTTTTGTACAAGCACTTATGCTTATAAAATAGAGGTAAAGAACTTTGTAAATCCCTGCAAAGAAAATAAAGAATAGAAGCAGATGGCCTATAATATAGAAGTGTATTATTCTGATGATACTCATGAAAAGTGGTATTTTCTATACTCTGTTCCATGATACAATTTGGAATTTAATTCCTATATTATGCTGCCCTTTTAAAGATATGAGGGAAGTAAAGATATACTCTCTTAAACACTAGACATAGACTTGCATTTACACACATACATTGTAATCACATACAATTATTTAAATATAAAAAAAACAAAATAAACTTTCTCTTGGTACATGATTTGTATTTTAATTTAGAATTAAACTCTCCAAGCTACTTAATAATCAAAAAACCAGAAATGTTTATTGCACTCAGTCTTTACTTGAAGACCTATTTTCAGTTGCTTCATCCTACAGTCGTTGAGTAAGTGGGTCAGGTACATCTCTTTGTAAGGAAGCTTACTCTTTGTGACTGACTTTAAAGGAGTCTAGGCAGCTGTTTTGGATGCTGATGTCTAAATTTGGACAGAGAAGTCCTATTCTGGAAGTTTAGTTCAAAGTGGTTTACAGAAGCTTAACTGCTGTGAAAGAGTGAGACTGTTTTTCCTGTGAACTTTGAAACAGAGCTATCAGTGTAGCAGTGATGTGCCTGGTATTGTCACTGTGAAAATCACTTAACTATAACAAAATAATAAATCTTTGAAATATAGGAATATACTTAGACATTGACAGTTAAAGTATCTGAAGATGGGTGCACTAACAAGACTTTTAAGAAAAATTAGGCAATGTAAATGGGCTTTACACCACTTTGGATACTTAGAACTTAAACCTTCACATTTATGTTTGGTATTTTATGTTCTGGTCAGGTGTGTTTCAACTGGGTATCTTGTGTTTCACTCACTAAAAAAGAGATTTCTTTACCTGCTCAGGTTGTGCATGTTTTTTTGGTTAGATCCTGTCCCATTTGCTAAATAAAAATTAATAGAAAATACCACTATTTTATAAACTTTTAAATCTGCACATACTACTTAATTATTCTGAAAAGGAAAAAAAGGGAAAGGGAGAGGAAGAGGAAATTTCCAGAATTCAGTATCCTTCTAGATCTTAATGTCTTGAATCTCTTTCATTTACTTCAGTAATTCTGACTATATTTTGTAACTGAAAGAAAACTTTGAGAAAGGTAATGATTAAAAAACCACTATGTATATAAAGCCATGACTGAATCTATGGAACACTTGCTACCTTCATACTGGTTTGCACACACAGTAAGTAAACTTTATGTCAGAAATCAGGCTCCTTGTTTCAAGGCAAATCTAGAGACATCAATGACTACAAGTTTTGATAGAACCTGACAAATAGTTGAAACATTCCTAAACTGATTCCACACTTTAGTCCCTTCCTTCCTCCTTTCTTCCTCTCTTGTAAACTTTTTATTTTCATGCTTATGTCTTGAGCCTTCTTGTTTCCTTGAACAAACTTTGGATTAGGTCATCAAACCACACATTCCCTCCTCCAAACTAAACCTTGCTTTATAGCCATTTTAAAAGCCCGTTTCTAATTTAAATCAGGGCTGAATCAATAGAAATTATTTGTACTTTACAGATGTATCAGCATTTTGTGTTTCTATTAAATGTAATAATATTCTTCTAGAGTCTTTCCTGATTTAACTCTACTAAAACATGCTTGCATTGTTTAGGTGTAAGACCTTTTCTGACAAAACACTTCAGGAGACTGGTCTTCAGTGTTTATGAGAAAAAATGCTTAATGTTTTATGGGTTACCTGTTGCTGGCTGACTGTGTTTGTATGCCAGCAGGGAAAAAATTAAAAAAAGAACTTTTTAAAATCATAAATATGACTAAGGAGCTACATTTTAGGCTTTTGAATGAAAGTGTCAAATATCACTAAATGTTCTGTCAATGTAGCAATCACCATTATATAAGGATCAAACATTTTGATGCAGTCGGATCAGTGGACCGACAAGATTTTTTTCAGAAATGCAAGAGATGAGATGGATAGAAGAAAGATTTCTCAAAGAACAGGTGAAGTTTTCAGCTATTTAGACATAGAGGTCAGAAGAGATAGATTGCCGGTACTTATGCCAAAAGTTATGTAGATGTGGCACTTTGGGACATTGGTTTAGGGGTGGACTTGGCAGTGTTGAGTTTATGGTTAGACTCAGTGATCTTACAGCTCTTTTCAAACCTAAACAATTCTGTGATCATTGGTGTAAGGAATTTTTCCTTGGTTCAAACTCCTGGCATTTATTCTCTCTCCCAGTCTTAGAGTGGCTGAAGATTCACAGAGTATATTGAATATTAGAATCTCAATAGGAATGCAAATCAGAAAAAAAGGTGGATACACACCTTTTTAAAATATTAATAAGTTTAATGGAAAATGTCTCCTTCTTAACTCTCAGCTGCATTGGGCCTGTCAGTATCAGTGAAATTTCTTCATTTCTAGATGATATTTACTTTCAAACACACATATCAAAGTTTCACAGCTCTCACTATGGAAAATTGGTAACTTTTATTCATCTGTCTTTGGTGATGACCCAGCCCCAGATGTGTTAACAAAATTTGTTACTTATTACTTCGTTATTACTATCTCACAGAATAAGAGGAAACCTTCATTTAATCAAACTGTTTCTGGACTAACATATTAGCTATTTATCTCCTGAGATTTAGGGATAAATTTGAAAGAAGGCATGGAATTAGTTTAGAGTGGATTTATTTCTTTTCCCTTAGGAAAATTTATTCACAATCAGCATCTTTAGCATTTAAAAGCCAAGGACTGAGATATTAAGTGCCAAATACATACTAACAGAAAGGGGAACACACCTGAACAACCAAATGTGTGACAGGAAAAGTAAGACAAAAATAACCTGCAAATAAGGAAAAAATTTGGAAAAAAATTTAGCTTTTACTTCTTAAAAGTTCATGGATTTTTGGACAATGAAATGGAAATTACATCATGTTTCTATGCCAAAATGAAGACAGTTAGGTTATGCTGATTAAAATAATCTCTTTGTAAATTCTGAGCCATAATGCTCTGATGGAAGTGCAAAACAAGACCAAATTCTTCTAGTTTAATGATTATGCAATTGATAAAAACCTATTTTCTTTAATAACCAAAATAAGTATTTTGGGGGAGTTTCAGAGTCCGATGAGGGATCATGAATAACATCAATCAAGATTTTTACTATCTTTTTTACTTTGGGAAGACTGTACTTCTGCTGTATCATTGCTACTGTTTTTCTGCATTGCATAGAACTACCACAATCCTCTGGTGGAAATCCCTAGAAATGAGTCTGAGGGCACTGCAGGGGTTTGATGTTTTAGGACACCTTCTAAGACATGACAGCTGCCTCTCACATCAGCATAATTGAATCAGTCAGAAGGGATGAATACCCTCAGGCCTATGTGTGAATGTCCCAGTACTTCCCTGGAGGGAGTTTTCACACCTGAGCCAGTTATGGCCCTTCGAAAGGGGTGAATGATACCTTTCCCGACGGAGGGAAGGGTGTTTACAACTGAATCAGTTGTGTAGGGGAGAACATTAGCATTTAGTGGCATTTAGAGTCTTAAAAGTATTTTTAGATTCTGAATGGCTACAACTGAAAATACTTCAAATTTTTATTTCCTTCTAGACGTTTATTTATGGCTTTCCTAAAGTAAAAATGTAGGGGAAAAGTAATTAAATTTTGAAATACATATTTCCCAAACTGGCAGTTAACAATGAAACAGCAGATAATACTGCCTTCAAGGTCTGTTACAAACAAAAGAGTAAATAACACCAATGTCAGTTGTTTTTTTGTGTTTTTTTGTAACAGACAGGGCAGGTCCTCATATTAGTTACAGACATGTGGGTTTCAAATATAATCTAAGTGATTTAATCCAAGTTTGTTCTGCTCCTTTGGGTGTTATAAACCAACTGCTTAGACTGTTGAAAGACACCTTTTACCTGCCACATAGAAGCCCACATGAAATTATTAGTTCCGTTCTTTTGCCTGCAGGACCTGGGAAAAAACCTGCTGTTCAAAGTTCTGAACTTTATTTAATCATCTGACTCACAGTGCTATCTACTGTAAAATGTAGGGAGTTACATGAAAATATTCTTATAATTTGTGGAAATGTTCCCATCTCTGGTTAAAAGTGGAAAACTCAGATTTACTGCATTTGTTCCTATGTGTTCCATCTACTTAAACTGCAGCGACATGTATAAGAAATTATTGTTAGTAATGCTAGCTTTCACTTGATTTTTTTGGTGCTTTGTCTCAATTCCCTCTTCAGTGATTTTTAGTGTTGTCCCTGTCCTTTTTTTGCTGTTGTTTGTTTTCCAATTGTAAAAGACTTGTTAATAAAACATGAAAGATGAGAGTATCATTAATACTTCTCCTTTCTTGGATTCATGTCAAGTCTGAAAGAAGAAGCAAAACCAGCAAAGCATTTGACTTCAAATAAGGTCTTGATATGATATGCTTGTCTCCTCCTTACTGTTCATTATAAATTCATCTTATTGAGATAAGAATTTGCATTTGATTTAGATACTCTTCCTGAAGGACTTCTAAAAGGGAATGCTATGTTTAGAAAAGGAGATATATCTTTTCTCTTTTGTATCAAAGGATATCAGACTAATGCCTCTTATCTATTAGGAGAAAAAAAAAACACCTAAGGTAGAGGGCCACTGCTTTTTTGCCTTTTTTTTCTTTTAGTAAATCTAGGAAGTTGGAAAGTTTCTCAGCTTCTCTTTAGACAGGACATTTGACTTACTGGACTGTTAAGTCTGATCCTCTGTGTTTTCAAGACCTCAATGTTCATCATTTGCAGACATAGAAACATGTCAAGTTAGGAATAAAACACTAATTTTACAGATTGCAGAATGAGAGTTTAAAATGCTTTCATAAAGATGTTTTGCATTATACGTAGTGCTAAGGAGAACCAAACTCCTCTAAATTATCCAAAGATAGCTTGTGTGGTTCTTTACATCTTCAGAAAAGTTCCACTCCTGCCAGCTGTCCCAACAGCTTCTAGTGTCTTCTCTTAGCTTTCAAGTAATTTCAGTGATTTCAGTAAGTTTAGAATATTTTATTTCCCTTCTAATACTGTTCTTAAGTTCCTCCCTTCATCCCAGCCAGGGAACTGTCAATTCTGGAACAGTTTTTTGATTTCTCTTATCCTTCCTAATTTTCAGTTTCAGGTCCAGGTTCTGCTATTTACAGCACTGGTTTCATCCTCGCCTGCTTGCCCTGAACTTTCTCTCAAAATAATATGTCCAACCACTATGTTTTCTATCAGTGACTTTGAAATTCTAGTTTCAGCAATCTCAAATAATGAGAAAGAAGTCCTTTTTTGTCCCTTTCACTTTTAGGAGATTTTCCTGTACAATGTATTTCAACAATATCTTGTAATTAAGCTATGAAGATTGTTTTTGTGGCTGTCCAAACATGAACCATTAAGCAGTTCCCATCTCTGAAATGTGATCATCATTTCTTAGTTTGCATATAGGTACTAGCACACTCTCCAGAGAAGAGAGTCCTTGCACAGCATGAAATGGTTTCTCTAAGTCAGATCCTAATTTGACAGGGTGTTTGACTAAATATTCAAATTGAGCTGGCTACAGTGCTTAAGCTGTTCTCCCAGAAGCTAAGAGTTTTGTTCCCAGCAAATGAATGATAGCAAAGAAATTAAGGAACTCAAGGTTCTTAAAAACCCTTAAACTGTAAAAAGTATTGGATGAGTGAGCCAACCATGGGATGTGTCCCACTGGACCTGCTATTTGTGAAGAGAGAAGGACTGGTGGCTGATGTGACAGAGGCCATCTTGGGCACAGCAATCACAAATTAAGTTTTTGATTCTACGAGAAGTAAACAGGCGAATCATCAGAATTGCTGTCTTGACCTCTGGAGGGCAGACTTTGGCCTGTTAAGGAGACTGGTTGTATGAGTTCCTCAGAAAGCAGTTCTGAAGAACAAAGGAGCACAGGAGGACTGGATGTGGTTTAAGAAGGAAATCCTAGAGAAACAGGAGCAGGCCATCCACTAGGGCCAAAAGATGAGCTTGTGGAGAAGACCAGCCTGGCTGAACAGAGAGATTTGGCTGGTACTCAGGGAAAAAAAAAAGAAAGTGTATTACCTTTGGAGAAAGGGGCAGAGCAGTCAGGAGAACTACAAGGATGTTGTGAGGTTATGCACGGGAAAAATCAGAAGGGCCAAAGCCCATCTAGAACTTAATCTGCCTACTACTGTAAGAGACAACAAAAACGTTTTTTTCAAGTACATCATTTAACAGAAAGAGAGATAAAGAGAATCTCCATCCTTTACTGGTTGCAGAGGATAAGGAAAAGACTGAGGTCTTCTTTTGTCTCAGTCTTTAATAGAGCAGCCAGTTGCTCCCTGAGTACCCAGCCCCCTGGGCTGGAAGTTGCTGATGAGGAGAAGAATGAAGCTGCCATAAACCAGGATGAAATGGTCAGCAACCTGCTATGCCACTTAGATGTGCACAAATCTTTGGAGCCAGATGGCACCCACTCATGGGTAAGGGCGGACCTTGTGGAAGAGGTCACCAAGACTCTCCATCATTTACCAGAAGTCCTGGCTGACCAGGGATGTCCCAGATGACTAGAAGTTAGCAAATGTGACCATGTACAACAAGAGTCAGAAGGAGATCCAGGGAACTACAGGCCTGTCAATCTGGCCTTGGTGCTGAGGAAGGCCATGGAGCAAATCATCTTGAGGGCCTTCATGAGACACATGCAGGACAACCAAGAGATCTGGGCCAGCCAGCATAGGTTTAGGAAAGGTAGATCCTGCTTGACTAATTTGGTTTCCTTCTCTGACAGGGTGACAGTCTTAAGGGTCAGGAAAGGCCATGAATTTTGGCATGGTTTCCCACAGCATTCTCCTGGAGAAACTGAGTGCTCATGGTGTGGACAGGTGCACTGTTCACTAGGTAAAAGCTGTCTCAATGGCTGGCTCAGAGCATGGGGGTGAATGGAGCTAAATCCAGCTGAGGGACAGTTGATGTTCCACAAAACTCAGGGTTGGTCCCAGTCCTGTTTAATGTCTTTATCAATGATCTGGATGAGAGGATTGAGTGCACCCTCAATAAGTTTTTAGATGACACTAAGTCGGGAGTATTGATCTGATGGATGATAAGAAGGCTGGATCGATGGGCCAAGGCCGGTTGTATGAGGTTCAATAAGAAGAAGTGCCAGATCCTACATTTCAGTCACAACAACTCCATGCAGGCTTAAAGGCTTGAGGCAGAGAAAGGCTTGACTGGAAAGCGACCCAGAGGAAAAGAACCTGGGGGTGTTGATTGACAGTCGGATGACTGACAACCAGCAGTGTGCCCAGATGATCAAGAAGGCCAATGGCATCCTGGCTTGTATAAGAAATAACGTGGCCAGCAGGAGTAGGACAGTGACTGGCCACCTGTACTAGGCACTGGTGTGGCTGCCCCTTGAAGCTTGTGTTCAGTTTTGGGCCCCTCACTACAAGAAAGACGTTGAGGT
Organism: Gymnorhina tibicen; assembly: GCA_013399875.1. Taxonomy (NCBI): domain Eukaryota; kingdom Metazoa; phylum Chordata; class Aves; order Passeriformes; family Artamidae; genus Gymnorhina; species Gymnorhina tibicen. The sequence continues at coordinate 68,335 of VXAZ01001541.1, forward strand.
GCTAGAGCATGTCTAGAGAAGGGCAGTGGAGCTGGTGAAGGTTTTGGAGCACAAGTCTCAAGAAGAGCAGATGAGGGAGCTGGGGTTGTTTGGCCTGGGCAAAAGGAGGCTCAAAGGGAGACTTTACTGATCTCCACAACTACCTAACAGGAGGTTTTAAAGAGATGGGTGTCACTCTCTTCTCCCAGGTAACAAAAGACAGGACAAGAGGAAATGGGCTCAAGTTGCACCAGGGGAAGTTTAGATTAGATGTTAGGAAAACTTTCTTCACTGATAGGGTATTCAGGCATTGGAACAGACTGCCCATGGAAAGTGGTGGAATTACCATCCCTAAAAGTGTTCAAAAGGCGTGTGGATGTGGTGCATGTTTTAGTTGTGAGCATGGCCGTGCTAGGTTAATTGTCGGACTTGATGATCTTGGAAGTCTTTTAGAACCTAAACAATTCTGTGATTCTATAAAAAAAGAGTTAGAAATACTTAATAAAGGTGTTTATTTTTACATATTTTTGTGGCCCCATTATTTCACTTACGGTTATCATTGCTAAAGTAGGTCATTATTCTATTTTATAATATAATGCCATGGTATGTGACTTCCTATCTACTTAAGATGCATATTGTAGAGGAATGTGCCCCAGGGGGTATTTTCACGTACTAGAAATGACTTTCCATATCTGATAAACTGCTTAGGTTTGAATAGTGGAGCAATTTCCTTTCCTTTCCTCCTCTGAAATGGACCAAATACACTTTATATAGTCTAACTAAAATAATTTCAAGGTAGATTAGAAGCGTAGGCTTGCTTTGGGTGAAATTCACTTTCCAAAACCTCAAAGAGATTTAGACACTGCACAGATATTGTGATTTTCTACACACTAGTATACTTTAATTCTTCTGTTCTGAGTCTGAAGTCAATGGAGCACACTTTACCAGTTGTCCTAATGAGTAGCTAGTACTGACAGCTTAGCTACTGTGTGGCTGTCACCACAACTAATATGGGAGATATAGTGCCATATATCTGAATCTTGACAGTGGATTTATGTCAATTTCTAAATCCCAGGAAAAGAAATGGGATTAATTATAATTCATCAGACTATATAATAGATTACTTGGTTTAAATGGCTGCATATTTGAGGATGAAGGTCTGTTCTCACCTGTATATTAACTACAAAAATATCACCTATGAATCCTATTTATATTATCCCTTTAAAATTAGGCATTTTGAACAACCTGGTAACTAAGTCCCCTGCTATGACATTTCCCCTTGAAAATTAGTTCTCTAAATTCATGGTGAATAAATAACTCAGACACTTGGAAATCAGTTATGTTTTCATATTGTAAATGTGATCAACAAACAAAAAGTTCCCCATGTATGGGGAGTTTGGGCGTAATTGCCAATATACTGGCAATATAACATTATAGCTCTACAAAAACTGTTGCAGCTCATTGATGCATGATTAATATTAATTGTTTATGTGGTATATACTGAGTGAGACATGAAAAAAGCACAATGATGATAGATCCATTTCATTCTTATCTTATTGCTGGAGTTTAATTCTTATTTGAGTAAAAATTTGGTTGCAAAGTTAAATTGAAGTTTCTTCCCATTATTAGAATGCCCCTTTCCATATTTACAGTTCAAGGTTATCTATCTGTTGGGCATTATCTCATGCTAGAGCAGCTTCCACTCCCTGTTAATTAAATTAAAGTCGTATTTTTAATATCAACTGTAGTGCTGTTTAAGGCTCTGTTATCAGGTGGTGTATCCAGTTCTTGTTTAAGACATAAACCAGCAATTTTGCTTATAGACGTTCAAGTATTGTGCTTGTAAAAATTAACTGTTGGTGGTTTTGTGTTGTTTTTTTGGGGTTTTGTTGGGGTTTCTTAAATTATTTAATTTTGTACCCATTATGACTACTTTTAAGTTTAGATGCAAAACTAGGTCCTGGTCACATAATTTGCTCCACTTAGGTTTCGCCTTTATTTTTTTTCAAAGCTTTGTTTATAGCCAGAGGGCTTTATTGATCCATCTATTAATATTTTTCTTCCATGCATCTAAACTAGCACTGGATTTGTAAAAAGCTAGAGACACACAAATTCATTAAATTGATAAATACATATTCCTATTTATATATTTTTCTTTTAAAAGGTGGGGAGGGGAAATTCTATTGGGCTCAAAGAACAAAGCACAAGGATAAGACATTTGATAAAATATATTAATATTCATAAACAAGGCTATAGAGTTTCTAAGAATAAACCTGAGCAAGACATGACACTCGCATAAGCAAAATAGAATGTAGAAGTTGGTGCAAAACAGTTTTATTGGTATGCTGTTGAACCTCAAGGAAAGAGAAAAAAAACTTCTCTAGAATTCTTTATGACCTGCTATGCTGCTATTGCGTATTTGCTATTGCAAATATTAATGACTTGGGTGCCTCATTTAAATGTTTGATGAAGGCTAAATAGGAACAACTGCAGAAATGTTGCTGGTTAGGCCCAGAATTTAGAATGTGTTTCAATAAATTGAAGTAGTGTTCTGGAAAAAAATAAGAATAATACTGGACAAGCACAAGTTTCTACACTTGGGAGTAAATGAGTAGTTCAGCAAGTGCAAGGGAGGAAGCTACTAATCAGGGGGTGGTTAAGCAGAAAAGCACATAGATATTACTGTGACACAGCAAATATGAAACTACAATATCATGCTATTGCAAAGGACTGAAACATCATATTGGGATTTCTGAACAAGATGGGAACCTGAAAACAGTAATAATAGTCCTTCCTTCCACTCACTACTTTTGTTGTAGTATTTTCTGTTGTAGTATTTTCTAATCTATATACAGTTGTAGTATTTTCTGTACTATATACAGTTCTGCTCACTGTAACGCAGTGATATGGACCAATTGGAAACACTGACAAAAGCAGTTATGAGATACTTAGAAATCATCCAGAGTAGAGTGGACTGGGGGAGACACAAGAAAATCAACAAGAATGGTTGAGACTGGAGGGGTCTTCTGAAGGTCTTTTAGTCTAACTCTCTTCCTAATCAAGTGAGGCCACCTACAGCTGCTTACCTGGGATGATGTCCAGACAGGTGGATACCTTCCAGGTGGGAGACTCCATTCACTCTCTGGACAGCCTGTGCAGATGCTTGGTTATGCTCACAGTAAAAAAGTGTTTGCTGATGTTCAGAGTGAACATCCTACGTTTCAGTTGGTGGCTTTTGTCTCTGATCCTGTCACTGGGCACCACTGAATAGAGCTTGGCTCCATCTTCTTTACGCTCTCCCTTCAGATATTTACATACATTTATAAGTTCCTCCCTGTGACATCTCTTCTCCAGGCTAACCAGTTCCAGATTTCTCAGCCCTTCTTCATATGGCAGATCCTTCAGTCCCTTCATCTCTCCTTTTGTTGGACTCTTTCCAGTTTGTCCATGTGTCTCTTGTACTCAGGAGCCCAGAACTGGACACATTACTTCAGGTGTGGTCTCACCAGTGATAACTGGAAGGTAAGGATCACCTCCCTCAACGTGCTAGTAGCACTTCTCTTAACGCAGCGCAGGATACCATCAGCCTTTTCCACAATGGTACATTGCTAGCTCATGTTTAACTGAGTGTCCACCAGGACCCCAGCGCTTTTTCTGCCAAGCTGCATTGCAGCTAAACAACTGCAAATTGAAGGATTGTTCCTTCCCAGGTGCAGGACCCTGCACTTACCTTTGTTGAACTTCATGTGGTTCCTGTCAGGCCACTTCTCCAGCCTGTCAACATCCTTCTGGATGGCAGCACAATCCTCTGGTGTATCAGCTGCTCATCCCAGTTTGGTGTCATTGGCACACTGGCTGAAGGTGCGCTCTGCCCCATCATCCACATCATTAATGAAGATGTGGAATTGAATGGATGGAGTAATGATCCCTGGAGTACATTGCTAGTTACTGACCTCCCACTAGACTTCGTGCTACTGATCATCATCCTCTGGGCCTGGCCATTCAGCCAGTTTTCCACCCACCTCACCATCTGCTCATCTGGCCCATACATCAACAACTTCTTTATGAGGATCTTATAGGAAACAGTGCAGTAGGCAATAGCCACTGCTCTCCCCTCATCCAGCAAGCTGGTCACCTAATTTAAAAGTTTATCAAGTTGGTCAAACACGACTTTCCCTAGATGAATCTATGCTGACTACTCCTAATGATTTTACTGCCCTTCATGTGCCTGGAAATGGTTTTCAGGATTAGCTGCTCTATCACTTTTGCAGGAACTGAGATGAAGCTGACTGGTCTGGAGCTTCCTGTGTCCTCCTTTTTGCCCTTCTTCAAGAAAGGAGTGACATTTACCTTGCTGCATAATATTTATTCAGTTGTTCGCAAGATACTTTTAGAGAGAGGAATAAAAACTCGTCTTTATGTCCTCTGCAGGTAAGAGGAAGAGTGATGATTGTCAATTGCCATAAGGCTGTTTGAGGCAAACATGAGAATATTTTCTAATAATTATAGCTAAGCCATGAAAGTCTTCCTGGGAGGACTTCAAAATACAGAGGTCTATTGGAGAATATTGTAGAATGCATCATGACTGGTACCACATAAAATAAAACAAAACTTCCAAACCATGTATGTATGTATGTATGTATGTATGTATGTATGTATGTATGTCCAAAGGCATTCAGACACAGGTTGGTAAGCTTTGTTCTTATATGACTTCTGGTAGTGTCTATTTTAGCCCTCTTAGAATGTAATACACTTTGGTATATCTCTTAAACCATAAAGTGAGTCAAATGTAAGTCTTGAATCAGGTGAGGTTGTCCAAATGTGAGATCTTTATTCTAGAGTTATGGAATATCATCTTGAAAGAGTCTGGAGATCCCTGTTTAAGACCTATCAGTGAAAGTCATTGGACGGTCCTATCTTGCTAGGCAAGAAGGAAAGAGAAGAAAACGGTCTGATGCACAGATCAATGTAGTGCTATGAGAAACATCATGCCTGCTATGTTACACAGGTCAGTACTTTTAAAATTAACAATAACACACAATGGGTACAAATTCCTCATCAGTTTTGTATGTGGTCCGTCAAACTGACATATAGGTATAACCTATGGCTCATTGTCTCCCTCAAGTGGATAATACAAGAAAAGGGATTTGTTTCTTTTAGACAGATTTTTTTGCTTTTATTCCATCCTTCTTTGACTCATTCTTCTGTTTGAAAGGACATGGCTTGATACATGCAGCCAGTTTGACCAAGAATATGAGTATAGAAGGTCATCATTAAAAGCCATGAAAAGACAACATTTGGGAGGATTTTCCTTGACCAAAATAGCAACAACAATTCTTTCTTTGCCCATGAGCTGTACCAAAAATCTTTATGTCACAACAGTAGAAGACAGATTTCCTGAAAGACCACACAGTGTCGTTCACAACTGCAAGAGGGTAAAAAAAACCCCACACCAATGGCTGGCAGAAGGAACAAAAAACTCAGTTGTCTGCAATCTGAAGTCCCAAAGGTTTGCCTCAGTGTTTTCTGTGGCAGGGCAGAAGCTGTGAACCACTCATCTTGAACGAATGTCAGTACTCAGATTTGGGTCATTAAACTGCACAGAATTTGTTTTGGGCTGTTAAGCCACAGCATCCAGAATTCCTAAAAGAGTGTTATTTTGGTTGGTTTGGGGTCTTTGTAGATCTGGCATTATAAAAAATATTTGATGGAAACTCTTTTGAAAGATCCTTAATTCTGTCAGCGTTTGTGTTATCACAGCTGACCTAAATTGAAAGACAAAGCAGGAAAGAAGAAAAGTATTAAATATTCAGATGTACTGAGTAGTAGTGATAGATTTCTGTGGGGAAAGGATGTATCTGTCATCCTTTGGTAATTTCATTTTTGAAGCCCTAAAGGAATTAGGCTGTAAGTTTATATCACTCCTAACTTTGAGGTGTAAATGCACCTAATGGGAATGTAATAAACTCAGATAATTTAATTTTAAATTTTTAAAAATAAAGCTGGAAAAACAAACAAACCCAAAAACCATTCTCACAAAGATATTTGCCAATGCGTTTACTTTTTAATGGGGTTAATTTCTTATTGGCATTTATAAAAATTGTAAAGATGACATGTATATTCTCATTTGATAAATTTGTAAATTTCAATTAAAATAGTCAAAAATAAAAAAGAAGCAAGCAAGTAAAGAAGTTTGGGGGCTGGGTTGGGGAGTTGTGGGGATTTTTTGTTTGTTTGTTTTCTGTTGTTGTTGTTTTGTTTTGTTTTGTTTTGTTTTGTTTTTTCTGGTTACAATCCAGGACCTTGTGTAGCAAATTCTCTGGTACATCTCATTTTGGATACTGACAAACTGGGCCTCTGCTTTCCTGTTTCTTTCTAGTGGTCAGTACTGATAAAGTTCAAAGTTCCTGCAGTATAACTGGAAAGAAACATAAGAAGTTCTGTCAGTATTGAAATGAAGGAGTTTTGCAGTAGCCAACACCTGAGAAATGGCAATCACAGTGTCTTCCCATTATGTCCCTGACTTGCAGTGTGAGCTTAGGCTTGTTGATCCAACATTCCTGCTCCAATATTCTTCATTTGAGTACAAATGAGACTTATGCAAAGTCCCTAAATATCCTGAACAATAGGTAACAATAGGTAACGATAACAGCACTGGTGGCACTGGGAACCCCCTTCTTGTCAGAGAGGACAATTCTTTGTAAACGGTTGTTGGCTGAGGAAAGCATTGAGAATTTCATGTCTGGACAGAAATGTAACCCAGGCAACAAGGGAAAAGGCTCTACATCGGTGTAGTTGAGATGGAGTGACTACATGAGGGTATTACACAATCCATCTGCAGTGTTAGAACCATACCCCTTTTCTTCCCCTGCCTTCCTTTCTGTCATCTTAGAGTGACACCTTTGACTCATGTATCTTTATGTTTGACTTGTTCTCTGTTTGCTCTCTGGTCAGAAAACTCTGGATAGTAAGTAACAATGCAAACGTAGTCAGTGATTAAAAAAAAAGGGCCGAAATCACCGAGTCAGTGCTTGCACAAACGTTTGCTCATCCGACTTCATGTGCTTCCCACCCTATGCCTGCTCTTGCAGCGTTAACCTGCCTCGCCTTCCCGGAGATCGTGGAGTTGACTTGGTTACTCCCATGGCGATCGCCGCCACTCCTTTCCCTCCTGCAGGATCGCACAGAACTCAGCTTTCTACGACGTTCTTCCGCTCAGTTTTCCACCCGCGACCCGCTTAATCCCGAAGTCCTGGAGTGGCATCTCCTGCCCAGCTCCCTTCACCGCCCAGGGTGGCATGAAGCGCTTTGCTTTAGCAGTGCGTTTGCTTTTAACAGGAGTTATCGCCATTGCCGCTTGAGGCAAATGAACTGACTAATGAATTTTCTGTCGGCCGTGGAAGTGTGCTGCAAGTAATTAAGGGATGTGCTGTGGGACCGATTAAGCTGCAAGTCACAGCGGCCGGAGCCCAATCGCTGCAAGCCCGCCGCGATCTGTGCCGCCTGCGCTCGGCTCCACAATGGGATCATTGACTATTTATTTACTTCGCACAACAACTCTGCTGTTTATTTAATTATAGGAGCTTTTCAGTCACCAACCCCCACCCGCCCCAGCCCCATCTCTTCGACGGTTTTTGAGTCCTCTCCTCCCGCCTCTGATAACCAATTTCTCGCTTGGGTAGATGAAGCAGGGCAATGCCTGAGCATCCTTTGTGGGGTGCGGGCTACGCTCCCCCGCGGATCCGGGAACGGGAATTTTCCGTGAGCGAAAGGCGAGGAGACAGGGATTTTCCTGTCAAATTGCTCATCACATCTGCCTGGAGGTCAGACCTCGAGAAGGCTGCGGTGTGGAGGGGGAGGCGCAGGGGAAATCCTGCAGCTCTTCAAGGCATGTCCGAGTCACGAAACAAAATCGGGAGAAGCTCAGAAGAGGCGAAGAGACGCCTGTGGCGCTGCGGGGGCGAGCGCGGCTGAGCGAAGGAGGAAATCATTGGCATTCCCGCAAGGCGGGGCGGACGACACGTTTCCCACCCCAGTTCATTAGGGAGGCCTTGGTCCTTTTACCAGAGCCTCCCTCCCGCAGCGCTGACACTTAGGAGCGAGTCGGGCGAGGAGGGAGGGGGGGAAGATGTGGTCGCCCACTCCCTGGATCCTCTTCCAGCCCGGGGAAGTGCCTGAGCTTAGTTTAAGGAAGGAGCAGGGACAGGCGGGTTTCAGCATGAAGCAGCCAAAGCTTTTTCTAGCACCCCCGCAGGCTGAGATAGGAGCACTCCGCTCACCCCCGCACTTACGGGGAAAAATGGGGACGGGCAGGGGTCTCTGAAGCTGTTTCACAGGCGGCAGGATCCAACTCCCACTTCCTCCGCGTTCACAAAACGGGCTCAGGGACCCCAGTTAGGAGCTTGGACTTTTAATGCCATGAAAACTCGCTCTCCGGCGAGCTCGGGCTCTTCGGGCGACGGCGCGGGGGGGAAGTCCTGCGGCCACCGGTGGCCGGCAGGCAGCGGCGAGACTTGGCGGTGTGGGGAGCCGGCAGTGGCTGCCGTAGAGAAAGCGGGTTTCTGCTCCTTTAAAGGGCGCTGTGCAGCGCTCCCGAAGGGAGGCGGATCTCCCTCCTTCTTCCCTTCCCTCCATCCCTCCCTTCTTCCCTCCCTCCCTCCTTCTCGCTCTCCCTCCTCCCTCCTCCCTCCCTCCCTCGCTCGGACGCCGCTTGCCACCGCCGTCAGTGGTGCCCGGACCCCGGCTGCACCGCAGCCCGGGCTGTCCCCGGCGTCCTGCCACCGCCCTTCCTCCCCCGCCTCCGCCTTCCTCTCCCTCCCCGATTCCCCTCCCGCAACTCAAGGTAGGAGGATATCCCGGGGTCTCCGGCTGGCCACCACGGCCGAAGGGGTTGCATGCCAGTGAGGGGCTGCGGGGGGGCGGGGGGGCCGGGGGTGGCGAGGGATGCACCGTGGCCGCGTAGTGCCGGGAGCTGCACACCACGATGGCTCTTGGCCAGGTGTCTCAGGGCAAAGGCGGGCGCTGAGCTGGCCGACCCGAGCGCTGTTGCCGCCCGGGTCTGTCCCTCACTGTGGGAAAGGCAAACCTGTCGCCGTCCTCTCTTCCTCCCATCGCTGCTCCGCATCGTCAGAGCTGCCGCTGTCCCCACGCTGAAAGTGGAGGTGTGGGACGAGGGAGCGAGAGGCCAGGGCAGCGCAGCCCCCCGATACCCCTCGCCCGGTACCCGCCCGGTAGCCCAGAACTCCCTCCCACAGCCGGAGCGCTGCTCCCGAGCCGGGCTCGGGGAGGCCGAACCGGCTGCATTGAGCATGTGCCCCCCGGTCTCCTGGGGGAGCGGAGGTGAGAAACGGGCTCTAACTTCGCTAGAGTTGTGGGTGGACAACAGTCTCTACTTCCGTAAGGTCTCCTCCTGCCCCTACCCGACCCCTACCGTACGGCGCAGCCAATCCCTCTCTTTGCTTATCGGCAACCCTGTCATTTATTTCTGAACAAAATCAGCATTCTTTGGGTGAGCATCCATGGCTAAAGTAGCCAGGACGCTGACACTCTGTGGAAAGCAAGAGACACTCCTGCCTACGGAGTGGAGGCATGATTGCAAGAGCCGTGCGTGCTCTGAGAAGAAATGAATATATTGTAATGAAAACCTCTCTTCACATTCTCCTTAGAAACTTTTGGGGGATTACAGCATGAAAAACATTAAGCATCATCATTTTCCTCCCAAAATCTTGCACAGCTTCCCGAACCCCTAAGGAAGCTGAAGGGACCAAAAGCTGATCTGTAGATCATGTCACAAGTATTTGTTTTTGCTGCTTAAAACTTGCTAGGAAAGTGCTTTGCTGTGATACTCAGAAGTGCCTGAACAAGAAAGTCTATTGCATACTCACTTCATTAATTAGAATACAAGTCTTTCCACTAGCTAAAAATTAATTACCGTCTTAAAATGTCATTAATCATTGGCACAGGAGAAACTTGGTTGTATATTTGGACTGAGATAATAACAAACAGAGAAGGTCCTACGGGGTTTTTTTTATAGCTGGTGGGAGTGAAATGCCAGTGGGCCGCAATGTGTTTTTAAAATGATAATATCAACATTCATTTGAATACTTTGGCAAACGTTTGAGAAGGGAGGTCTGTGTTACTGCTTTGTCAGCAAAGCTGAAATACTTGTTTCTAGAGATCTGGAGATGCCGGTTAGGTGTTGCGGTAAGCTGTACTCCCCTCACACCAGATTGCAACAGCAGGAGGACTGTGGTGGCATGTGAATCTGAAACGTTTGCAAGGATTTGCCGAAAAATGTCCAAGAAACATTTGGGGGACCATATGTTATACATACATTAAATTTATATCAGCTGTTGTTGTGAGGGGTCAAAATAGTAGATTATGTGATATAAAATCCTCACTATCTGTTCTTGGAGGCACAACTATGACCCGAAAATAAAAGCCCATTCCTTTTCAAAGTAATGTGATAAAACTATACATCCCAGTAGGTGGCAGCTAGCTGGAACTGGGTTAACTTTTATAATGATAACAGCACATAAAAATTAGATCTGATGGAAAAAGCTCCTCATACAGTAAGGTAATCAGAATCACATATCTCCCCTTCCCAAATGAAACATTATGTACATAATGTACACCATTTATACTTGACACACAGCTAAAAGTGTAGTAGGTTTTTATTACCCAGAAAAGATGTAAGGCCTCAGACTGTCTCTTCTTCTTTCCCTGTCTATAGCTGGATTACTGTTTTTTGTATCAGCTACACATGAACATAGTCCCGTGTATTAAAGATGTCCTTGTGTATTAGAGATGTGTTACCACCATGTCTACAATAGATGACCAAACAAATCAAAACATATATCCAAGGAATTGTAGATTTCCCAGTTGCTGATCACTGAAGTGTAGAAGGCAGTTTCATACAGACTTTATTATGAAAAGAGCTGTGTAACAGTGGTGACAAGCTCCCAACACAGAAGACCAGCTTATCTAGTATGACATTTTATTAGGAATTTCCAGATTTTGAATTGTACATCTCACAGGGAAAGAAATATGAAAGGCACTAAGAATATTTACCTGTTTTCATATTGTAATTATTCTGGAGGGTGCACAGAAGTATCTTTTTCTTTTTTTGCAAAGAAGAAGTGGAGTTAAAGTCCAAATAACAGAAAAGGAGTCTAGGGTGGGGAAGACTGAGGCTTTAGTCAATTATATGGTCTATAAGTGATCTTCAGTCACCAAATATTTAGTGAGTTCTAAACATCTGATGTCTTGTCAGCTTTGCTTTTTTTATATAAGGGACTCGTATTCTTGAGAAAATATTTCTGGGTGAACTACGACTTTCCTTCAAGGTGGGAGCTAGGGTTTGAAAGAAGAGGGGAGGGATGTTAACAGAGTATTAGGCGATGTCTGATAGTAGATAAGGAGGACATCGGTACTTGTTCTGAGCCCATAAAATTCCATAAAATAGCTGGCTAGCTAATATAATAGAGGGTATAATATATACCTTTAAAGAAGCCGATAACAGATTTTAATTTCCTTTTCGCACTGTGAAATGACTGGAAAGGGTAAAAAACCTCAGGCGTTTCGACACCTGAAGCGGGGGCGGTGGCCGGGAGCGCTGTCCGCGGTACTGAAGGGGCCGCCGGGGGCCGCCCCGGGCGCTGTCCGCGGTGCTGAGGCCACAGCCGCCGGCGGCGGCGGGGGCTGGCGCGGGGGGAAGGAAACTCGGTGTGAGCCTCAGGCGTCAGACCAGGGGCTGCAGCGTGGGCTGCTGAGTGTTTAATAGTAACAGGAATTAACCACAAGTTGTTTTACGATTCCAGTTCTAAACGCCTCCCTGAGTTATGTGCTCTGTTGGACTGGGATTACAGGTAGCTGAATTTTTTTTCAAGAGACCTTAGAAAATCAAACTGATAACAGGAGTCGCTTTGTCCAAAGTTATATGTCCTGTTTAATGTGTTAAAGCTGACCACGAATATTATATTTTCAAAACTTCTCCCCGAAACTAAATTAAATAAATAAATTTAAAAATCTGGTTAGACAGCAAGCTGCATCTGAGCATTCACAATTAAAAACGTATCTAAAGATATCCTTTATTTCAGCAGCACCAGGGAGGGAGACAATGAACTTTCACAGTATTCACGTGGGTTGGTTTTATTTCTCCTTGGACTAAGATAAAATATAAGTAGAAGAGAATAAATGTAGTAGTAAATAGAAGAAAAAGCATCTCTGCAATTTTACTGGGAGATATTCTAAGTGTGAACTGAAGGAGTCGCTAGATATCCTTGCTTTTAACACTAGGTGTTCTTTTTAAAGTGCTCCAATAGTCAAATCGTCTGATTGAATTCCCTGCTAGACTGCAGAACTAGCCATTCATGATACTTATTTTTGACACTGCAGTTATGCCTCCATCTTAAGGAAAAAAAAATCAATGATGTTTAATAATCCCCTCGCAGAATGTACATTTCTTTTCATCAGCATTTTACAGTGTTTTAAGTAAGAGCGTGCAGAGGAAATCAGTAAGGCAAAATGATAAAAAGTTACTGTGAATTGCTAACACTTCTAGGGGTATAGAGCACAAACACTACAGGTTAGAATCCTAATGCTGCTGTTACTTATTTACAGGTCTACAACACACAGGTGTTATTTAAGAATAAGCTGTAACTTACCTCTGCCATGCTCTGATTCTGATAAATTCCACAGTGTTCTCATTAGCTTGGCATCATTGGTATTTATTTCTGTAATGTCAGGTTTATTCTATGTTCTTCTGTATGTATCTGTGGGGGAAGTCTCACAGTGATATTTTCTTTATTAATGAAAAGAAAGGGAGGGAGATAAAGGAGACAAAAGATGTCTGTAGGCAGAATGTAGAATAAAATTAATTCCTTTTCCTGATGGGAAATACAGGAATTATATTTTAGTGTTTGTAAAAAGGCTCAAGTAGGTTCAGCAGATCTTAACTTAGATTGCAAAGTCTGACAGTCCTGGTTTAATGTATTTAAGTGGATGCAGGCACACAACTAATTGCATTTCCAAGGAAAATCTGAAGTAGTCCACAGAATGGGTTTATCTTCTTTGGAACACCTGGCCAAAAAACAAAAGTCTGTGGCTGCATTTGCAGATATAAACTCAGTATCCCATTATCAAATTGGGAAATGCTGTTATTCTCACTGAGGACAGCAAAATGACAAACTACATAGATCGTAGTACAGGGACGAACAGCAACATTTTCATAATACTGGAGTGAAAGGAAAGCAGAGTGCAAAGTAAGAGAGTGGCAGAATAAAGATGAAAATCATAAACTAGTAAATCCCGAAGTTACTGTCTTTTAAGCAACACTGCAATTTCAAGCAAGTTTAGCGAAACAGGTCTGTGCATTCAACAAGGTTGTTCCAGCACTGCCGATTCCTGTTACCATACAAAAGCAGCTTTGTGCTCTGTTATCACTGGGTCCGGAGCAAGTTCCTAGGGACAGTCAGTATAGAAGCCAGAGCATTTATCTTACTTCATGCACTAAAATGAGTAACAGTTAGTGATTGCAAATATCATTATCTTTTTTTTTTCCAAACCTGAACGTTACTCTGATAACCTGCATGACTTTGTTGTCAGCCTTCTCTTTCACAACTCTAAAGCTAAGTGATCTCGACCCAAGCAGTCAGCTATTAAAATACAGGAATTGATTTTTACACAACCGGGGGGTGCTTCTCCCCTCTAGCACCCCCCCCACCCCCATAGCTATTGTTCAGAACAACTGAATAACTAATAACAATAAGAAGCACGTAAATGAAACCGAGCTGTTTTTCCTCCGACAACGCTGGGCGATCAGATCAGTTGCATAATAGAAATTGGGAAGGCTGTCTGGCAGGCAGCCTTAAGCAGAGAAGAGCTATCTCAATTTCTCTCACTTAATCTTGGCTTCGCGTCAGAAGCTGTGCAGCAGTGCAGTAGAATGGGAGCACGGCAAAAGCTTCGCCAGTGAAACGGCGGGTGCTCGCTATGTGGCGGTACCTCAGCGATTTCTCGAGCTGGATTACCTATTGATTTTCCTCCTTTCTTGCCTCCCAGGTTTACTCGGCTGGACATTGTGTGTGTTTGGATTTCTCAAGGATTCTCCCCCGACTAACATGGATGTCCCACCATTCCTTGCAGTTGAAGGTTGCTCCTTGGCGCAGTGAATGAAGAACATGCAGGGATTGCTAATGGGTTTGGGAAGCGTAGACTCTGTGCTCTCTCTGTGACCATGCCGTGATCGTGTCTGAGGGCCATCAGTTTACGTATCCTCATTCTCACCCTACCGGGAAACCTGACGGCTTAGAAGGGGGAAGTAAGGCAGCGCGTGTGTGCATAGAAACATCATGAAGATTATTTCCCCTATTGTAACTAATTCAGTCTTGAGATGCACCATTAGACTCCTTCTTTGCTTACTGTGGATTGGATATTCTCAAGGAACCACACATGTATTAAGATTCGGTAAGATTTCCTGACACTTTTTTCATTGTGTGTTTAAGCTTGAATGTGATTTACGTAGGATTGACTCAGAAGGGGATGCTGGGGGAGAGCTGGGACGTGCTGCCGGAGTCGGGCAGCGAAGTCCTTCTTTATTTTGCATCCGGAGGGATGAATTGCTGTGTGATCTTTTTTCTGTCTCTGCAGCTCATTGTAGCCGTAGTAACGGCACGATGATGATGATAATTATAATAACAATAGAGAAAAGACTGGCAAACGCGGTTGCCTAAGGCTCTGCGCAGCGTGCGTGGCTTTCTCGTAATTGTTTCCATTGTTTTGCTTTATTGTTTCCATAGTAGGGGAAAGCATGGCTAATACGGTGCTTGATCAGTTAAAAACCTGTCAAGTAGTTGTTAAGTTTCGGCCGCCGGTCTCTGATCCCCCCGAGCCGATCCCGTGCGGGCGCGACTCTGTGATTTGAGACCTTTGGGCTGATTTCCCTTGAAGTGTCTGTCTGTTTGCCTGACACTTGAGTGGCGTTTAGGGTTAGAGAAGAGATGATTTATGTCTTGAGCGGTGCTCGGGGAAGAGCTTTTGCGGTACCTTTCAAAAGCACTGCTTTTCTTTGCGAGGAAAGTTGTAGGAGTTCCCCCCTCTCCCGGGGAAAAAAAAAAAAAAAAGTAGATCAGAATGGCATTTCAAGAATAGAGAGGGTTTACACTTTAAAGGCTATCCCAGCTGGACCAGGGCACTAACCTTAAGAGCTCTGCCTGTGCATATGCGCGTGTTCGTGTGTCTAAGCAAGGAAGCGAGGGACAAATTCCAGCCGCTGCATCCCCTACAGAAGTTTTGCAGTGAGGAAGGGCAGGACGGAAAGTTCTGAAAGCAGCTCCGAAGGGGGCTGTGCGGCTGGGGAAGTCCTTCGATGCTAGCCCGGGGCGAGCTACGATGGAAGCCCCGCATCAGCTTCCTCCTGGTCGCCCGGGTACCGCCGGCGAGCCGCGGCAGGGGGCGGCGGAGGGGACAGGCCGAAAATTGCTTCCCCATACAAGCCGCATCCTCTGTGCCTGCCGACAGCACGGGTGGAGGCAGGAAGAGCGGATCTCCCGCATTCGCGCTGTCCCCTGTCCGTGGCAGCCGCTGCATCCCTTTCTGTGGGGCACTGAAATCTCTTGCCTTTGCCTGGGAATAATGCCTTGGTTTGTATCTATTTTAGTTTAAATCAGCACCCCCGCACACACTTTTATATGGAGGGGAAGGTGAGTAATGATTAAAAAGTCACCAGGCTGTTACCGATCTCGTGTGCTGAATTCCTAGCAGCACTTTTTTTTCTGCTTCCATCTGGTCTAAAGGTGGTGCTTAAGGCACGTTGCTCTTAGCAACCATCCTCAGGAATGCCTGTTTCTTTGGACATGGCTAAAGGGGTCCGTATATCATTGTGGGGTCTATTTTGCAATCAGTCTGATCCATAATCGTGGCCGTGAATTTAGTGCTAGGATGCCTGTAATCCGGCACTGGCCGGCTGTCTGTCTTTCCACGGGCGCCGAGAGTCTGTCTCTAGGAGTCTGAGTTATTTTCAGGTGTAGCTATGTAAACAAACATCATCCTGGTCACAGCACTAGCAAGAGATGGACTTTCCTTCTTTGGAGCGGCATTCCCTCTGCATTGTTAGTCCAGTGTACCTCTAGAGACAGCCCTAGAGAGCAGCGGTTTGGCAAGCGCTGGAGCAATAAATAACCCGGAGGCTGAAAGGTGTTGCAGTGGGTCTCTGTTACCCAGCGACATGGTGGTGCGTGCATATGTTTTACTGGGCTAAGTTCGCTTCCCAACTGCATCCCGGTCATACAGCTGGCCAACGAGTTGTGCTCACTCCACTGTTTGTACCAGCGAAGTAGAAATCCGTTTCTGCATCTCTGCCTGCTTTTCCCTGTCTTTGAAAAGAACTGTTGCCAAAACATCACTGAACGTTAGAAGTAGGTAGGGAGCAGTTGGTAAGTTTATTTTGTTGTGGAGAATGCTAGACGTGAAAAGAGCAGGAAGACTTTTGCCCTGCTCATGCGGGCCTGTTGCACATCTCTGTATTAAAGGAGTCTGGATTTAGCTTAGTCCAGGCTAAGTCACTCTGTCTGTGACCACGAGAGAACTTCCCCAAAGGCTGACATCTCTGTCTGTGTGTAGGGCATGGCGCGGTGGAGGGAAGGAGCAGGGAGTGAGCTGTGGAAAAGCTTTGGTTATTTCTGAGGGGGTATTCCCCACCGCCTCCTCCGGGTTCCCGTTCTATTGGTCCCTTCGGGAGGTCCTTGCGACCAGGAGGACGGGATGCCGTGGAGTCCTTCCCGAGGAGAAGCGAGAGCTGAGGAGATTCCCTCCAGAAGGCAGCCTGCCAGCCCCCGCTCTTCCTCCTCAGCCAGCAGTGCTATGGCAACAGGGGAGAGCTTGAAGCCTGCCAGAGCTGCAGCCCCCTCATTCCTCCTGTGCAAATTAGCCACCATGGATTCGCATTGTCCTTCCCACGGCTCCTCTCATTGTTGGGACTAGCCAGCATGTCCTTGCTCTCCCTGCCTCTCTCTCTGAAGCTACCTTTTAGCAACCACACAGGGAAGTCGAACCGCCTGGGTTATTCGTCAAATTCGGGAGGTTATTTCTGTCTGTGCCTTATGGAGCAAACATAGAGAGAGGCTGGTGCGATGGCACCGCTCCGTCCCCAGCGACACTTGCTTAGGCATTTGGACACCCGCCTGTTGCTGCTGCTGGAGTTGGGCAACGTGGTATTCGGGCATCACACCAGGCGCCTTTCCTAAATGACACTTTGCTTCATGGGGCATGCGACCAAGCTCCTTCCCTTGCCCTTTCTGAACAGTTTCCCACAAACGAGGCCAGGGAACGCTGAAGGTGAGGTTTGTGTATCCGGTACTCGAGGGTGTCAAATGGGAATAGCCCTTAACCATTGATGCGGATAAAAGGATAGGTCCCACCTTGACGAGGGAGAAAAGCAGCAGCCTAGTATTTGTCTCTCTGCTGTGCTAAGTGTGATGGAAACCTTTTCCTTATCACTTGGCACCGAACAAAAGCCAAAATACGTGACCGCCGGCACATCCGTTACGTTATCGAGGATCACATTTCGCAGCTTTCCGAGTCACTGCTCCTGTGTAAGCGCAGACCCACGGCAGCGGCTCCTAAGGAATTCCAGGGAACTCGGCGGATCCGGAGCCTAGCCGAGCCGCCCCTCTGCCCACGACAGCTGGGCACGTCGGACTGCCTTTTCGTAGGTCTGCCTTTTCCTCCTGAGGACATCTCAGCACCTTGTCCCCGAAATGCTGAATTAACAAGCCATTAAGAGATGTCAACCACCAGTAATTACTCACCTATGTTTCAGAAACCCACCCCTTGTCTTGCCCAAGGCAGTAAGAGCCCGGGCTATTTAAACCCCGCTTTTTCCCACCTACTACTACTACATGGAGCTTGATTGTGAGCTCTTTGAAGTCTGGAGCCCTCTAAGATACCCTCTTTTATTTAAACCGCCCGTTTCCGGCCTTGTCTCTACTGCTACTGTCTCTATTGTGAGCAATTCGTCTTTCCTACAGCAAAGGTGTGAAGAAAGACCTGTGACGGGAAGGTGAAAGAAGTTTGGACACTGGATTTGTTCTCATTATTCGTGGAAGTGTGGTGAAAGACCAAAGACCTCCACTGCAGGGGGCTCAATTGCCCGATAAGTGTTAACCCACTTTGTGTGATGTTTTATTTTCTTCAGGACATTCAAGAAGAGTAAAGACAAGTAGAGCCATATACCTGTAGTTTTGACTTTTTGTTACTTTGGAGTTGCCCGACTTGAAGCAGATGAGAAAGGGAGCTGAATGTTTTGTGTTACAATGAACTATAAAGGAAGGGTGTGTGCACGCATGTAGCTTCTTCCAGCTTAAAAGCAAAGGAAAATCAAGAGAGAGACAGGAAAAAACTTTTCAAGGAAAAAAGGAAGAGTTTTGAGCTTTTATCAGAAACATTTCTTACTACTGACTATTTTTTACATTTTTTTTTCTGAAAATCCACCACACCAAGTCCTCATGAAGCCTAGTACTTTCCTGTTGCCCTACATAAAATAATAATCATAGCAAATCAAACATTATAAAATCATGTACTCTTTATGACTTAGGGAAAACACCCTTCATTTTTCAACTCCTTTGTGGGAACCCCGAGAGGGGAATTGCTAGGCGCTTGAGTCTTCCTCTGTGAAGATTTATCATGGGTTTCATCTGACATGCTTCTTAGCTGAGCGCCTTTGTCTCAAACAGATTGAGTTTATCTCCATGTAATTGTTTTTACGAGCTCGAGAGTGGCAAAACCAGAGGAGAGGCTGGCTCGTTGCGTCCACTGCCTGTGCAGCTGACAGTGGGTGTCAAACCACACCGTTCTGGGATTCAGTAGACCATTTAAAAATTGTAGCAATTAAAACCTGCAAAGTCATGGCACAGCGCTGGGAAGTAGCTCTGTTCAGATGTGTATGAGACAAGGGGTCAAGTGAAAAACACCTGCTGGGTAATCGAGTAGAGCTTTCTTAAGGGACTTGCATTAACCCTCCTGGATGTGTACTTTCTTTCCTTTGGATTTTGTATTGACATCCTTTTAGTGAAAGGTGGTAAGGTTTCTGCCTCTATTTGAGAGAAACAAAAAATATACATATCTTGTTTTAGTGGGGTGGGCAGTCTGACTTCAGATCAAGAGTGCAATGAAAATCTGCAAGCCAAACTCTTATGGCAACCCTCGGGGGTTTGTGTCTTGGCAAGTCCAGCATTCAGAGCCAATGAAAAATTTACTGCCAAGGACAAGAAACTTTCAATATCTGTTAACATTCTCACGAAGAGGAGTTCAAAATCAGTCTTATAAACAACAACAGAAATCTTTGAAAGAAGAGTAAGGTTAAGAGCCTCGGGAAGGCAGCAAGGAGGTGAGAAGCATTGTTATTGACTGGTCTAGATTAAACAGCACAGAGGAAGATTTCAATTTGATAACGTCACAACCCTTCCTGTTTTTCTTTGCTGCTTCTGCTGACAATTTTGTAAGGTAATTAAATTGGCTGATTGAAGTCACAGTGGTCATGGGGCGATAAAGACCGTTTGGATTTAATGGAATTTAGAAACAACGGTGCACTGCACACAACTCTTACAGAACGAGAATTTTAATGACTCATTCAGGGTGCTGACTACATAGAACGTCCTGGACGAGTTTAATTGAAAGGGCAAAGCAGATTAGCCGTATACAGTCTTTATTGCACTAGATAGGGGAATTAGAGTTATTCTTTTAAAAGACTCATTATTGCATTATCAAGATTTAATGTAGGTTAAGAAAGCTTTCATCCGTGTGGGCTTTCTGGAATATCCCCCGATCCTTTCACCCAGTGTTTGGAACACCAATAGTCTCGGAAAATGATTTTCATACAATTGTCTGATAGCTTGTATTCTTACTGACTGCTTATGCTTACTGATAACTTGCTTCTTACTGACTGCTACTTGAAGAGACGCAAAGTTCAAGTAATACCTCCAGTTTAAATGTGGTTGCTGAATGAAATGATTTCTGCCACCAGAGGTAAGAAACTAGAGAAAAAGAGATTTTTTCTAAACTCAAATATTAGAGTTTAGTTTTATTAGTTTAGCTTTAGGGTTTTTTTCCCCCATTTATTTATGTATTTATTTTATACCAGAGCAAATCCCCTCGATTTAGGAAAAAAGCAAACCAAACATTTTGTAGTCATTGTAAATAAAGGGTCTTTGTCCCCTACTTAATGTATTTACCTTGTCTGTTTCTGAGTTTTAACCTTCATCCTCTTTAATCTCTTTCAGAGGAACAATTACTAGAAGGTATGTCAATAATGCAAAAGAGAAACTAGAAGGTGCCTTATTTCCATACTCCCCAATCTGCAAGGCAAATTAATTTTTCCTGAATAAGCTTTTTATAGTGTTATGCTGTAATGTATGTTGGAAGATTAGATTAAACAACATGATAACATAATGACATAATGTCATTATTCTGTCACAGCTGAACTGGAATATGGAGAATCAAAGATCACTGTCATATCAATACTTAAAATTTTGTGCCTGTCCCGTGCTACCATGCTGTGTTCCCCCCTTTATTGTCCTCACTCCTGCCCCATTTCCCCCCGAGTCCTTTGCTTCCTTTATTATACAGTAATAATTGTCTTAGGCACCTTCAATTTAAACAGCCAAAGCTTTCAGTAATGCAAAGAATACAGAACAAACATGTGATGATCATTATTCCAATACTGGAGCTCAGCCAGATTTGGATAAAGTAGATGGTATAGTAATGCTATGTAAAACACTAATCAAACTCAAAAACATAATCTAAATTTCATTTAAAAGTACTTCTTAACGAATTAAAACCACCATGATTTTTTTTCCCTTTAGGCAAAAATTACAAGTGACAAATGGGTGCAATGCTCAAGTCAGGACTGCTCTTTTTACATTGCTGCAAAGCTATGCTTGCACCAAAATTTGGAAGTGACTTGGATCAGTCATGATTCAGATTTCCTTGAACATTATTCTTCTAATCCAAAATGCTACTGATATACAGTAACTCATCTAGGAAAGTGTTTGGTAGGTTGCTTTGAAATGAAATACACATTTTTAGATAACATATTTCTTAAAGTGTTTCCATTTCCAGGTGTTTCTGCCTGGGGTATAGAAAAAGAGGTTCCCTGCTGGTATTGTGAGTGGAGTCTACGGTAGGGGTAGTTTAAAGCACAGCTACAGTGTAGAGTTTAGATCACAAAGTTTGTTCTTAGTTTACAGTAAATTTTTCTGTTATCAATGCATTGGAAAGTAAATTCATTTATGGGTCTTAAAGAATTTAGTTTTTGGAGAAATACATTAATTCACATTAACTGAATACTTATTATGTTAATATTTCCATTCACAGACTCTTTAAAACCTCATTTTTTCAAGAAAGTGGCTATTTGTATTTAAAGTCAATTGGACTAGGAATGTTGAAAATGTCAGTTTTCCGTAACAAAAAAACTTATTTGCCACAGTCACTAATTCTTGTATAAAGCTTAATAATTGACAGAAGAACAGTCCAGGGAGAGCTTTTCTACTTTGCTGTCAGGATCTGTTGTCTGGGAGACTTTATGTCCTTTCAAATTCAAATTATTATTACTCTTTTTCCCCTCTTCTTTTCTTCTGTCTTTATATTTTACTATGTGTCTCTGATGTTTACTAATTTTAAAAACATTTTATCTGATTTCAATATGCATCATATTTTTGTGGACAAATGGAAAAAGATGGTTTCATGGGTGGGCACAATTATTTTGAAAGAAAAATGTTTGTTTGTTTAGGTTTTAAAAATTTGTTGTACCTTGAGTTATTTGATCCTTTCCCCACACTTTGTTTTTTTTCTTATTTATTTCTAAATAGTGAAATGGAAAGTGATTACTTATCTGAAAGAGGGATGTATGTTTGAATATGTTTTTTTCTGGTCCTTTTTGGAAAGTCTGTGTTTTTCTAACTTTCTGGGAAACTCCATGGAAAAAGTAAAAAATCTGGAAATCCTCATTTCTGTCTTAAAACTAAACTTCTAGTCTAAGCCATGCCTTAGGGCTTCTCTGCAGCATTTGGAGAGTGAAAAAGGCAGAAGGATTAGACAAGGTTGACTTAAGCTGGATAACTCTTAGATGGCTTAAATTAGGCTAGATGAACCATGTCCCTCACGGAATCAGCAATAGGGAGGGAGTCAAAGTGGACTGAGTAGGGTTTTTTGTTTTCTCCCCAGGCTTTAGCGCTTATTACCACATATTGAACTCATTTTTTTCCAGATGGAAATTTAAAAGGGAAAGATTAATATATAAATGGCTCATCAGTTTCTTCCTGACATGAGAATACAAAAATGCTGAATCAGAGACCACTCACTCATTCTGCTAAAAACTTACCAGCAATTGGGTGGTGCTTGTTTTCACAATAGATAATCATAGCTAGTCCTGTAAATAAGGACTTGTTTGTGAACACATATATTTAACTGATTACTTACTCTTCAGAAATTTATTGAATAAAGCTTATCAAGCTTGCTTCAAAAGGTGCAGAACTATTTCACTCTGAAAGATTGTGCCATCTTCATACATAGCTCTTTATGTATGTACAGTACAATATTTCAAACTGTCACATTTCTCTGAATATAGAAAGAGTTATTACTTTAAAATGGTTTTTGTCCTAAGGTAACTGATACTGAATGTAAAACAATTTTCTTTAAAAAAACTCCATATACATGATTAGGTAATAATCTGGGTAACTTTATTAAGGATTAGTTTATTATTGAGCTTGCCATCCATTTGGGCTTTTCTCCTTCCCTAGGAGCTAAATATATACGAGCTATTTCAATCAGCTCAAGAGCTAAACATATGTCAGCTATATCAATCAACTCACATTTATGCTGTTATTTAGAAGTTGCACAATTAGGACATGATTTACCAAAGAGTCCATAATTAAAATAATTACACTAGTAAGCATGAAACATTTACAATAAAATCTAAGTCTCATAGCTCACAATGGTAAAATTTGACTTTCACTTTTTTAAGCATGTAAGCAAATATTTTCAGTCCTGCCCCAACTGTCCACATGGCAAAACTTTGATGAAACCAGTTATTTTACTTGGAAACCCATTAATTCTTCCATTTCTACCTATATTTTTGGTGTGAGTGCTCAATCATCAGTTGATACCAACTACTGAGATTGTCAGAGATGTACAGTCCTTGAGAGTTTAGTGCTACTAAACTTGATAAAGTTGATTTATGATAGTGTGTTTTTATCTTTACACCGTGGATGATAGGAAACTGTAAAGTTTCTTATATGTAGCAATTCAAAACTACAATTTATGGATCAAATATTGAAATAAGATAACTTGCAGTATGCCTTAGGTGTGATTATCCTCTAATTTTCTGTTCAGGTCAGTGGCTTATGTTAGTATGAAGTGAAATAAGAATCAAAGCTGTATGTTGTAGGATGCTGTTTAGAAAGAGTGGTTCAGATTTTTCCAATGCTAAAATTAAGTAATTATATTAAAGTTCAGGGATATTTGCCAGTTTATCCTAAGTATAGTCATTGCCTGTATGAATTGGTGGTAGGGTACTCTTCCTGAGTTGCATTATTAGGTCCATAGGGATGAATACAGTGCTCTTCCAGTCAAACCATCTGTGTGGTTACCATTAGCAAAGATGCCAATTCCAGAACCTGTCTTTCCTTGAAATTTTTTTCCCCAATTATCTTTTAAAGTCACACTACCATTTTTCACACCTACATTTGTTGTTCACTTATTGACCTTAACAATATGGAGGCATGTATGATAAAACAAATTCAACTTGATAAAAATAATTTGACTGATGGTGTTTGGGTTTTTTTTTGTAAGTTGAAAAGTTATACTCACTGGTTAATGCAATTAAATAGTAGCAGAACAACTCCTTTCACTGATCAAATGTTGTAACACAATAAGAAACATTGTACTATGTAGAAATATATGTAAATAACAGTAGCAAACATGAAGATTACATATTCTTTAAGAGAAAACTATTTTCTAAGGCAGTAACTTCATTGTTATTTGGAACATTTATCCTACAAGGCAGGAAATCATTAAAAGAAGTTTCATGTTACTTATTCATTAAGAATTTGAGTAAAAAGATACATTAGGAAAATTAAAAGTACACAGAGTACTCTAAAACAGTGGAATTAATTTTCTTTCAAAATGCTTGATCACAGTGGTTTTTGGTTTTATATACATTAAAAGGAACAGTATGTTCACATTTTATGCATTTTAATAGCTAATATTTGTTATAAAATGTCTTACAGCACTTTTAATAAATTATCAGCATGCATTTGAGTGTTGAAATTCATCATTCTTGTTTTGAATTGTGCCACTTAAGGACTAATATCAGGACTGAACCCTAGGAAATCTAACTTGCAACCTCTTTGCTTATCTGATTTCTACTGTTCAACAATGTTTACAGTTTTATGTATGCTATACTAACAAACTTGGGGTTTTTTATTAAAATGATAAGAAGACCTTACCCCAGCCACCTTTTCAAGTTAATGCTTATGTATTTAAAAAAAGTATTTATATACTGCTTAGAAATACCTATTTTCTCTGGTGTTATGAGGCACTCATATATGCTTCTATGTGCAGCAATAAAAGTTTGATGTGTCACTCTCTGAAACTGATTTTTGAAAATATTACTGTGCAAAATTCAAATGCAACGCCGGTGACTGGTCATATCTAATTTAAGGGAAATTTTGGAATTCTTCTTTTTAAATGAAAATATCAAGTACTGAGGGAATATGTCTTGCTGATTTTTAACAACTGTACTTTTGAACCAGACCATTTTCAAAGCTAGATTTTTGGTGCTTGCCTTCACACCTTGAGGTGCTGATCTGTTTCAGTCAATGAACTACTTGGACATGCTCCCAGATAGTCCTGACAATACTGTTCTCTTCATTTTGTTGAAAGAAAAGAAGTTGATAAGCAGGATGGAGGTGGTTTGAGAAAAATAATGCAGATGAATTCAAGGACATCAGTGTTGAACAAATAACAAAAAGGAATTGAAAAGGGTTAATGGAAAAAACACCGTTTGCATAAAAAGGCCATATACAACTGTGCAAATACTACGATTTTTGGTTTTGTCTAGTCAAAATCAAACATAAAGATAACATTTGACAAAATGATCTGATAATTCAACAAAATAAGCATAGCTTTATTTTTTTTTAAGCCAAAATTTGCTCAGTTAAATCCCTTTGCTTGTTATTGAATGAGTATGATGTTTACATAAAGAGCAGAAACATAGTTAAATAATCTGGTTTTGCCTAGATTTGATCTTTTCTTAGCCTTGAAGGAAGCATGCATGGGGTCAGTTCAGGAGAAGTGGTAAACCCTGTGCATGCCTCATCTGTAAGCAACTGAGGGAAGAAATGGAAATTTGTGAAAGATACATGTGGCTTCCTTCCAGTACTGCTATATGTATTTGTTTGGATGTCCTTGAGAAGGAAAGACTATAAAATATGAGTGTTATTAAGGCTTATCTCTTCAGATCTTGGCAGACTCTATCATTCACAACATTCAATATGCCTGCAGAAACTTACTGTGCGACTGTGATACAGCTAAGAAAAATGTGTTCAAAAATGCATTAAAACAGATTTCCTAATGTCTTTTCAAACCTGCCTAAACAATGAAAAGTCACATTTAAAGATCAAATCAACGTTAGTCAGTCAGAGCATGTTCAGTGTTGTTCATTTGTGACCTTTTGTGTCTAGACACTGGAGATTTCAAATTGAGCTGTAGATTTGTATCATTCTGTGACCATCAATGTTCATTAAACACTACTTTTGTTGTAACTTAAGGTAAGACTATACCCTATTCTCAAATAAGGAGTGTGCCTTGCTTTTCAGAGTATTTTTCACTCTTTTCATTCATGGGAAGATGCTTGAGTTGGATAAAGCTGTTGTATTTAGTTGTCATGTGGCCTCAGGCCCTCTGTTCACAGTGATTTCCTTTACTGTCCTTACTGTCATCTTTTAGTTTATAAGAAAGTTGTAACTCATATTTTTGGAAGCCTTCTCCCCTCTGTTTCTACAGACAACTGGTGTTCTACTCACCAGAACCCATCTGACGGTTATAAGGATAGAAAATTGGAAGCTCTTTGTCTTCTACTCCACTGTGGTTATAAAAAAGTAAACAGCAGTACTTTCACTAATCCAAATTAACAACTGATTATTGTACTTTTGATGATAAGTCCCTTTACTTACTTTTTGGCAATAATTTGAATGTCACGAAGTGTTCTTTGTGACTTGAACAAAGGAACTAGGTAACAATGGTTTTACAAGTACAGCCCTGTGTGAATGTGTGCACACACTGCTGTGGTGACCCAAATGCAGAAAGAAAAAGTGGGAGTATGTTTCCTTTGCTGGAGTTGTCATTAACGTAAACCAGGAGAAGTGCCTGAGGGGGCATCAGGGGTCTTTGATGGAAGGCCTCATAACAATTATCCATCTGCTTCCTGACAAGTAGCGTGAGCCTGGGATAGCAAAGAGCTGTGAAGGTGGCAGAATCTGTTCTCACAGGGTGTGATCTTCACGAATATTTTCAAAGTGGTCGTGAAAACAAAACAAAAAATTCAAGCAAGAAGCCATGAAATTTAGCAGAGAACCCACAAAGTCAAGCATATTTGTGACAGGAAAAAAAAAAAAGAGAACACTAGAATTTTCTACCCTAAGAAAGATAAACTAAATTCTTTGAATGAAGCTGTGGATATATACATGCTCCTGCCCACAACACCCCACTGCAACTGCTAAAAATATAGAAGTGGTACTTTTAAGACATCAACTCTATTTGCCAAGGAGCAATATTCTTGGTGTAAGGGAAATCTTCATTTAGAGAGGATTTACCTGTGTGAGACCCATAGCAACTTCTTTTCACTACACTTTTAATAGGAAGTCATTATGCCAGTGTTTCTGGGTTCACCTAGCAGTGCTGTAAATCAGTAGAGCCTATGAAGTCCATTTCTGCTACAGTTTAATCTCCTAGTTAGATTAAAGCTACAGCACTGCGACAAACCTCTAGGTGGGTTTTCTGGGTCTCAGCTTTAAGGAATCATGGTATGCTGAGCATTTAGTTCTTTGCTGATCAATTAGGAGAACTCCTGAGTTTTCATTACTTCTGCATTTGACTTCCCTATTTCATCAGGTATGTTTTCTACAAAAGCTTACCCACATGGATAACTTCACAAATATAGTTAATATGTACAAAGCCAGAAGAGACTTTAATCCCATAAATCACCTGTTGAACCATAAAGACCAAGAAGCTGAAGGAGTAATAAAATACTAGTTTAAGGTTTAGAGTTCATGTAACTCTGACACTGAAGTAATCAATGGAAACTAATTTTGTGTATTTTGTGAGAAAATAAACCCATAGATAACCAGAAAAATACTGGCTTTCGTGTCACCCTAAAGGTAGTTGAGCTGTTAAGCAAAGTGAGAGGAAAACTGGAAAATGATTAGTCTAAGTATTGATGAAATATGTTACTGTTGGTGAAGACTTTTTTGTGCTGTTATGCAAAATTTCAAAAAAGTTTCTATCAGGGCTGGCAAGGAATAGGGGGCATGCTAAGATTTTCAGATGCTTTATGAGTTCTGAAATGCCCTATCCTAAGTACAATATTTCATAATTACAGTGGTAGTGAGCCGGAAATGCAGAGGATTGCAGTGCTTTTGATTTTTCAAATGTTTTTAGTCCATGTTTCATTATTACTTCTCTTAACTGAATTTTTTTCAATATTTTTTAGAAATTAGTTACCTTTCAATAAAAT
The DNA here is from genome assembly GCA_013399875.1 of Gymnorhina tibicen. NCBI lineage: Eukaryota > Metazoa > Chordata > Aves > Passeriformes > Artamidae > Gymnorhina > Gymnorhina tibicen. The sequence goes on from VXAZ01001541.1 coordinate 96,101, forward strand.
TTCACATTTTAAGAAAACCATTTAGGTTTGTTTGCTTCACAGGTAAGAGTTTTTTAACACAATAGTTATTTCAGAACTAGGACTAATGTTAAAACTTCTATAAAAAGTGCTAGCCTATTTCTAAAAAAATTAAACATCTTGATTACAGCATTATATATATTTATAATAGTTCTTTCAGTAAGAATCAAATATTTTCCCTTTTGTCTCACGCAAACACTTTTTCAGTAACACAAAGTGGCACAAAACTTTTCAAATGAACTAAAGTTCCATTTAAAAAATGTTTAAAATTATTATATGTCAAAAAAAAAAAAAAAGATGTATCGGTCACAACATTCACCAACATTCTCATTGACAACTGCAAAAAGACAAATGAGCTGCATTTCCATGACCATATTTCACTACTACACTCCCACATTCAGCTGCAGGGCTGAATGTCTTTGGCTGAATACTGCCTTACCAACTATTTCCTTTGCCTTGTTCCATTACTATTCCATAGTCTTCCTTGCCATATGACAGCTTTTACTGTTATTTCAGCATTTACGTAGAAGAAAGAGTTAATTTAAAGACTTGAAATTATCACTGGAGATCTCCAGGTAAAATACTAAACAGAGTCCTGACGATTTTGCTCCTCCGAGGTTTGTGTCAGCAGTGAAGTGTATGGCCTGTGGGTATGAAGAGACGTGGAGGATGGTGTTTTTAGCTACACAAGCTTCTATCTAACTTGGCAGCTTCTTGTCTTATTTCTCTCAAAAGAAGAATGTGTTCAGCTGAGGTAAAAATGTGAAAAAGTTTATAGGATACTTGGAGTTAAGGGTGCTTTGATCTTATTTACTAAAACCAACCAAGCAAATAATAAAAAAACCCTGAAAAACCCTAAACTAACATACACCCCAAACCAAAACCAAACTGTCTTGCCTTCTGGACACTAATATTAATGTTTTAGAGACAGGAAAATATGAGTTTAAGAGTGTGGAAACTACAGAGGATAGTTTCCTGCTATAATCAAACACTGCTGCTGAGAAGTGTTACTGTGTCACAAGAAAAGAACTGTTGGCCATTGTTAAATAGGTAGATCATTCTGATCACAACCTTGATGGGAGAAAGTTTATTATTCAAAGTAATCCCACAGCTGCCCAGTAGCTGTTGAGAGTCCAAGCTCAGAAGGACAGTAAGATCACTGGTTACGTGGAATAAAACTGTATTATTTGATTTTTCAGTATTTTAATGGAAAAAAAAATGATGAAGATGTTGATATTTTATTAAAGACATTGTGTTTGTGTACTTCAAGCAGTTGGAGTTTTCATCCATGGACCAAGATTCTTCATGTGCCAGTTTTCTAGAACTATTTCCTTTGTACAAAAGAAAGAATATAGCTATAAACATAGCCATACATAAAACTGACGACACAATTATGAGATTATTCATTACAAATGAATCTTAAACAGCCTTGGTCAAGGATCTTGTGTTATCTACCTGATTTGTCTTTTCTTGAAATGGATCTCCTGTGACCTTGCCTTTTTGACTGGATACAACTCCAATAAACAGATAAATGTTGGTAATGACCAGACAAACAGAAGAGGGAGAAATTTCAATCATGTTAAAACAAAATAATACTTTTAAAAGACCACAAATTTAAGTGAATACCATACCTAAATCACTGCCTGTGGTTCTTTGGAGTCTACTAATCGTTACGGGCAGTTATTTTTTTAGGATGTTGGTAACTGCCGAAAATCTATTAAATAAATGAAATAAATAAAGTTATATTTTAAAAAGAATGCTAGTCAGTCATGCACTGCAGTTGGATTTTACATTTGTTTTTACAGATGCATCTGTTGGATTACAATGGGAAAGGCTGTGTTTCAGAGTTGGTTGTCTCACTTTCATGTTACTTCTCAAAACATTCTTAAATCCATCCTAATCCTGCTTATCAATAATATTAAATGTTCAGTTTCTAACAGTAGTGATATAAAATTCCTGCATGTACTTTACAAAGCATTATAATCACATTTTAACAGTTGTCATGGTAGGTCATAGGATTCCATACGAAGCTATAGAGAAGAAAAAAGCCCACACAGAAAATTAAACATTTCTTACGACCTGTTTTACTTATGGAAATAGTAGGTACGTATTTTGTCATGTCCCTGTGCTGTCCCCCCTGAATTAGTGTACACCTAGTGGAATGCACAATACATCCTTTTTGGCCTGATCAAAATGACAAACAATTTTTTGCCTGTGGATAAACCCATTTTTTATAAATTAAAGTCTGTGCAATAATCATAGGTTTTGCTTAATGACCTTACATTTTGCATTTAGAAACTTTTGGCTTTTTTTTTGTTTTGTTTTGGGTTTTTTGTAGGTTTTCTTTAGGGTATTTTTTGTTACGCTTTGTATGTTTGAGGTTTTTTGATCCATAATAAAGTAATAATATTTTTTTATTAAATGGAATTCTTCAAGTTTAGTTTTGAGTCAGCATTCTGAGGAATCTGTCAACATGAATAAAGTATCTATTTTCTGATAAAACCAAATATGTCTGCATCTCCTCCCCCAGTCTGGTTACAATAAATTTTTTTTCAGTGTTTGCACAAATAATCTTTGATTCTTACGCTGAATGCATTTTCCACACCTGCTCTTTGTGCTTGAGCGTGCATTTGGGGGTGTAGCCACTCTGGATCATACACCATCTGATTGTTTTTCTGAGAGAACAGCACAGAACTCCTAAAAGTTAATGTCTGACATTAATCCTTCGACATTTTTTTCATTATTTGGTATTTGGCTGATGAGACCAGTATATATGACAGTATTTGATTTTACTGCTACTTTGTTATCAAAGCTTTTCTACACTCAGACTTGTCATATTGAATCTCTGACTGCTGGGAGATCGGTTTTCCCTCACATTTTAACGTGCTGTTGAAATAACCTCAAAGGTGGGCAGTCTTCTTGCAGGGGATTTTATAGCTGGCTAAAGAGCTGTGAACAGAAAAGGCTGTTTATTAAGAATCTAAGGGTTTGATGGATTAATAGTTCACATTATATTAAAGAGTCAGGAAAAGTTAATAACAAGTTGAAAAATGCATCTTTAGGCAAATAAAACCTGAAAACCTTATAATTGATTTTGACCCAAACTCAGGGCTTTATTGAATCCAGGATGACTCTATGTGTTTACAGGCTCGTCTTAGAAAAGTGTACCCTACATGGCTGGATAACTGTGAAACAAAACAGTTCTGCAAAGATTCTTAAATTGGATTACTTGAGACCAGTTAAATACCTATCCACTTATAATTACAGCATTCAATGACTTACAGACTGTAATGAATGGCTTCAATAATACAAAAGTTAAATATTCACAGAAATAATATTAAAATTTTTGCTTTACATCTTAACTTCATAATTTTGATATGAAGCTTAATGCAATTTCCAGCTTCAGAAAAGATTCTGCAATTTCCTTTGCAAATTTATGAGAATATATCCAAATAACATAATTGGTTTACAAGAAATCCCTGTGTTGTTCAAAGCAAGTATTGTGGACCCTGTCACTCAGTGTATGTTTCATAAAATAAACATTATTTTGAAGCATATATATCAAATCAAAACAGATGGGTCTCGAAACAAAGCATATGGGTATACATATGCCTAGAATGTTCTTTAGAACATGAGCAGCTCCTATGAGCTGTGTTATACAATTGTTGGGAAATGCTCTCCTGGTGACGTGACTGGTTTTGACTTTTTAGATATCACTGGAAATATAGATATTTAAAAGCAAAATTTTACTTTTGAAATATAATATCAGTGAGTGCTGGGAACTCACTAGCAATGTTTCCAGCAGTACTTTCATTAAAAAGTTTCCAGTGTAACTGTAGACAACGTCATATAAACAGAACTTGTTTTTTTCTGTTCTTAAGCTGGCTGAAGTGTAGGCAGCAAAATATGAAATATCTTCAAGCAGTAACTAAATAATGTAAGCATCTTTTCTCACTTGTGGAATGTGTTACTATTCTGTGACTATTTTTGGCTGTTTTCCACTTATCTTGATCTCAGAACACCTAAATGCCAACATCTCAATATGCACATACAGCAGCCTGAATAACTCATTGAACAATGAATTGAATTAGTCTTTATGTCTGAGGGAAATCTCAGGGAGAGATAATTTGGCAGGGTTCTTACAATAAACATTATTTTCCATAAATAGATATATATTTTCAATAATTTATTTTTCAGTGGAAGTAAATGCTTTCAAATTAACATATTGCTTCTCTTATAATATGCTGGTGAATGTCTGAAATATTCCAAAGGTGGAATTTCCATTTTGCACTGTGACTGCTTTAAATAAAAGAATATTGCTATACAATTTTAAGAATTAAGAACTGAGTAAAAAATAATAGCTCCTGGACTTCTCTGTTCCCTTTTTTGTTTTATATTCCATTTCCATTAATTTCTTTCTTCATTAATCCCACAGCTTTATCCATCCTTTGCAATTTCAAGCTAGAGAAAACAAATTAAGAAAAAAACTCCTGTTAATTGACTTTATTTGCTTTAATACTGCTAGTCCATATTATCTGCTCTCTTAAATTGAGTTTCGGATTGCCAGCTTTAAGGGTATTACACTGCATTTTGGGATGCTGCCAGCATATCCCGAGTAAATATATTTAAATCAAAGCTAAGCTGCTTAAAATATTCATGTTATGCTCTTAGTATGGTTTAGAGGAATGTGAAACCATTTAAGACTTGCAAACCTGTTTTATGGCAAAAAATGTATTGGGCATATAGCCTAAATTGATAGCCACTGCTAACTTTGTTTAATAGGGAATGGTTTCATCTTTTTATTAGCAATCATACATTCAGGGGCTAACTGATTTGAAATTTATGGCATACTGCAGCTTCACTAGTTATAGATACGTTATGATCCAATTATTACTATTATTAAGGGTCTTTGGAAATTTCTCTGCCCGAATTAAGGTGCAAACGAGACCATGTGCCAGTGACAACATGGGTTCTATCTGATGGTAGATATGAGAGAGAGAGAGAAAAAAAAGAAAGAAAGAAGTAGAAAATAGGTGAGGGGGACAGAAAGAGAGCGACAGGGACAGAATAAGGAAAATATCACCATCCATGGATCCCAACGATGTTCTGTTGATCCTCTCCAGCTGGTCTTCTTGGTGGTGAAGGTCCCCCTGAAAGGCATAGAATCTGATGGGTTTATATACCCTCGAGCCAGGTGGCAATGTCCAGGCATGTCCCCCTGGGGAGGGGGCAGCCTCTTACAGCAGACTCTGGGTCTGTTGCACGTGCAGTCCTGTGGGGCAAAGCCTCTCATGTGAAAGTCCCGTGGATGTGGCCCGTGGGGTTGGGGGTTCCACAGCTGGGCCAGTTTGAGTAAAAGGGAGGATGGGCGTTTCAGAGGTTTCACTCAAAACCTCCTCCCCCCCACCTCATTTCAGGGGGGAGTCTGTGTAAACCTGGCTTCTGCGGGCTGTGGTCTCCCCCACCCCAAACTCAGCCAGGGAAGAATCTTAGCACGGCTGCTGGGTTTGGCTCACATTCTTTTCTTTGTTTACTTGTTTGTTTCTCCCTGGGCCTGAGGTTGTTGAAAGAATGGATTTTCCCTTTATCTAATCTCAGTAGTTTGATTTACAGTCCAAAGTTCTTCAAGGAGGTTTCTGTGGTTGTAGCTTCTTTAAAACTTTATATCAATGTTTGAGGCATGAACTATTTCAGTCTCTGATAAGATATAAAGAAAAATATTTTTAACTGAAAACAGTTTTGGGAAAAGGAATACTCTGAGTAGATAAAATAATGCATATTTGCTTTGAACAGCTAAATGCCTTTGTTTTATGCATTACATTTTTATGTATTGCAGGAAACTTTGAATATCACATTCAATAATGCACTAAATCAAAGGTCTGTGTATTTTTAAATAGTGAGACAAAAGAAAAATATCTATGAACATGTATGGTATCCTGTGGAGAAACAGATCCTGTAAGAGAAGCAAACCCAGAAATTTTAGTATTCCTGAGGCTAGTCAGCCACATTTCAATCCCCAGAAAGGTGATAGAATGCCTCCTCCTGAAGGTCATCTCCAGGTGCATGGAAAACAAGAAGGTGATCAGGAGTAGTAAGCATCAATTCAGCAGAGGGGAATCATGTTTTGCCAAGCTGGTTGCCTTCTACAGTGAGACACCTTCCTGGATGGATGAGGGGAGAGCAGTGGGTGAACTTCAGCAAAGCTTTTGACATTGCTCTCATGATATCCTCATAGGTAAACTCTGGAAGTGAATGGCAGATCCCAGAGGGTTGTGATCAGTGGCACAGGGTTGCGTTGGAGGCCTGTCACTACTGCTGTCCCCAAAGGCTCAATACTGGGCCCAGTATTGTTTAACTTATTCATCAATGACTTGGATGAAGGGACAAATGCCTCTTGATTGGTACAGAATCCAGAAAAAGCACATTCTGTTTTGAGAGTTACAGAACTCTGGATTTATTCTACAGTGTGCCTGTGTAGGTCTCGCTTTACCAGTCTGTCTGTCCATCTCATATAGAAAAAGACAGTTGAAACTCTCAACCAAATAATATGGGGTAAGCATGTGTGGGGAAAGAAAGTTAAATCCCAAGCCCTGTCCAGTTCCTGCATTACCAGTTCTTAAAAGGGGCTTATAAGAAAGATGGGGACAAAATTTTTAGTAGGGTGTCTTGCAATAGAACAAGGAGTAGTGGTTTTAAACTAAAAGAAGGTTGATTTAAACTAGATCTAAGGAAGAAGTTTCTTTAGTGTGAGGGTGGTGAAACAGATT
>VXAZ01001541.1:103823-231180 GCA_013399875.1 Gymnorhina tibicen
TTTTCCCTTTATCTAATCTCAGTAGTTTGATTTACAGTCCAAAGTTCTTCAAGGAGGTTTCTGTGGTTGTAGCTTCTTTAAAACTTTAGATCAATGTTTGAGGCATGAACTATTTCAGTCTCTGATAAGATATAAAGAAAAATATTTTTAACTGAAAACAGTTTTGGGAAAAGGAATACTCTGAGTAGATAAAATAATGCATATTTGCTTTGAACAGCTAAATGCCTTTGTTTTATGCATTACATTTTTATGTATTGCAGGAAACTTTGAATATCACATTCAATAATGCACTAAATCAAAGGTCTGTGTATTTTTAAATAGTGAGACAAAAGAAAAATATCTATGAACATGTATGGTATCCTGTGGAGAAACAGATCCTGTAAGAGAAGCAAACCCAGAAATTTTAGTATTCCTGAGGCTAGTCAGCCACATTTCAATCCCCAGAAAGGTGATAGAATGCCTCCTCCTGAAGGTCATCTCCAGGTGCATGGAAAACAAGAAGGTGATCAGGAGTAGTAAGCATCAATTCAGCAGAGGGGAATCATGTTTTGCCAAGCTGGTTGCCTTCTACAGTGAGACACCTTCCTGGATGGATGAGGGGAGAGCAGTGGGTGAACTTCAGCAAAGCTTTTGACATTGCTCTCATGATATCCTCATAGGTAAACTCTGGAAGTGAATGGCAGATCCCAGAGGGTTGTGATCAGTGGCACAGGGTTGCGTTGGAGGCCTGTCACTACTGCTGTCCCCAAAGGCTCAATACTGGGCCCAGTATTGTTTAACTTATTCATCAATGACTTGGATGAAGGGACAAATGCCTCTTGATTGGTACAGAATCCAGAAAAAGCACATTCTGTTTTGAGAGTTACAGAACTCTGGATTTATTCTACAGTGTGCCTGTGTAGGTCTCGCTTTACCAGTCTGTCTGTCCATCTCATATAGAAAAAGACAGTTGAAACTCTCAACCAAATAATATGGGGTAAGCATGTGTGGGGAAAGAAAGTTAAATCCCAAGCCCTGTCCAGTTCCTGCATTACCAGTTCTTAAAAGGGGCTTATAAGAAAGATGGGGACAAAATTTTTAGTAGGGTGTCTTGCAATAGAACAAGGAGTAGTGGTTTTAAACTAAAAGAAGGTTGATTTAAACTAGATCTAAGGAAGAAGTTTCTTTAGTGTGAGGGTGGTGAAACAGATTTCTCAGAGAGCCAGTAGATGCTCCATTGCTGGAAACATTCTAGGTCAGGTTGGATGGGGCTCTGAGCAACCTGATCTAGTTGAAGATGTCCTTGCTCACTGCAGAGAGGTTAGACTAGATAGTCTTTAAAGGTCCCTTCCAACCCAAACTATGATTCTATGATTCTTTTCAGGGAAAACCAACTCAGGGTAGATTATCCCATCCGGGGAAGAGAGAAGGGCGGACACAGACATATTGAGCCTACAGCTGAAATGTGTGTATTTGCAAATAGGGACATGTGCGCACATATAGACATAACACTTCATTTTTGTTTCTCCAGTATCTTGATGTAATCCTATTTTAGGTTTTTTTAAATGAAATTCTGATTCTGTACTTTCATCTCTATTTATAGATGTCACATACATACATACATACATACAGATTACATACACGTATATGCAAACTGCAGTTTCTAGTCAGTACCTCATGTTAACTTCTACAACCCATCTGTGGAACATTTTGATTTCATCCTCTCCTGCCCTTCATTTTCAACAAAATTCCTTTGTTGGTGTCCTTTGAGTTCTGTAAATCTTCTTTTTATGTACTTCCAAGGCTGATAGAAGATGGAGATTTTAACCCCCTCCCTATAAGGAAGGTATTGAGTCTGCATGTTTGCCTCCCCAAATTATGTCTCTGCAAGATTACTACGTCATCCCATCAGCCACCTGTTAAGAACCACAAGCTTGCTGATCATGGTCACCTAGCGGATTCCCTACATTATGTAGGGATTTTAGATATGGACTTTATCCTGAGGCTAGTCTCTAAAATCCCTACGTGGATCTAGCCCTCTGTTGCACCTTGCTTCCAAAATGAATGCCCTGCTTCACTGGCTTACATTTTTCTCTTCATTATACCTGTGTAATGTCATTGCAGGCATGGCAGCAGCACTGCTGTAAATCAAAGTAAACATCACGCAGCATTTTTAAGGGATGTTTCATTTCATTCAGATATAATCTTTAATTTCCTTTCTGGCTTACTACACAGAAATTCTAAACAGTGTGTACGGCTGAAGTAGCCCACACTGATGGCATTTAAAAACTAGATAAATTACTTCTTCTAATGAGTAATATGTGTGTATATATGTATTTAATGTACAGCTTTCTCTCTTGTTCAGCTAATTTCTAGTGAACACGATTTCACTGATAGGGTGAAAAGAATCCACTCGCTCTGGCTTTCTGGAATAGATACATTGTGCAGACATGCACAGCCACTACTTTTATTTGTGAAGAAGAAGCATCCTTGGAGGATAGGATACATGCTGCTTTAGTTAAGTCCTTTTGCTGCCATTGTGCTGCCAATACTCTTCTTTCTGTATATGGGTTCAGAGCATCATCCTCAAGAATAAACCAAAGGAACATAGAGAGCCAGAAAGTCCTCCTAGTAAATATTTCCTCATTGTTTCCTCTTTTTGCAATAAACACTTGCATTTTCACTTTCTGCTATAGCTGCTATTTTTTTCTGCCAGGAAGAGGACGAATTCTTCCAAACAGAAAGTGTTTTGGAGCAAACATCATATAAGAAAAGGAAATCAATTTCCTTATAAAATGTCTGCTGAATGTAATGGAATTGAAACAAGACATAGCAAATTGGCTATGTGATCAATTCTCACTAATTCTGTTTTCACATAAGGAAGCAGATCTTCTGACTTCAGTGAAAGTTCAGTGTCTGAAAGACTTCTTGCACAGCCTTGAGTGGCCACTGGTTCCTGAACAAATGCAAAACAGACATGAGATTCCTCTATCTCATAGGTATGACAAAAAAAACCATGTGAAAATCTTTTAAAAAAATTTGATTCATAGCTTTATATACATATACTTAAAAGGCACAAAACGCATGAAAAAAATTTGTAGTTATTCTTCTCCCAATAGTATGCTCAGATTTAATATGTAGTTTTAGCCACATTTTTTCCCCACAGGTCCGGGCCTTTTAATTTTTGATAATTAATTTGAGCAGCCAGATAAATATGAGACACTTCCAGAAACAAATCAAAATTCACGTGGTTGTAAGATGCCTGCTGAGGCAATTGGCAGAATTTCCAATACTGACTCTTGGAACCAACTTGCCTGGAGATGCTTTGAAACACAAACCTACTACAAAGAAAATGGTACCTCTCTGTTAAATACCTGACCCAAGCTCTGTTTTTATTTGAATATCCCTGTGAAGATTTCTAACAGCATTTAAAAGGTGAGCTTCTTATTACTTTATATTTTCCTTCCATTATTTTGTATATCTTTGTATCTTGAATGTATATAATTTTCTTCCAGCGTAAGTGATGGCAAGAAATTGAGTCATGTTCTGTGTGGGTAGAATGTGTTGCCATTTAGAAACTTAAGAGTAACTTAAGCACTGCAGCACAGGTTTTTTTGATTGTTTCTTTGTTTGGGTTTTGTTGTTGTTTGTTTGTCTGGGGTTTTTTACCACTGTAATAGATGTGAGATGCAAACTAAACTGGTAAATGTTTTCAATTAAACAGAAACTATTAGGTCCCAAATAGACATGCAAGAAATTCAAAGAGCCTCAAATTGTTTTAGTTTCAAATATTTATGAGAAAAATTAAAATACTGACCAGTTCTTTCCAGTGTGTCCAGATCTTTTGATAGGTTATACTAATCAGTCATCCCAATATTTGACTGTTTATTTCAATACCTAAACTGGGGGAATTGCATCCTACAAAGGAGGACCATAGCCTGAGTTAGGATCTGTATAGGGTACATAGGGAGAGGAAGCCACAAAAACTGACATGTGAACAGTAGTCAAAAATAAGCAGAAAAATGGCCAGTGGCTCATGTCCTGGAATTAGAAGTTGTTTGTAACTACGAGGAAGTGCCGTTATGTCTCAGGAACTATTTTTACAGTTGTCTGTAAAACTGGCTTTTAAAAAGCCCCTACAAACAGCTTTATCACATTTTATTTGAAAGACTAGCAGAGAAGATCCATTTTTTAAATAGAATTATCTAGTAGCTAATTCATTCCTACAGGATGTTGTAATTCTGAGGCCAATTTTTGCTATGTATGATGGGGATTTAATACACATCTGTTGCAAACCTACTGCTGATGCTGTTTCAGCTTTTGTATTAAAATGTATTGAGGCAGACACCGTAAGAAGGAAAAGGACTTTCTAGCTTAGCAGTTAACAGACTTGCTTGCAAGAGTTCTCTTCTAGACATAAAATAACTTTTTTTATCCCTTGACTGTTAAAGGCATAATAATCCTTCTGGCAAAAGACTGAGCCCCATGACTCCTCCTAATCTGTTGAGTGTTATACTGCTCTTTCTTCCTCTGCTGGTCTTTTGAATCTTGAATGCTTTAATGTACAACAGAAATGTTTCAACAGAAGCAGGGATTAAAGGCATTCACCAATTCTATGACCTTTGAATTTTCAATAATTTGATGGTTAATACAATCAGATTCAGGATTAAAGCATAGATTTAAATCCCTGCAAGATTGAGGCAGGTGAGTGTATTGAGCCCAGGAAAAAGTTAGAGAAGCCATCTCTTCCTGTGGCTGTTGTGGTATTTTGTGTGAAACCAAATCAAATAGGCATGCTCTAACACCAGCTATCAGATTAAGCACTGCAGGCAAAGCAGAAGGAGAAATGGCTCATCTATTTATGCACCCCAGCAGGTCTAAGCCTGACTTAAGTACAGAGCTCTCTTGCTACTGTTGAGCCTTAAGTGCTTCCAGGCATGCACAAAAGCAGAAGCTTTGGCAGGTTGGAAAGGTTAAAATAAGAAGCAGGCTTTACTGGCTTTAGGTGTTAAAGGATTAGTTGATAGAATGAGATGGAAACTGAGTGGGGTGAAAAACTAGAATTGAGGCATTTGGACTTGGGGTATGGTAATTACTAGACCTATATACTATAAATAAAAATAAAAGTGAGGGTGTTGTTTTCATTGAACTAAAAAAAGCAAAATGAATGTAACATGTTCAGATGTTTTTACAGCAAGAAACTTCATAATTTCTTTGTTTTAATAGCAGTGGTTGGGCAGCTTTTTCAAGCTAATTTATGAAGCTGATATATAATTTGACACTGCTGTAATCAGCAGAGTCAGTGACAGCCACAAAGCCTTACATATGCAGTGTTCCCACAAGGTGTTCAATATGTTAATATTAGCAACAACCATACTCACTAATATAATAGAATCATAGAATGGCATGTGTTGGAAGGGACCTTAAAGATCCTCTAATTCCAACTCCTCTGCAACGGGCAGGGACACCTTTCACTAGACCAGGTTGCTCAGAGCTCCATCCAACCCTTAACACCTCCAGGGATGGGGCATCCACAGCTTCTCTGGGCAGCCTATTCCAGTCTCTCACCACCCTCGCAGTAAAGAACTGTGAGATATAGAATTGTTGTCTTCCAAACCAGTGTGGCTGATGTATATGTAATATACAGCATAAAAATATCTTGGCAAATCTCAACATTAAGATTATTTGTCACAGTCATTCCTACTTTGTTGTCAGTATTAAAGATCATTGTTTTGTACAAATACCTACAGATTCAATTATGGTAGGAGGACAGGGTGCACCATGTCAGCAGAACAAGGTAAATCTTGCCAAGATTGGTCAGAAGTACTGGAGACTGCACACTTTCCCAATTCTAGAATAGCTAACTGGGCACCATCTCTTCCATGCAAAATCTTATTAATAGCAAAGCATGGGTGAAAGGTACTTATAAAAGGAAGACTGATTTTAAGACACATGTAAGTAATTTGTAAATTTCTAAATTTAATAGTCTAGATTATTATTACTATTACTCTAGATGATGATGATGATGATGATGATGATTATTATTATTATTATTACTTGGACTGATAATTTGATATCGTATGTGGAGTAGTCTTTAGGCTGATTCTGAATATGACACAGATTTTGAGATCCAAAGCAAAGACAAATGTTGGTATTACTCATTGATTTGGAATTCACACAGTTCTTTTCCATGGAAAACACTGAAAACTCCTATTTTTATTGTATTTGCCATATGTCTTTCATTCTCTTTCTCCTTCATAGAAACACAGAATGGTTTGAATTGAAACAGATCTCAAAGATAAGCTTTTCCCTCCCCCCTGCCATGGGCAGGCAACCTTCTACTAGACCATGTTATTCAAAACCATGCCCAACCTGGCTTTGATCACTGCCAGGGATGGGGCATCCACAGCTTCTCTGGGCAACCTGTTCCAGTGCCTCACCACCCTCACAGTAAAGAATTTCTTCCTCATATCTAATCTAAACCTACTCTCTTTCAGCTTAAAGCCATTTCTTCTTGTGCTATCACTACATGCCCTTGTTAAAAAGTCCCTCTCTGGCTTTCTTGGAAGCCCCTTTTAGGTACTGGAAGGTTGCTATAAGGTCTGCCAGAAGCTTTTTCTCCAGGCTGAACAACCCCAGTTTTCTCAGCTTGTCTTCACAGAGGAGGTGCTCCAGCCCTCTGACCATCTTCATGGCCCTCCTCTGGACTCACTCCAACAGGGTGATGTTCCCTTGCCTCAAAACTCCACGGCTTTCAGTCAATGTCTGGGCCTGTTCTTTTGAGTGCCTGGAAGTCCTGGTTACGTACTAACAGGTTTTCAGCTGCTGGGATGAATGTGGTTTACAAAGTATTACAGAAATCAACCATGTAAGAATTAGCTACTAAAATATCAGAAGGGAAAAAGCCCTCAAACCAAACTTAGAGGTGACAATTATAATTACCTTTGATAAGAAAATCACTCATAAAAGCATAAAGCATAAAGCAAGGCATAATTATTTTTTCTTAGGTGAAGGTCTAAAAAAAATTGTGTAACATAAAAGATCCTATATTATTATTATTTAAGGGATTTGTTGCAATGAAAGTTGTCAAAATAATAGATCAATTTCACATAGCCTGAATAGATGTTTGAAATGAGATTATACGGATGAGTGCAATACACAACAGCTTCTCTGAAATTATATATTGTATGTCTAGACAGAATGCAAGTTCTCATATTGCCTATGATTTGATATTCTGAAGATTATTTTGGGGAGGAGTGCAGTTCATTCCAGGTATGTAGTAAAATATGAATGCAAACTGATACTGACAGTAAGTTAAAAACCTTCTTTCTCTGGAAAAACAAACATCCCAGAATTATCTCTTCTGGGAAAGGACTTCAAAGCTGGTTAAATAATAGATGTATGTGAGACTGAGTGATTTCATTGAGGTGACTAGCACAATAACAGCAAAAATATTTAAAACATGGTGTAACTATACAACATAACAAATGACAGAATATTAATTTCTTTACTTACATTTCTTTACTTACATTTATTTACAGTAAGTAATAAATCTGCTGTCAGCCAAATTAACTTCCTATGTGAAGCAAATCAATCCTCTGTTGAGATTATAACTTAAAAATCGTAAATATAACAATAAGATGCCATTTGATGATTATAAAGAACATAGGAAAAGGTATTTACTTTCGCAGAATATAAACTTATAATGAAAAACTTTGAGCATAAACTTTTCTCTAATGATTAGGACTTTTTATTTTGCTAGCTTGTCGTTCATTTTACACAAAAATGAGATACAAGTAATTTAAAAAATTAAAAATACTTTATAATAATGATTGATTCTTTTTTCACATTTTAGAATGCTCAGATCAACCTTATGAGCAACTTCAAGAGTTAGAAAAAATCAACAGCCTAAATCCTCCTTCACTTTAGAAATGCAACACTGCATAATGTGCATGAATGATGTCATCAATTCAATTTTTTGATTTGGAATCAGTTTTGAAGATACATTATGCAGGAGATATTGCAGTGGTATGATTTTGGTCGAGGTGCTCCCTATTATATATGGACGTGGTAAGAGATATGTTATAAAACAGAGGAAGCAATTTCCAGGAATTCTATTTATAAAGTGCATTATTTTCTCATAGAAAATAATTAGTAATAATTGGTAGAAATATATTACCAGTAATGAAAAAAGCAGAGGCCAGCAGGTTTCTTTACCAGTCATTGAACTAGCAGGACAGGATTTTATGCTATACTTTCTTTTAGAAGTGGCACGAACTTCACATGGACTGACATTTAAGCTGAAGATTAAGTAAGAAAACCAGTGTTCTCAATTTTAAAGGGCAACCTTTGGTAAAGTAAGAGCATTGGCTAGGGGTAGTCAGCTGTAATAAGAGCATTCCTGGAATGAGGTAGCATAAGTATAAAATGAAAGTTGTCCAAGGTCAAGATGAAATAGACCTTGCAAAGAAAATTAACATGAAAAGTTTTCTTAGGTTTATAAATAACAAGAATAAAATATAAGGTTAAAAATACCCACCCAAACAAAAAATGTGATGTGAACTGTTTTCTAGTGAAGATGAACTGAAGAGTATATAATCTGGGAGACCTAAAACCTAAATGTTTTCTTCAGTGTTTGAGTAAGGTTTATGGTCATAGTACGGGGTGCAACATGAAGGAAAAAAAAGAATAATAATTTGTACGGAAAACTTGAAAATGAAAATTACCACAAATTGAAAACAAAATTGAGGCCCTTTAATAATTTCATAGTAAGGATTTAGATAATCTCTCTATGTATTGAAAACAGGACAATATATATAAATATTAGCTAATGATAGGGCACTACTAGATGTACAATTTCTGGTAGCTCATGCTAAACTTCTAAATTTCTGAAGGAAAGGAAAACCTCAAAAATTAGATTTAAATAGAAAATAGGAATTACTAAAATGTTTTATGAACGGTAGACTTTATTTGCTGGATCTATCTGAGAAACTATTATTTTTATTAGAGAAAGTAGGTTAAGTATATCTGATCTTTCTAAATTGCAACAGTGATTTGACAAGATGCTGCATGGGAAATGCCATAGTTAGACTAGAAATGTGACCATTATCCTGCTATGATGTTAAGAAACTGAAGAGGAAGTGTTGTGGACTATGCTGATGGGCAAGAGTAAAATTAGCAGTGGTGTATCTCAAGTTACACTTTGACAATGACTTTTAAACTTTCATATTACTAATATAATCAACAAAAAAAGAACTGTAAGGGTGTAATCTGCATAAAGCAAGAAGGACTATCCTGATGACAGGATAGTAGAAATGGGATGAAATTTGAAAGATGTAGCTTGCCTATGCCTTAAGGGCATGAATATGTGTTTAAAAGAAATAACAAGATGCAGGAAAGAAATGCCAGAGTACAAGGAATGCAAATGGAAAGAGATGGGCTATTATGGTCACCCGTATTCAGTAAAGATGGACAGAAACTGAAAAAGCAGTGCAAAAAAAAGGAAGTGGGAATGGTCAGTGAACCAAAACTTGCCTTAAATTAGGAAACTAGGGTAGTCTTATCCATGCAAAATATTACTGAGGGAAGATTAGACTGTGATCTCTATGTAACACACAAAATGAATTTTTTGGGAGGCTAAGTTACCTAACTTCAAGGAGAATGCAAACACAGGAGCACAGTTGATCTCAGAATGTCAGGAGTCTGTTTCAGGGTTTCTTGATTCACCTTCCATAGGAACAGTGGAGTAAAACATGAAATTATATATAAGGCAGAGTCAAACAAAAATAGACAGTATTTCTGTGACAAGTTTCTTGTGTTTGATGGAAAAGATTTCAGAGATCCCCTCCAGTCCACTGTTTCTTTATATTTGAAAGGAATTTATTGTTGCCATAGTAACAGACATGGAGCCTGAATTGCTTTATTATTCCTAGATGCAGTCTAGCTAGCATGGACAGTGAAAGAATTAATTTTACTTTGTTAATTTTTCTCTCCACCCTGAGTTGCACTTTGAAAGTTAAATGGAAATTCTGTGGATTTATACTACATAAATGTATACTGCTGACTAATTCTCCAACATTGTCTTGGCCTCTTTGGGTGCTTGTGTTTAATCAATAGCTTTGACTTTTGGGCCACCGATGTTATTTGTAGATCAAAACAGAAAATAACTTGCTACAAGGTCTGTCAATGTGTGAATTTTATGGAGATCAATGAATATCAGGTTTTGAAACTGAAAAAGAAGATTTTCAAGGCATTTAATGTGGTTTTCTAGCTCTGGACAGTAATCTGTAACAATAACAACATGTATTTTCATAATTAAAAGAAATATTGAAAAAGGTTACAATGCCATTAAAAGAGGATTTTGTCATTCTACCCCAAATACTGTATTATTGTATTACTATGTTATAGAAGTGCCTAATGATTTTGTCTTTGGTGATGTGAAAGCAAGATGAACACCTGTGATTTGAATTTGCATTTGATCTTTGAACAACACCATGTTATCTCCCTTTCATGAAGCTTCAATTCTCGCAGCTAAGATCTCATTTTTTTTCCAAGAAATGGACTACTAATGGATT
Organism: Gymnorhina tibicen; assembly: GCA_013399875.1. Lineage (NCBI taxonomy): Eukaryota > Metazoa > Chordata > Aves > Passeriformes > Artamidae > Gymnorhina > Gymnorhina tibicen. Next base: position 114,377 of record VXAZ01001541.1, read on the forward strand.
CTTTATCTGGATATAGACATGTCCCTTGTCAAACTCTGGGAAATAAGATAGTATCTGGACACCTGGTGGTCTGGGACTATGGCAACAAAAATTGTATTCCACTGATGCCATAAATAACTTCATAAATTTTTACAGCACTGGAGTATAACTTGTTTCAAGAGCAGGGAGAAACTGCAGACACAGTGAATATGCAAAGCTAAAAATAAAGAAAATTGATATAATAATATCTGCAGTAGAAACCTAGTTATTATGTACCAGTATGTTGAACTCCAAAACACAGAATGTATATCTTTATATATTTTTCTGTTATTTAACGTTTTGTTCAGAATTAAATGTCATATTGTTGAATTTAATTTATATGTTTCAGCAAAACCTCAACAGATAAAAAGACAAATAAAAGTTGAATATTACTGCAGTGGAAAATAGAGATATGTTAGACACTCTATTTCTTTTTCTCCAGCAGGCAGCTGATATTATGAAGAGTTGTTGTATAGATACCTTCAAATAGTGACTTTGGTGTATCTGTGGGGATTTCTGCTTTGTTGGGGGTTCTGGTTTTGTTTTTTTTTTTTGATCAGACAGAGCCTTTATGCTGTTCTGAGTCTGTGTTTATAGATTTTAGCTATAATCACATGCTGAAAATGAAAACCATATGTAAATAAATGTATGTACTCCATTTCTCTTGAGAAGTCTAGTAGGAAATGAATAAAAGTTTACTGCACCACTCAGCATAAAGTAATGTCATGAGCTTAGAAAGACAATCATTTGAAGTGCATCACTGGCGTGAACCAAATTGCTGGCAAATGGATGTGACTGGGATCTGATACATAAGAGGGGTGCCTTAAAGGTCCAGTCCCATGCTCTTATTCATACAGAGCTTAAGTGTAGTTAGTAGGAACAGGAGCAATTGCAAAACAGAGAATATACAATTGAAAGTCTGTGGAAATACTTGCCTTTTAAACCATTGGGGCAGTTATTTTTCTGTAAATGTAAAAGAAGGCCAGTCACACCTGTTCTCAAACTGGGTTAAACTGTATTGCTATGACTATTATGCCATTCTGAACAGTGAGGGGACACTAATCCAAAAATAAAAGACAAGCCTCCCTCCCTCCTTTGCCTGCTTCAATTGCTTAGTGAGACTATCAAAGTTTGGCTCTATTTTTACTCTATTTAGATAATGAAGAGCCCCTTCCTTTTTATTAACTTGAATGAAAAGGCTGTATTATAATACAAAAGACTAATGTTTCATTTAAAATAGAAGTTTTTTATTGAAGACAGATGTAACCTTTATGATTCATTTAAGAATAATTTTAATATAATTTCTGAAAATGTTAGCATTGGTTGGATAGTGACTGATTTTACTGGAATCTAGGAACAGAAAGAAGGAACAGGGTGAAGTTGGTAAAAATACACTATGGGCTAAGAAAATACTACTGTATGCATTTTATCCTTTTGCAGTGGGATTACAGTGCCTGTAATTTACCTGAAAAAGTGAGTTTTCTTCAAAACTTTCTACTCTTTGTAACAGTTTAAGACTTTTTTTTTTTTTTGTTATCTGGAATAGTATTGTTTGATTATGTGCAGAAACAATTGGTTTTTATTCTGAAAGCTGAAGAAATCTACATTGTCCTTTGAATCTAGGAGAATTATTTTTCTTAGAAGAGAAGGGATAAGTGTTCCTCCTTACTTTTTACTTACACATTTCTGTGACGTTGAATGTGACCAGATTTTCTTACCAGGATTTTGTAAATGTGAACTCTCAAATGTGTAAATTGAGTGTATATGAAAGGGAAGAGAGAGTCTTTGTAGTGTAGTATGGCTTCCTGCTTTATATTCATTAAGAATGTAGTATGTAGCTAAAAGAAGTTTTGAATGAGGTTTTTCTAATTCTTTTCTCACCTTCAAAATGCGCATAGAAATGAAGTCTTTTCATCACACAGCTGTTTTACTTAAGTACCCACTAACACTCCGGCTACTGCTTTAGAGTGCAATAAATTGTGAGATAACCTATGTTAAACCTTCAACTCACATCTGCTGGAAGACTGACCTATTTTGGGAAGTGAAACAACACAAAAGAAAGAAATAGCTGCAGGGTTTTTCTGCTCTTCAGATGCTTTTGGCTAAAAGAATAGGGACTGGAGGGATTGTACAGCTGAGAAAAAATGTATGCTTCAAGATAAGGAGGTGTAAGAAGGTTAGGTAGATGTATCAGCACATCAATCAGCTACTTAGTCCACTAAGAGAGGGAACAAAGGTTTCTCCTGTATTATCCTATGTATTTAAATGGGCTATCTAGAACACCTTCAGATAAGATTCCATTCAAATTGGTGGGATGAACTTAGGCCAAAATCACTGCCCAGTTTTTGCATTCACTAAACAATTGTTTTATCTGCTCAAACCCAAGAAAAACTAGAATCAAAATCACACATCTATAAATCTTGGAACAATGCAAACTTTACATCAGCTTGCATCTTCCTTAATACTATTTGGTGTTGCTTTTTTACAAAAAAGTAACTCTAAAAACACTGTTTTCTTTTTGTTTTCAACTTTATTCCTGTGTTTTGAATTCACACCATTTATTGGAAAATAGCGTGCAAAACATGAGTGTTCAAGCCACGTGGAGAACTTCAGAAAATACGATGCTGTTCTGTGAGATGACTGCTTAAGTCTTCCTCAGTCCAACATTTTCTTGTGTGGTTTGTACAACCTTTCATTTTATCTAGAACTGAAAAAGCAGTGGACAATTTGGCTTAACTGAGTTTGCATTTGTTTAGTTAACACTGTATAATAAATATTTTATAAAATAAAAATATTTATTTAAAAGTTAATAAAAATTTTGCTCTTCATTTCATACTTAGTTTTGCAGCATTGCCAGTAATCTCTTCGGAAAATGCACATTCAACAGACACTCAGAAAGTCAGATTAGACAGTGTTTGAATCTTTTCTCATCGGTGTTCATCTAAGTGGTCACAGCTTTCCTAAGTTAAATCAGTCCCCAGAGTTACTGCTGACATACTAACACTGCTGATGTGAATATGGCAGTCATATAATAAAAACCCTGAGTGACTCTCTGGGAGTGTCCTGTGAGAAAATGTGTGTACTGAATTCCAGTCCTGATCAATCATAATTAATATCAATTTAATGACTCTATGTGTCCACCAGCATTTGCATAACCACAGACATAAATTCTGAGGGAAGAGTTTAGTGTTGTTATGCAAGAAGTGCAAGACAGGAGTAGAATATGTGTACTATCAATCCACAAGGAATTAAAAACAGCTGGATTTTTGACAATTTCTTAAATATTGCAGAGGTGCAGAACCTGATGGAGTAAGGTCCTTGCATCTGTGTTTAACAATCCCCAATTTTTTCTCCATAGCCAAAAGCCACATAGTACTAAAAGAGATGATTGAAGGGCTTTGCTAGTTCTTTTTTTCTAGTCAAACTGGCATCTATTTTGATGCTGCAGTATTGTGTTGAACCTCCATCAACATATAACTCTAGAAAGGGTCTGCATTCCTCTGCAGACTCTGTATGTCTAATTAACCATGTTACCCCATGATGTCTATTTATCACTCACAGCTGGCTAGTAAGGATCTGTGCCAGCTGACTACTTTTGTGCAGAAAAATGCAAAATCTTCTGTCTAAATAATCTTGATCATAGCTCCAAATAGTCTTTGTTGTAGGATTCAAGTTATGCAAATATAGCAGAATCATCCAGTTGCTTGGTAAATACAAATGTTTCAGGGACTTATTCCGATTCATATTGATGATGAGATAGAAAACCAGAATAGATATGGGATTTCTAGGGTATTTTTACCCCGAAGAAACAAATGTGGTTAAGAAAAGAGGTGGAAAAGGTGTGGATATTGACCATAGTATAGCTGACACATTATATAGCTGCCTATGATTTGGGATGTCCTTTTGTGCTATCCTTCCATTCAGGAGGATGGCACAAGAGATAAGTGACAAACCTACCTACAGACCACTGTGACTTCACAGTGGAAGAGCTCTATAGAGGGAGAAGTGGAACTGGTACTAGAGCTCTTTTGCTAGTGATGAAACTGACTCTTGCAACCCAAAAATTGTATACTAAGAAACCTTCCTTTAAATTACTGTATTCACAGTGCCTCTGTATTAGCTGCTACAGTAACCAACTACCTCCCATTTAAAGTTTTCTTTCAAAACCACAAGTGGTATAATCGAGGAATCAACATCCATTTTAAATCTTGAATTAAACACTATGGCTACAATGAGTAGTGAGAAAGAGAAATGTGTATGAAGAAACAGCACTGTTAAAATTGAAGTCTGCACAAGATGAAAGTCAATAAAAAACTTGCTTTGTTTCGTATAGCAAAACTTATTTATTTATTAATTTTGAGCCTTAAACATATTTTTTGTCTTGCCTATAAACCTGCCAGGAGCTACACAGGTTAGTAAGAAAGTACATAGCTGAAGCAGAACTAGAGTCTTTGCCAGAAAAAGAAGCAAAATCAGATGCCCCTAAAGTCACCCAGACAGCAAGGTTTTAAAAAAATAACTGGTGCAAAGGGAAAAATATTTTCAGTACAAACATTTTCAATGCAAAATTCAAATAGTTACAGTGTGTGATGAACAGAAAAGGACTGGGCAGACTGGGACTACCTATTCTTGCCTGAAGCTTTTGAGGCCATGGGGAAAACCTGCCATACCTATGCTGCTCCTTGAGCTGTGAAGACAGAGAGGCAAAAGAGAAAAGTCAGCAAGAAGACAACAGAGTTTAATCAGTGGAATTTTTTTTTTACTTATGAAAGTTTGATAAAAATTCATTTTTAGAAATGAAATAACTAAAACATCTCACTTCTATTCACAAATCGTAATGTTTCTGTGGCCTAGATGTTAATATGTAATTTAACATATTATTTGCACTTTAGACTCTGTAATCTCAAAATGTTCTATTAGTAGAACTGCAAAAAGTTTCATATCCAATACCTAGGTAATAAGAAATATCTGCAGAAAGGAGAACAAACCAACAAAGCTGAGGCTTGAAGAGAGGGGCAAACTGTGATTTGCATTAAAGCAAAAGTAAGAAATCCTAAGTCTATTTCACCTTAGAAAACATGCCTGATTTGTTTTTACCTTTTCCCCAAATATAATTGTCCTTAATTCTTGCTGTGTCAGGAATGACTGAAGATGATTAATAAAGACCATGGTTAATCAAGATGCAATTCTGCTTGAAAGAATGCAGAAGATCAGAAGGTTGTAAATCTTAGATCTTTATACCTCAGCTGATATGGTCTGTAGGTCTTCCATCTTCAGAAGAAATTATGAAATACACGATGTTAACAAGCCAGGTGGCCCATGGAAACTAAGGCCAGCACAGAGTATTTCCCGTGGTTGCTACACAGAGGAACTAAAGGATGATTATTAGTAAATGCTCATGATACTGCATTATGTGGTAACAACTGTAGACATCTCTCTCCTCTTGATTCGTGATTGCCTAAGATGCATGTGAAATGCCTCTATCTTTATTACTATTATTATAATTGTCTGGCTGAAAAGCATATTAAGGAAGAAGATGAGATTATATCCTGGCTCTGGAAACAGCCATTAGACCCTCAAAGACACATATTTTTATGTAGAATGTGTCCCACTTGTTTCAACATGAGTCTGGTTAGATCTATTTATTTGCTAGAGAAAAATTAGTCAGCCTTTTAGGTAATAAACTTCTTCAAACTTTAAGTATTTGAAAGGGAGGGGCCCCCATGGCTGGTCATTATTTTATGTTATGTGTTGCAATTCACAGCCAAGGTCGCACATTTATATTAAACTAGAGTTAAGATGAGAATAATGAAAGAGAAACTTCAGAGGAGTGAAAACGCAGTAGATGGAGACCAGGGATATGAAATATATGATGATTTGTCTCCCCAAAAGAAAGAAATAATTTTAGATACTAATTCAGGTTTGGGGTATTTTTCTTTCCCTCATTTCAGTAAAGGCAACAAATATTTTTTATCATATCCCTTTCCTGATGGATGATGGAGAGGTTTTTGTCAGTATAGCTTTTTATTTTATACTAAGTATGGAAATTCAGCTCCCATCTACTGGTTAAAATTGCTGGGTAACCAAAACAAAATATATGTATATAAAATGTAATCTTTGGAACCAGCATTCAGGCCTCTTGTGAAATGTATCTCAAGTCACTCGTAATTGCCACTGAAAATGTGATATGACCTTTGTTGTTATATGAGCACTGGTAAAATAAAGCAGCTATTGCTTGTCCAGTATTCTTTTTCTTCTGTGTGGGTATATCTTTATTACTCTGCTAGCTGAAAAATGTTGAGGATTCTCTCGCAAATATCTGCCACATCTGTTGCTTTTTCATTGAGGGGAAGCGTTTCACTTTATCACTGAGTTCAAAGGATTTTGTGGAGTATAGATTTGTGGCTTCTTAACTCTGTAGGCTAGAAGTCATCAGTCTGAGGCATGGACAAATCAGTGAATTTTCTAGTGTGAAAAAGACATTTCTTTTCATAAAACTTTCACTTGAGACTGAGGTAGTTTCAAGCTATCTCTTGATTAGGTTTCCCAGAATATCCTGAGTTGTGCCAAGCAGGCAACAGGACAGTGAGCAAAGAATGCAGAACACTTTGGTGAGGAGCACAGGAGACTGATAGTCTTGGCTCCATTTAAATCCTGGCCTCTCTTTCAGGTGCTTGCATATTATTTTCTTGCTAGGTGTTATTGTGAATGTTAGCAAGAAATAGGCAGGTCTTCTGCAGAGGACACAAATTGAGTCTATTAGATGTCTGTGATGCAAGATGTATTGAGTGCAGATCAAATTCTAGAAGAGTCTCTGCTGGGTGCATTATACGACTGGTAAAATGAGTGTGTTCAAGTGTATCTCAAGCTGGTCACAAATCAAATATATGTGACTTAAATGTTCTTGAAGTCTTGCTGTATTGATTCAATGGAGAGAGTGCTCCAGCCTTGGACCCCTCACCGAACACATCAGGGAAAGTAATTTAATACTCTGGTGTAAACACAGCTCTATTTCCTAGGGTTTTTAATGTACCTATATGTTTCTTTATGTCATTACAAACTATCAGTGAGCTGTTGAAAGATTATGAGAGTCTGGTGGAATTTCCAGCACTTTGGTTTGTGGGTTTTGGGTAAGAAATATTTTCTGTGTTTAGTCCTGTAGTTTGTAAGCATTTTTTAGCCTGCAGCCTGTACTGTCTCTGTATAAAATCTTTCAAAAAGCCCCCAAAAACCCAAATAAAAAAAAACCCAGCCCAGAATGAACTGTTCAGGTCTGCTCATAGCATGGTCTACTCTTTTTACAAGCAGACACAACGTGATGTCTAGGAAAAAAAGGAAGACATGTTTAATTTGGTTCTAGTGAGATGCTGGAATAGGGATTTCTCTTGCTTTAAATAAGGCATTTCAGAGGGGAATTTTTTTTATTAATTAACACAGATACAATGCTTTTGCATAAATTATTCAGCAATTAAGAGGAAACTGTTACAATATGCTGTCACCCTGGCCTAACTATTATTATGTATCCTTTAAACAAGGATACAATGGCAAGTATACAACAATGAATTTAGGATGGTATGTGTCCTGCTTAACCACCTGACTCCATTCTGTTAAAGTATTTTCAGTTTGCTTTCAATTTTTTAATATATATTACTGCTTCATTAGAAAATCTATTTATTTAAGTAGACAGAAGTTTAGTAAACTGACTTTTCAGTCAGTTATATTTCTCATTGCTTGTTTAGTCTTGTATTCAATGCCTTCTACATGTATCTTAATATGCACCCACTTCTTTCTGTTTAGTCTTTGTGCTCTTCATTTTGTCTGTTCTGGTTTGCTTTCAGAACAATGCTATCACCATTTCCTGATTCTTCAATATTTGATGCTTGTACCATTCTATTTATTTCACAAACTTTTTAGTCTAAAGAGAACAAATTGTGGCTTTATTACTTCATTATATTTACAATAATTATATTTCTTTATAGTTATTGCTTATACTTTATCACTTTATTTATTAGAGAAATTCTGCATTTAGTGGCATCCTGGACTCAAAGAAACAAATTGTAATAATAATTGTTATTTATTTATGTGTAAAATAATAGCAGCTACCAGTCAGGGCTTGAACTTCTGCAGTTGAATTCTGAGTTGAATCCTGATTCTGTGAAATCCACTGTGGAAAAAGCTTCCTAGAAATGCCCATATCTTTGATAATGCTATTTGACATGCAAGATCTTTTAGAGAGACTGCTCATCTTTCTAATGCACGAGGAGGAATAACTGATTCTCAGATATGCCAAACAAAATATTTTCATTTATATGGTGTTCTTATGAAGTCATTCACTAGAACATCATAGTAATACAGGAGATTAGACATACAACCCTAAATTTCAGTGGGCTCAGTGTGTTTCTCTTTAATTTCCTTAAATACCTGTTGGATGTGCAGCTTGACACAAGATAAAATTCACCTTGTGAAATTTGCCCATTGGTTATGTTGCATGTAATTCCACTGCTTTTAATACTGTTTGAGGATGTAAGAGAGACTAGGGTTTGGGCATGTGCAGTAGATGCATTCATATTCTCTCCTTGCACTCCAGCTCTTGCTCTCTGCTTTGCATAGGAAGTGATGATACTTTTAGCCTCAGGTCACACGTGTAGTTTGTTATACCTTCGTGAGGATTCCCTTTGAGACCTGAATCCTCACAACTTTTAGAATTGCCTGTATTAATCTTTCAGTGCAGCGCTAAGCCCAGTCTGTGGGATCCATGCTGTAGCTGGTAAAATGGAAATCTTGTCTAGGCAGAATTTCAGGACTTTGGACACCTGTCAGAGATTTTCACATATCTGGAGAAATGGCCCTTTGGAATCTTCCAAACTGCTGCACATGTTGTAACAGTGATTTATCCATTCACAATAAATCCAACTGACTCAAGACATGCACAGATTTGCAGTTTAGCTCTTACAAAGGAAATGGAAACCTGAATTTTTTTTCAGTGAGATAAAAAAAAAAGTATCATTTGGAACACCTGGCTTAAGAAGCAGCCCTAAATAAACTCAGCTAAGATAAGCTAAATAAAATTTAAAAAGATAAGTAGGCAGAGCTATTTTGAAATACACAATCTAATTTTGATATTGTTGACCTGAAAATAGATTTTGGCCTTTTTCAAATTTTTTTTGTGTGCAATAGATTTTGGCCTTTTTCAATTTTATTTTGTGTGCAATGAGTTGATTTGAAGGTCACTAAATATGGCAGTACTTGGATATAAAGAGTAGAAGATTAAATGCTTGGTAGGTCTGGCCCAGGAAAGCAATGAGCACTCAAACACTTTTGGTACAAATTCAACAAAGTCAATATATTATTCTGCATTTTGCTGTCAGGATGCTGCAGCAACAGGAGTCCCCCAGGGTCTATCAGGGCAAGGTCAGGCAGGCAGGACCAATCCCATCACCTCAGCCAGGAGCAGGGCAAGCAGGAACACTGAGGGCAGCTGCATTTCTGGTTATGGAGCACTTCTCTGGTGATGGGCCAAGGCTGAGTCACAGTGGGAGCTCAGCTTGGTGGGGCCCCTGGCCAGGCAGGGCAGGGCTGTGATTAACTGAGTAGCAGTGAAATCCTTTTTCTCTTTTCTGTCTTGTTATTAAAACAAATACATTATTTTCTGGCTTCTTGGTCCTAAAAATGCATTCTATAGTTCCCCCTTCCCCCCCACCCTTCATGCTTTAAAACTCCTTTTTCTCCGTAAACTTGAATCTATTGTGGAAGAGACTTCTAAAGCATCTGGCATATAAACTCAATATGTTTTGTTCTATAATTTTATTTTTTGTTGCCTTGCATCCAGCATGAGAATCTAGATAGAACTTCGAAACCATCTTCAGGAAACTATATTTTCTTCCAATTTTCCTTAACATAAAGTAGCTGAAATATATTCTATTCTACAAAAATCCTATTCCAGAGCTTAGCACTTATTTTTAAACCTAAAACTGGTAATTGTAAAGTGTAACAATTACTGTTCTAAACGTAGGTATTGATTAAAAAGTACTGTATGTATATTTAAGTTAATGAGAAAATGAATGAGAAATCTGTTAAGGAAATATCCTCATGTTTCCACATCCCCAAGAAAGCAAAGGGTACAGTAGGCCCCACAAACTACAAAATGAAGAAGTGACAATGTGATGATATGCTTGTGCTAAATATCCAACAGAAATCACAATATGTCATGTATGTCACTTAAAGACAAGGGGATCAATATTTCTTTGTAAATTCTTTCTGAAATCAGCACCAAGTGTTTCATTGCCTTTTGAAGTTGTGTGAAATGTGAGGATTTTACTGAAATTTTTAAAGAACCCTTTGTTCCACAGTATGACAGTTATGTCTTCTGTATAGAAATTACTGACATTTTGTAATTAATCTTGCTAAAATATGTGGGTATCTATTTGGCATATTAAATGTGTAAATTCAAAATCCATTAAAATTTCTGCTATACACAAAGGAACAGTAAATCTAAGAGTTCTGCTTTTAGCCATTAACCAAGCCATTATGAAAATTAGTCTTTAGGTTATGGTGATTGATTTATAAGTATAAAAGAAAGTAAATATCATAAAAGCAGGTATTAAATTTAACAAAAAGGTAATGATATCACTTCCCATTAAAAAAGTTAAGCAAGAAGTATTATAATTTTAATTTCTTTGGGTGCATATCATTTGAAAATTGACATGTGATTCTCCACAATTTTGTATGTTGTGTTGAAATTTTAATGGTTGGAAGTTACATAGGATAATCAGACCAACTGAGACTGTAATGCACATAGAATGAATGTTCATATGTTTACTCTTTGTCTTTGTAGACTATCAAAACAAGTTCTACAAGATATAAAGCTTCCTTAATCAGCTTGACATTTTTCATTGTACCACTAGGGAAAAAATCTGAGTTCACTGATTGCAAATCATCTTGAGAATATTATGAATTTACTGTTTTCCAGCAGGTGTTCTACCGGGATGTTTATAAAATACAAACAATGAATACTATGCTGCATAGGTAATATGGTAGTCACATAAATTTAAAGAAAAAAAAAACCCCTTTGGTGAGCAAAAAATCCAATAATGCCTATGGAAAATGCTATAATGCCTGATTGAAAGAGGTATGGAGATGGAATCTGTAGTAGCTGATTCGAAAGGGATAGCATTAGTGTAATAATAGACAACTAAGACAAAGAAGAATCAAGATGCTTTATTTCTGGATGACATTTTTCCCTTTGCTAAAATGAAGGGTGGAGGGAAAATGAATATTGCAGATTCAGGGACCTGCAAAATTGGATAACACCCTTAGTTTGATTTCCTGCTTGGTCAAGAAGCAATTGAGAACTGGGGAAGGAAGTTTTACAGGGAAAAAAGGATTAACCCATAGAGTCTGGAAGGGCTTTATTGAAATAATGGCTTGCTGAAATTGGTAACAAGCACAAGTCTGTGCTAACCTTTCATTTATTGTCACAGATGGCATGCACTTACGGACTTGTTCTTCATACCACAGATATTCTGTCAGAAAATATCCCTGTCATAACCCTGAAATTTCTGCTCATTAGGATATATTTTTTCCCCCTCCTAGCCTCCTGGCAAAACCTGTAGATTTGAAGGAATCCTGATATGAAGGCTGAAGTTGAATGTTAGGACCTTTCTATATCCTTGGTCTCAAGTTACTCTTTGTGTTGATACTACCCCAACCACAGTGTCATTTACTGTCAAGTGCAGAGTAGAAGTGCTATCAGAAAGCCCTGGACCTGGAAATTAATCTTTATTTCACTGAAGTTCATTGTCTTCCTCCACATTCAGCAAATGAAGATGCCTTACAACTCTTTCTATAAAATTGTCATCTACTTTATGAAGCGTTTTAAAAAGTTCAATTCTACAACATGGATAACATGCTAACAAGGAAAGTAAACGCGATTTGGATGAGGACATATATTTGCTCTGGCTGGTACGTGAATTGACACACTTGGCATCTAGGTGAGTATTTGTGAGTAAGATACTAATTCCAGTATGCCTCAGCTCCCAGAACAAGTTACGACTTGATGCGGAGAATGGGAAATAACTATCAGGAGGTCTTAACCCGGTAAATGGCTCAGCCATTTATACATCTGGCAGTACTGAAAATAGCAATGGCAGAGATTCACTAGCATATTTAAAAAACCCTGTTGTTCCTCACGCCTCATCATCTTTTGATAATTAAAATTGCAAAAATCCAACTTTTTTTTCTTTAGGATGTGGCAATTTGAATAGGCTTAGATCCTTAGTGTTTGATAAGTTCCATTGGACTCCTTTGGAGGGACAAAGAAAGTGAATATCTACGAATTATTGTTTCACTTTGTTAAACCCAAGATAAATGTGTTTAATTTTTTCTGATGTTCTTCCCATTGAGAAGGTATTTTTCTTTTGGGATTTTAATACTATTGAGGGTTTATCCTCTCAAAGATATCTTTTCCTTGTGTCCTATACAGAAGGAGGCCATGGCTTAAAAACAAATACAGTAAGAACTGGCTGTTTGTTGTGTTATTTTTCAAAACTTCGCTTGGTATATGTTTACACTTAAATATTCACTACTTGACACTATCAGAGAAATTGTATTTTTCCTAAACTGAGTGTATACGCTAAAAAGAATTCAAGGGTCCTTTGTAGAGAGAACCAGGTAGGGCTCTCTACATGTAAACAATAGGTATTTTAAGAGAATATATATTTTATGTCTTTCTACTTTGCTTTAATTAACTTAGGTCTTATGCATTGTCTTGGTTTGAAAGACAGGTGTCTGCCAAGGAAGGCGGGAGCCTTCCTTGGAATGGAAAATGTAACCCCCTCCCCTCTGAATTATCATAATTTTGAAATTAGGGGGCTTTCAGGCAATTATATGAGAAAAAGGAATAACAGTTCTTTACTAGTATATATAATAAAGCAATTATACAGAAATACTACCTTAACCTGACAGAGTAAGGATATAACCTGGCACCCTGCCAGGCAGGGTGGTGGTAGCAGTCCAATTAGGTGGTGGCTACAGTTCTCTTGGAAGTGGTTCTGTTGAAGCAGTGATCCTGTAAAAAAGCCCGGTCCTCCTCAAGAAGGTCCAGTGGTGGTTGTATGGCTCTTGTCCTCTGGGAACCCAGAAGGTAATGACTGCTTGCACTGTTCCAAACTACAGATTATATCCAGGTGGGAATGCTTGGCTCCTCCCCCCTGGGCGGAGCATCTCACAATGGGCTGATGTAATTCTGTGAGTCATGTGGTGGGTCCTTGATTGCCCATTAAACAGAGATAGTCCCCGGAGGGAGTTATCAGGGATGAGTCATGGTAGGGGATAACGAGCACAGCCCCCACCTGCTTTAACAGCTTGTGGAGATGATAATAGAATACATACTATTGGTTACAACTTACATTGTAACCTGGGACATGCATTTATGATGCAATACAAGACAGTACATTAGTTCAAAATTCATGAAGTTACAGATATTTAAAAATTACATACTTTAGTGCATGAATGAGTACATTTCTATTCTGGGTTACTCTTTAAAAAGCCCAATATGTAATTATAATTGGTTGATTGGCAGTCCTTCAGATGGTGATTTAAAAATGTTACACAATTTGTTCTACAATCCCTTTTCCAGAGTTACATGACTGCTAATTTTAAAGAAAGATAAAGTTTGTGATATGTTATACTTTAGGGACTTGAATAGTTAAAAATCATATTCATATACATTTCCATTAAAACTTGAACGTTAGCCCTTAACTATGATGAATGATGCAGAAAAGTCTGATACGTAACATTGACCACTACAAGAGGACTGGTCTGGACATGTTTATGCAGACTATTCCCAGGCAATTTTTATTTGTTTATTTTGACTGAGAAATAGATTTTCATCCTGAAAGCAGACATCTGTGGTCTGTTGAACTTTTCTGTCTGTATACAGAACGTATAGATTTCTACCCATTATATGAGATGGAATAATCAAGAACCGACATGTAAAAATGAAAGTCAATTTTACTCCATTAAAACAAATTTTGGAAATCCTGTTTTAGAGAGGATGGCTACATAACTTATGGCATAAGTCACACTGTATTATTTCTGCAAACTTCATGTTTCACAGAACTGACTACCTGCTTAATTTTTCCACTCTGTTAAAGATCATTCAGTGATTAATAAAGATTTCTTCTATTTATTTCATGTTACTGAGAATTTGTTGCCTCATACTGATTTGAGGAATTAAATTTTATATTAACATGGTTTCTTTCCTTGTATGTCAGTAGTTCTCAGTTATTTTGTTGTTGGGGTTTTTTAGTTCTATAAAAAGAGACAAACTAAAAAAACTCACGCCAAATTTTGTAATATTTCAAAACCTAGTTTGCCATCTACAGATGAAGTAACATGGACTGTTTCTGTACGTTGTTTTTACTGCCCTTGCAGCACTTCTAAAACAGCTCAGCCTCTCTTTGCTATTATTAGTTCCAAGTGTACACTTTGTTCTAGTGACATTTTTAGAGGACCTTTTGTGCCCTTAGGTATGTTAGACATAATATTTATCAGCTTAGTTCTAGAGAAAAGCACTTAGGTCCTTTGGCTTCAGGAAAGCAAGTTTGGTGATCAATCACTGAAGTGTGAAACAATACCACTGTAGCATATTCAACTATTCTGCTTTGCCTTACAAGGTCTAAATTGAAACTGTAGCTGTAGCTGTCAGTATTCAAACCACAAAATGATTCTATTGCTTCACGTTTAGCTCCCCTCCCTAACCTGCCAATTTGGATTTGCTTACTGTTATCTATCTCTGTAACTGTTGGAATGTTCACATAGTACTGTTTGCTTACAGCAGTCTTTAGGTCTCTGACCTATGTAAGGGTTACCCTAAGAAAATATATTGGAAAGACTTCCTAAGATGATATTTCTGCTGTTAGAAAAACCCTGGTTTAATCATACAGGGATTTGCCTGGCTAAATTTCGGAGAAATCAAAGCCTTTCCTCATTCTGTCTCATTGACCTGTGCTTCTTTCATTCTAGAATTTCTTCATTGCATTCAAGTCACTGCCATTTTAGCATCTCACAAACTGCTGAACAGGAGCAAGTACCAACCCCACCATGGCAATGTGCATAAAGAAGATACTAGGAATGCAGAGGTTCTCTCTTTTACTTGCGTACAGATAATGAGCTTAGTGACAAAATTATAGTCTCATATCCAGGATCTGGAAAAATCCCATCTAACTGGACAACTGCCTTGAATCCTTGACTGAATGACTGGCAGATAACTTTTAAAAAAAGATTTCCAGCTACTGAATTCCAACCAATAACTTTTGTGCTATAGGAGTAAGGCTTTTGAAATTTCAAATATATAGGAATGTTATGATCATTGACAAGACCGTAAATAATATTTCTGTGAAAATAGATGGAATATCACTGGTATAAAAAAATTAAAGGAAGGAAGACTAGGTTAAGACGTCTGTGAATATGCAGGCAGCTGTAGCACAATACCTTTCAGTTTATGTCCTGTTTTCCTATCTTATGCATATTGAGAATTGAGTGCATGATCTTTTGAAAGGAACAGGGCTACATCTGTTTTCCCTCATTGCTTTCTCATCTAATTTTGACACTGAAGGACAGAAATAGAAGACCTTCTGGTTGCAGTGAATGTTATGACTTACTCCTCTTTTCTCATGCAGAATGGACACTTGTCAGAATATGCTTTTATTTGTATATTAGAGAATTTGGAAGAGAAGAAAGCCAAACTAAAGGAACATATTTGTATGCAACTTCTCACAAGATTTGTATGCGACCTCTCTACACAGGAGAGTAACATAGGAAAGTTGTACAGTTGGGTAATGCAATATCTCAAGATAAGCTACAGCAAAGTAAGTTCTCCCCCAAACTAGTCTTAAGCTCCTTTCAGTGTAATTCCTTTCCTTCCTTTTAATCCCACATTAAAACCTACCTATTATTGCTTGATGATCAGCAGCTAACTCAGCTTTGTTCTGTAAATCAATAAAACAAGACCAGTGTTTTGAAAGTAATGTTCATACTTGTGGCAAGGGGTGGGCGGGGGTGGGTTCTGTGACAAGGTCTTGCCATCAACTGAACACAGCTGGTTTCAAGCAGTTCCCCACCAGACCCACCACATGACGCTGCTGAGTCCATCTGCAAAGTCAGGCGTGTCTTTCACACACAGAGAAGGGAGGAAGAGAGGAGGTGCTCCAGGTATTGAAGATATTACCCTGCCATCCATGGAGAGGGTATCTATGGAGTAGGTATTCCCTGCAGCCCGTAGAGGGGCCCATGACAGAAATAGGTAACATTCCCTTAAGGAACTGTGGCCTGTGGAGGGCCCACACTGGAGCAGGTTTATCCTGAAGGATTGCAGCCTACTGAGAAGACTGATGCTGGAGCAGGGGAAAAGTGTGAGGAGGAAGGAGTAGCAGAGAGGAGCTGTTGAGTACTGACCACAACCCCCCAGTGCCCATCCCCCTGTGCTGCTGTGGGTGTGGACTAGAGGAAGGACAGCTGGGAAAGAAGGAGTGAAGCTGAACTTGGGAAAAAGGGGATGAGATAATTGGAGAAAATGCCAATTTAACTTGTGTTTGTTTGTTTCCCACCATTCAGCTTGTTTAATTAGCCATAAATTAATTTTCCCTGTTTTGTCTATGATGTTAATTAGTAAATTAACATCTCTCTGTCTTTATCTCAACCCATGAAATTTTGCATCTTGTCTTGTCCTTGTGCCCTGCTGAGGAAGGGGAGTTGAGAGAGTGGCTGGGTGGGTACTTGACAGCTGGCCAGGGTCAACCTACCACAAAACTAAAATGTAACTTCTCTTTTAACTCCTGTGTTCTTAAATAACAGTTCGATAGCACCATGGTATTACTTGGAATGCTACATGCATAAACCTATAAAGGAAGATTTAAAATATTAATATGCGTTTAATATTTAAAACTGTACATTGAGATAAAATGTTGACATCATCAGTGGACAAAGGTTTCTTTGTCTGGTGAGGTCCATTTTTGAGGACTTTGTACCATAATGGGGTAGCAGAAAGATGATGGCATAAATAAGATGTAAGAAAGGGTATTACATTTTCTGAAAGAAACTCTGAAACTGTAAACATATGCACTGATTACCATGTCAGTGGTCCTACTAATTACAAAGTTCCTGCCTTTCATTTTCTTTTACGACAAAAAACGAATAGTTGCCATGCTGTATAAAATTTAGCAGTTACAGAATCTTAGAATCATAAAATATGCTGAGTTGAAAAGGACCCATCAGGATCATTGAATCCAACTCCTGGCCCTGCACAGGACCACCCCAAGAATCACACCATGTGCTTGAGAGCATTGTCCAAATAATGCTTCTTGAACTCTGTCAGGCTTGGTGTTTTGACCGCTTCCCTAGGGATCCTGTTCTAGTGCTCAAGCACCCTCTGGGTGAAAAACTTTTTTCTAAAATCCAGCCTAAATCTCCCCTGACTCAGCTTCATGCTATTTCCTTCAGTCCTGTCACTGATTAGTCCTGCTAATTGCAAACACAGCCGTCCCTGTTTCAGCATGCACAAAAAGCTAACCAATTTAATATGTGGCTTGTTCTTTTCAGACATCTAAAAGGATGGACCCTTACATTGCTCTGTAATGTAAGGTTTTCTCTGAGGCACTGAAAAGTAGAAAAGACTTATGGAAATAAAGCTTTATCTGCCTTCATTATTTCTAATGACTGGTAAAAAGGCATCCTAAGGGTGACACGTGTTTAAGCTAGGAGTACTTTAACCAAGAGATCCAATATTACCTTTGAAAGGCAATGTTACTGCATTCTCCATAGTTAAACAGACTTGGAAGACTCCTCACAATGAATAATTTCCATTAAAAACAACGGAATTCTAAGAAAAAAGTGCTTAAGGATCTCATCGGGACTATAATGCATCCCAGCAGTTAATATGTGAAATATTACTATTTTGGATGAAGATGTAGTTAAATGAATATTTTATTATTTAAGTCTATTTTCTTTTTTGTCTCAGTTTTTTCTTAACTACAAGTAATATTTTTAAAATGGCTTTTAGGGATCAGCCTTTTTATTTTTATCCTTTATTTATTTATATACTTTCTTACTGCTAAAAAAACCCTTAGAAGTGTGTCTTTTAGTGTTTTGTTTTTTTTCCTGTGTACTCCTGACTTTCCCTTCTTGTCATGCCAACTTGACACCTGACAAACATGAGTCTGAGGCTAGGTCGTACACATAGCAACAAACCCAAAATATCAAAACACATACTAAAGAAGTTCTATTTTTACTTATTTTTAAGGTTACCTGCAGTTTCATTTTAGGGAAAAATTCCTTTTGGGCATCATTAGCTCTCTCTGTGATCACTGATGACTAATATATGCAGTTCTTTCATAGAGTGAACATGTTCTGTCCTAGTGCAAAGGTGCCAAAGGTGCAAACTCATTGAGCAACACTGAGTCAAATGCAAACAATTAACTTTGACTGTAATCCCTGACTTCTCTAAGTAACCAAAACTTGTCTCTTGTACTCTCAGTGAGGTTGTTTCCCATTGTTTTTGTATAAACCTACAGCTATTTCAAGCAAGGTGGGGAAGAAAGATGTGTATTTTTATACAAGGAAGAGAAGAATTGCACAACAGACATAAGACTGGTAAAAGAAGGCAGAAGAGGTTTGAGATAAACTGGAGACTGACATTTAAACACTGGAAGGGGAGGATAGGACTGGCTTCAGTTCAAACTGGGGAACAGCCAGAGAAGGGAAGTATCTGACTGCTACAAGAAGTTGAATCCTCTGTAGCATGGCAAGGTGATAGAATGACCAAATGACCATTTCTAATTCTTCCATTTATCACCTATATCAGGTATGTCTCTTTTTAAAGTAAAATGTGGATTTATATTTCCCAGTATCCAGGAATATTCATATAACATCTATACATCTGAATGAAGTGTAAATCTTAAATCAAACTATCATACAAGCTTTCCCTAAAAGAACTAAGAGACTAATGTCATGTGAGAGAGAATGCAGTACAACTGTCACTAAATAATATTTTTTCAATAATTCAGGCACTTGTAATCAGGTATTTAAGTGCTGCAGCAATGAAACAAATATAAGAGTGGAGTAGATTTTTCACTCTTGGAAGTGAAACATTTCCTTTCCTAAATAATGTGTCTGTGTATCAAAATAATAATAAAACTATCATATAGGAGGAAAGTCCCTTGGGTGAGTTTGTTCAGCTTTGCGCTCTACCTTTTCCTTCTGCTGCTTTATTTGTTTTCCCTGAAGGAATGTTCATCTCATCTTCACTGACATTTTAAAGTCAGGTGGTGACTTTTAGTTTTCTACCCAGCCTGAGTTCCTTCAATGCCCTCAAGAGTGCTCTTGACTTCCTCATCAAACAGTGGATGCCTCAGTCCCACCTAGAGGTCACAGCCATGACAGAGTTACTGCAAAAATAAACATTAGTATGTTTGTAATATTTTTTTTCTCACAAAATACTAAGCAGCTGAAACCAACACTGGCAATCTATTTGACTGCAAAGGGAATAGGCAAAAGGATTCAAGTTTCTAGTGTGACTTTTATTCCTTCTGTTCTTCTTAGCATGTTAGGAGAGAGAAATATATTATCTTTCCTCTTTAAGAAGGTCATGTTTTCCCAGTCAGTGGATGGAAAACACTGTTATGATTTGCTTGCAAAATTAGATTCACAATGTCAGTTTCAAGTTTTGGAAATTTAAATCTTTAAGTAAAGAAAATGACTTTTTTTTTAATAGTTTAAATTAATTACTGTTAATATTTCTCATTTTTAGAAATCCTATTTTTATTTCCGTGATATATTTTAAGGTATTAAACAAGTCCTAGAGAGTATTATTAAGAAAAATTTTCGGAAGACAAAAGACTCACAACATTAATGATTGCCTTTCTTCACTGAGATCAGTTAATTGGTGTTCCAACTCAGTCAGAATTCCTAGAGTCAATCAGTTCAGATTCAGTCAGAAACCCTAAAGTGAAATCTGGTATTTCAGGAAAGTCATGCTGCTTCTAGTCTTGCTTCTAGATTAGTGCCTGCCCTTAGAGATACACAAAAGAATTTAGATTGGAAGGGATCTCTGAAGGTCGTTTTACCTATCTCCATCTCAAAGCAGGGCAAACTTTACGCAGGTGGATTGATGCCTGTCCACTTGACAGGGTGTTTTTTTAACCAGAACCTACTCAGGATTTCAATGCTTGTCCTGTCACTGTGCACCTCTGGGAAGACCCTGCCACTTTCTTTATACTCTCCTACTGGTTAGAGACAGTGGTAAGATCATCATCCACGATATCAAATTTACTAATAACTATGCAGTCAGATATCAAACATACACTTTCAAAACGTCTGTACTTTTACATAGTCTTCATCTAGATATTAAGTCTGTGTCTTGACAGGTACCAACAGTTGTTCTCTTCATGTGATAATTTTTAACTACAATTTATATTTCATGTAGTCCTTCCAATGTCACTGTTACAAAGTGTTTAGCTTTTAGGATATGAACTAGCTGCAAACAACCCTCAGCAGCTCCTAGAAATCTTAAAATAAATATGCTTCCCATGACTACTGATAAAATGGAAAGTTGGATATATTTGTAAGGGACTGTCTTGTTAGTAATCTACTGTGTTGGCATAATGTGCATTTTTCCATATGGTGAGGCAGGACTCTTCCAATCATTATATGCTCTCATTCAAATTCTGCCTGCTGCAGGAAATTAGCACTGTTCACACTTGTTTAGGCTTAATAAAAATCATTTTTCCTAAAGCACAGGGATAAGGTCACCATCTGCCACATGAAAATGCCAATTTCAAATGAGCAGCAGTCAAAAGAGAGTGTCTTTCATTTTTAGACACTCTCAGAAGGAACTTAATAGCAGAAATTGTAATTGATTCTGACATCTATCAGATTACAGGATAATGTTAAAGTATGAGATTTTTAGTTTCAAAGATGTGTATTTTTTCGGATAGCATTATGAGTGTTTCATAGACCACTTTCCTATTTTCAGCTCTGTTCACATTTGGGAATACCTGACCATACATAATAGGCATTTGGAAACCCTTCCCTAAGCATGAACGTAATAGAGCATTTTCATACCTAAGTTCAGTGATTCAGCACTCATAGCAGCTTTGATTTTTCTCAGTTATTTTACACTATCTAATCCATATGAGTATACACTGAAATATTTTGATTAAAAGGTCTGTTACAAATTTAGTCTCTAAAAACCTTTTAATTATAACAAATTGAAATATATATATATATATACACACATATCTTGACATTTTTCGACCGAAATAGACTACAAACCTTACATTTTCTATGAGTTACAAAGAACATTTACACTTAATTATTCAGAGTGCGTGTCCTAAATAAACACATAATTAATGACTATAGAATGAATGATTGAATATGGCCTTTTCATGACCAGAGTGTTCATACTTTAATAAAGGAGATTAAAAAATGCAACTCCATCTAAGGAGTTGAAGAGCTCTCTTACTTAAATTTGTAAACATCTGCTTTTCAAAATTATACTCGGAGTTTTGTAGTCTTTCCAAACAGGAAAACAAAATTTACATTTGATTATTTTTTTAAACTGCCTTAGTTTACAAACCCTCCGGTAGTGATAAGGTTGTTTGAGTTGAATATACCACATAAATACATTCAATCACTAGTTCTGTAGTCATTTGTTATATATTTATTTTTAAAAAGATCATACAGTTATCTTCTCATTTTGGGAATATCAAGTAATCCAGGAATTAGAAATAAAAAATCTCCTAATTATTGGCTGGTTTCTACTTTCTCAAAACACCCAGTTCACAAAGGTACAAGCTGAGGACAGAGTCAGGCTGATGACTGGCAACCTGGGGACAGCAGAAGGGATGAAAGTCACATTTAATAGTGACAAAAACACATTGTGGACAGAAGAATATTGTGACAGATTGTTTCTACCTCACTTATTACAGAATTCTAGACTTGTGTTTAGTGATATCATGTATCCTAACATCAGCTCGAAAATAAAGGGTGATTTACTATTTGGTCAATGAGAACTGACACCACTTCTTAAATTGCTTCCCGCAGCCACTGACGTTTTTGGCTGTAATCAGAATTTCAATGCTGACCTCTAACTATTTCCAAAAAATTATACTGATAGGTTTATGAGCTGGATGTTTGCTTTGCTCTCGCAGCAGTTTTTGGATCGGGTGATTGCAAGCATAAGTTGCCCTTTATCTCAAATGTGAGTAACTAATTTCTTTATTGATGGCTCTGATGTTACAGCTGCTGTAAAGCCAACTTCATTTGCTGCAGCTCTATGTTCAGCAAAATATTCCAAATGACCTCATGGTTTAATTCTAGGTGCTACATTTAAAAAATTATTATTATACTTATTATTTAAAATAGTTTACAGCTCTAAAATCAGTTCTGACAAGTGAAAAATTAAAAAATATGTAACTTGGGTCAGTTTCCAAGTAAGTGTGCTTCTGTCACTCTTTATAGTCTGTTCATTGCTAACTAAACAATCTTTTGTCAGCTGTGGTCTTGATTCGTACTGTTTCTCAATATTGTAACATTTTTTCCCTTGTTCTTCCTTTTTTTTATCTGAGATGCTTTTACAGGTGTTAAGGTTCTATTTTAATACTGTTCACTTCCTCCTTTAATTACATGGTGAATAAAAATCCCATCAGAGATGATAAAGGGAAAAGCATGTGTTCATTTTTTTAAAACTTTCTTCATTTTTAGGAGAGTACTTTTAACTTCGTGTCATGATTTAGTTAAGAAAGAGGAGCATGGGTGAATACAATTCTTCCCTTTGCTCTGACTCTGCAAGCACTACCTGGTGCATAGCTGGGCCAGGTCTGAAATTAGTCATGCACATACAATCTGTTCCAGTGGCAATGTTATGTACCTGGTGACAGGTTGTGTGCAAAAAGAGACAGATGGGATTTTTAGGTATCTCATACTTTGTACATACCAGTATGGATGGACTGAAGCACCATAAAATGTAGATAAACCGTGCTGTCAAAAGATACACCATGTATAGGGATACTCCTGGCCCTTGCTCTTAAGAAAGAAGAGAAAGGTATGGCATAAAACTACCACAGGAAATGACTTCTTTATGAGCAACACCTAAATAAAAACAAATATATTATGGCATGCTAATGTAGAAAATAGTGAAAAAACAAACCTAGAGAACTTGGCAATTAAATGTTAAGGACACTAATATACCTGTTTATATTGTTAACGTTTCTTTGTATTTCCCCTTAACACAATTTTGTGACACTTTAGAAGCTATTAGAATGGCACTTCAGTCACCCATGGAAGCTAGAGTGAGTGTCCTGCAGTTAGCAGCAGCAGTTAATGGGGGTTACATTTTTACAAGTGCCTAGACATTAGCCTAGCAAAATTTATCAGCAGAACAGACTAATAGTGAAGTCCAGCACTGCTCTAAGAAAGCATGGTAAATCAAACTTTCTACCTGGCTTGTATGTATGCTGTAGTCAGCAACAACCACTGGCTGGGGGCACACAGTCCTGCTACTCACAGGAACAACAAAAGCAACCTCCTACAATGCAATGAAATCATTCCCCAGTTTAGCATGATTCCAGTAGCAAGCTGCAGATGCAATTTAGTTTCTGCTCGTATTCGCATTTCTTCCAACTGTGCCAAGGGTGGCCATAGCCATATCTGAATGACAGTGTTATGTGCTAGGAAATGAACTAGTATATTGTTTCATTTTGTTCAGCTGTGGCTGAAGTCATTCCAATTTAGTTCTAGTTCAAGTTCAACAACATTTCAAAATAGCAACTTCTTCTTTCATTAATAAATAATTAAAAATTATGGCTTGAACCAACTTCTGTTTAGGGAAATAATGGATTTGCTTCAGCTGCCTGGTTGTGCATTTAAGTGGGAGCTACAATTTATTTTTCAACAAAGAGTATGGGTGAACCTATTAAGGGTAAGCCCTTTTCAGCCCGTCTTTCCTGAACCTACATGCATATGAACTGAAATAAACTAGAGCGGAGTTTCACCCTAAAAAAAAGATATATTAACATTTGTACAGCACTGCTTGTGCTTCTGCTATTAAAAAAAGGCTCTAAAAATGGTGTAGTTCTATATTTAGGGCCTTTCACTTCTATAACAAATATGTTCATTTTATAAATAAATATTTTAACTGCTAATACTACCCATTCAATTTAAGGTCTGAAAAGCTCTCTTTTTCCTTTGTGCTGTCATAAGTGAAAAAAAGTTTTGAATGTCAAATTAAGATTTCAGTTGTGTCCTCAATGTCTTCAGTAACACAGCTTTACTCTCTGGAATACGTTTATGTAGTATAGCTAATGAGTGTAATCTCAAATCTCATCCTTTTTAGGACTGTGTGGGGTAGCAGAAGTTTGTTTGTTTGTTCCAGTTAAAAGAGCAGAGGTATCTGAAACCATGAAAGGGACTGATTTAGGAAATAAGAAAGAGTCAATGTATGCAATTAATTTTTAAAAAGTATAATTGTCCTCAAATTAGCATAATGAGTTAATATTACTGCAACTCTTTCAATACCCCCTCATTAAAAAAAAAGTCTATTTCTCAGTTTCTTAAATGGAATACAGTAAAGAACAAGAGAAATAAAGGGCACAGTGATTTAATACAGAGACAATATATCCATGTAACTGTGAATATGCAGCCGTGGTGGCCATACTTGACTTGTTTCTGGTTACAGCTTCACTTTGGCCTGCAGGTCATACAGCCCATTAACATTACTTTTAAAATGTCCTTTCTTTACAGTGCTTTTCCTTCCAAAGTCTACTTAAAACATGATTTCCTTTCATGGCAAAAGCCCTTCTCCCTGTACTTCACAGCCATTAGAAGTGTGAAGAGACAGACTTTCCCGAAGCAAAAGCCCGTCCTATGAGTTCTTTGTCCTGCTACTTTCTTTCTTCTCAGCTCTTGGAATGAGTTGAGAAACCTGCCTCCTTCAGGTAAAACCCAAAGGAATATATTTTGTCTCTTTTAATGAGAGTACGTCTTCCATGACATACACTGTAAATGAATATAGGGTTTTATTTGTTGGGAAAGCATTCAATGATCTATTACTTTCATGTTATTACACTAATTTATGGACCTGGTATTTGGGCACATCTATATAAGCCATGTTTATGAATTTCTGACAGGGATCTAGAAAGCAGTAATAGTTTAAAGAGATCAACCCTAAGCCACTTCTGAACAATATTTTTACTATCAGAGATCTACTTTCCTAGCCTCTAGACTTGAAAGGAAATTATCTCTATTTTTTTCTTTCTCATAACTTTGAAGTTCTTAAAATTCTCACTTGACAGGAAGATGTATTACTGTCTGTTTGTCTTTGTAATCCACATATGTACCTCTTCCTGTCAGAATCATATGATACTCAAATGTGAATGTATGTGGTTACAGTATTTTTATCTCTGCAGCTTTGTGTGAAATGATGTAGTAGAAAATGCTAGTATAAGTACAATACTATATTCTAAGGAAATACTATGAACTCCTGGAGGCAGTTTTTAAGCTGTGTAATTCTTCTAAAACAGCTCTTCAGCACTGCTGCTCCTGGAAGTAGAACACAATTCAGACTTGCAGGCTACGAGTTAAAAATCAAGTATGGGTTACATACTCGGTGCTTAAGACATTATGTTAAAGAAAATACTCATAAATGTAAATATGTTACAATGAAAAATTTTCTATATTTTTTACTAAGTGAGCTATGATTTAGAAAGGCACAGAGTTCTTCTGAAACTAATTAAAATTGAAAGTTAAGAATGCATTTTCTTCAAGTCTGGCCTTCCTCTCTCTGACCTCAATTTCTGACCTTGATGTAAAATAGTTAAAAGAAAAAGATATATAAATATTAATAAATTTTTCACTGTTAAGCAAAATGATTTTCTGAAATTTAGAAGATATATATTTGCAAGGAATTGAAATTGACTCAGCATAGACTTAGAACATAGTACATCATCAGACATTGATTGGATAAGCTTGTTCCTTGAAAGGGAACCTAATTTCAGATAGGTCAAGGCATTCCCCTTTAGAAATGGAATATGACTGTACTTAATAATCTTTTTTTTCTGCAGCTGAATGGAGACTTTTACTAGAAATTCTCCTTATGTTGTCGTTGCTTTGCAAAGGAGCCTTTAACCATAAAACTGCACTTTTCTCCACTTTAATATTTTGTCCATATTTGCAGAGTAGTCAAAAAAAGGCTTTCATTTAAGTGAAAAAAATGGACTTAAAAGTATAAAAATATGACAGTGTCCAATGAAGCCCAACCACAGCTGTGGTTCACAAAAAACCAAACAAGTCCCTACCTTCCCCCACTAAAACAATACAGCTTTGATCTAAAAATGAGTAACTTTCAAGTATTTGTGATATACAGTAGACGTGCATCACTGTTGTCTTATTAGTTTCACACCAAGGATATCACCAGTGTTTTCTTTTAGACTCTGTTTTAGTAGGACAGTCTTATGTCTTTTCTTGCTGCTACCTTTCCTTCATTTCTTTCAGATTTACTGCAGCAATTGAAATGAGGAACACCCACAATCTCCATTTTAGCAGTACACATTTAGTTCCAAAATATCACACTGTTCATGAAAGATTCAGTGCACTGTTTAATAGTGAGAGGTCTGTAGATTGTTTGTATTTTAATTAAGCATAACCTAAATTCAGAATCAATCCCTAAAAACTCAGGACAGTATTCTGGGTTTCCATTACTTTCATATGTGATAGTCAATTAATTTCAGAATATCTGTCTGTAGGGGTAGTTTTAAGGAGGATTTTTTGAGAATTTGTTTCCAAGTGCCATCGTATGCCTTCCTATTGATCTTTGCATTGCACAGAGGAGTCACTATGCTGAAATTTATTAATTTGCTTTTATATTCATTATAGTCTGCAAAATGTTAAAGAACCTTTTGGATTTTTTTGGTTTTGTTAGCTCATACAGAAAGAAAAAACCTGATTTGGCAATGTTAAGATAAAAGACTGACTGATTAAACAGAGAAAGAGCAAAAAGACTGAGTGTTTAGTTATTCTGGGGAGTTGTGATGTTAACTGTAGGTGCCAAAACAGTTTTTCCTGGGACTTGACTGGAGCAGAAGGATGAGGATTCTGGGAACAGGATGAGGATTGCTCTGAATTTTAAAACAATTTATAACCTTTGGGGGGAAAATGGTAATGGAGAGAACTCTTTTAATGCTCAAGGGATAAGGGATGGATTCAGGTTATTCCCTTTTAGGATAAATCTAGAAACTGATGTCAGAATTTAAGTCATTCTTTAATTAATATTTGATGGCGGAAGTATTTCTCTGTAGGATAAAAAAAAGGTAGTGCTATATCTATAGAGTTAATGTAGAACAACATAATTTCACTTCCTTTCAGAACATAGTTTATACCTAAGAAAATCTGTAAGTCTAACAGCTTTTTCTTAATTAGGAAAGGTATACCTTACTACAGTCTTTTAAGAGCTGTAAATCAACTCAAGAAATTTAAATTTCAAAGTGGCTTTACCTTTCCCATATTTTTCTGATTGCTGATAACCCTAATGACCTTCACATGATACCAACTGGCAGGTAATTAGCTACTCAAAGGAATACTAAGTAAGTTTGCTGATGACAAAATTGGGAGGGGCTGTTAACTCTCTTGAGGGCAGAGAGACCTCAGCAAATTAGAGAGCTGGGCAGTCACCAACAATACGAAGTTTAACAAGGGTAAGTGCTGGATTCTGCACCTGGGATGGGGCAAACTTGGCTGTGTGCATAGACCAGGAAATGTGGGACGCTGGAGAGCAGTGCTGTGGATAAGGGCCTGGGAGTCCCAGTTGGTGGCAAGTCAGCAGTGCCCTGGCAGCCAGGAGGGCCAGCCGTGTCCTGGGGTGCATCAGGCACAGCATTGCCAGCTGGCCAAGGGAGGGGATTGTCCTGCTCTGCACTGGGGCAGCCTTGAGTGCTGGGGGCGGTTTTGGTCACTGCAACATAAAAAAGTCATTAAAGTGTTAGAGAGTGTCCAAAGGAGGGCCGCAAGGGTGGTAAAGGTCTGGAGAAGAAGCCGTATGAGGAGCAGCTCAGGTTACTTGGTCTGTTCAGCCTGGGGAAGAGGAGACTGAGGGGAGACCTCATTGTGGTCTTCAACATCCTCATGGGGGGAAGTGAAGGGGCAGGCACTGATCTCTTTATTCTCCTGACCAGTGGCAGGACTCAAAGAAATGGCATAAAGCTGAGTCACGGGACGTTTAGGATATCAGGAAAAGGTTCTTCACCCAGAGGATGGTTGAGTACTGAAACAGACTCCCCAGGGAAGTGGTTACAGTACCAAGCCTGACAGTTCAAGAGGCGATTGGATAATGCTGTCAGGCACATGGTAGAATTCTTGAGGTGTCCTGCGTAGGGCCAGGAGTTGAACTCTATGATCGTGATGGGTCCCTTCCAACTCAGACTGGATTTCACAGAACTGCAGATAATATGCTATCTGCTAACAATTAAATCACGCATGCTTCTATAACCTAGCTTGTAAGCCTCTTTCTTTTCTTGTCTGAGGCAAAGGGATGTTCATTTTCTGTTGCTTTGTCAATTTCTTCTTTCTGTAATTTTTTTAACAGCACAGCTGCATCTCTCATTGGAATTCAACAAAGGTTTTTCAAGAATAAAGGTGAGCAGCTTTTTCTGGCAATCACAGATAGGTTTTGCTAAGGTTTAAAATTGGAACCTTTGGATGAAAACGTGACTCTGTGATAACTGGCGTAAAGCAGTTTGATGAGCGGGGAACTGAATGGTCAGTAAAATAAGAAACAGGAAATGTTGTAAATCTAGTTGCCTCTCAATTTAGAAAGAGTGAAATAGACTGCTTTGATTGGTAAATTAATCAGTAGACTATATTTGCTGATTTTGAAGCAAAATTATCTTTAAAACAGTAGTGTTGATTTTAAAGGCCAGGCATATAAAAAAGAATATATACCTTCAGTCTAGGTAAGAAAATGATCTTGTAATAGATACTCTTCAGGTACTAGAACGTAAGCCTGATGTTAGCTCAGTTGATTAGAACATGGTGCAAGTAGTGCCCAGGGTGTGGGTTTGATCCCTGCGTGGGCCATTCACTTAAGAATTGGATTTGATGATCCTTGTGGGTCCTTTCCAACTCAGAATATTCTGTGAGTGTAATATACAGTACTAAGATAGACTTTAGCAAGAATATTGTGAGGGACTGTGTTAAAGACCTTACAGAAGTCTAACTAGATGATATGTGTAGCTCTTCTCTTGTCCACTCATGTGGTTACTCCATTGTAAAATGCCACTAGATTAGTCAGACAGTGATGATTATTTTTTCAAGCCACACAGTTACCTGCAATACAGCACTTTATTTCATATCTAGCAATGAAGAAGTATTTTTCCACTATGCCAGACAACTATATAAATATAAGAAAATTGCTCAGTACTGTGGCTGCTTTGTAGCATGCTTTTGAAGTAGGAAGAGTTTGGCACAGTGGGCAGCTGATGTTCTGTATTTTAAGAGAAGGCAATCACTTAATATTTACTTGCTTTTTTTAGGTCATGTGTGATCATCCTTTTTGGTATCTTAGTAGCCTGACGCTGATGGCTGACTTCTGCCTTCTGTTTCCAACATTATGAACCTATCCTCTCTCTTTTGCCTCTCCTGGCCTTTGTCTGTCCCTGCTTCCAGTGAGTCAATGCAGCTTGCCAAACCAGCAGTTTTAGGGGTTTTTTTCTGTGGTTGGTTTTCTGCTAATGAATGAGTTAAATGAGCTCACTGAAGAATCAAACAAGTGCCAGAAACAGGACTTTGGAAATCTGGATGAAAAGACCGGGTAAGACACACAGGGAGGAGGAGGACTCCAGCTGCCTTTGGCAGCAGCCAATTATTAACTCTTAGCTCACTTCATGCATCCAGGTTCTCAGATTTCAGTCCAGTGGATAAGTGACTACAGTACCTAAATAAGATCCAACAATGAGAGGTTATGATTTAATAAGAGAAAAATTTGTTAAGTATTCCTTCTGGTTTTTTTCCTGACATGTTTTTTTTTGTGTGTTTCTGTCACTAAGAGATGCAGTTTAATGTATTATTCTCTGGCACTCTACGATATAATTTAGATTATAGTTTGGGTTGCAATTATGTAAGTAAAGGACCCTACAATGTGTATGAACTTTTTCATGGGATAATGTTGACTAACTTAGGTGAGAACTGTATTTCTTACTTGTTTCTTTTGTCGAGTGATCTCAGTGAGTTCACTATCCTTGACTCTTCAATGTTACATACCTTTTTATTGTTTTACTGTTCTTACTTTATACTACAAGGAGAGCACCTAATCTTCAAATGTTGTAATTGTTTCTGTGCTAAATTTTAGAAACACGTGCATGTTTACTGTTTAATCCAGAGCTTTGCACAGTTGCCTAATAAAACCCAAATGAATTGATGCTTGGAGAAATAGCTTCTAATTTATTCTGCTGAACACAGTAAAATCTTTTGCAATGAAAACATTTCACAAAACATGGTTCTATAATTTAATGTATGATGGCCAACTGACTACTAAGCTTATTTGCAGGGCTTATAAAGAGGAAACACACCCCAATTTTTTCTGCATACAAAGAGGAAGAAGCATTTTTCTGTACATATCTGTGACCTAATAATTCAGGAGAACGGGGTAACTCCACTTAAGCCTAATAAAACACAGCATAAATAATAAAACAAATATAAAAATTACATAAAATCTCTAATGTTAAAATCTGGTGCACAGGACTTCTTAAATATTTTTTTATTTAATGCAATTAGATCTACAAATCCAACGAAGACCTTTGCAGCATTGGTCTAGATAGTCATGCAATTAGAATTTATATTTGTTTATAACATACTGAAAAAGAAAGCTTAGGATAGGAATCTCTATGGGCTGGGTGAGACCCACTGTTGTGAATCAGCAGAATCGTATGAGTGTGGGCTCTGTAGACTTTGCTTGCTCTTCCCTATCTTCCTCCAGGCACTGCTGATCTAGTTTCTGTTTGTAACTTTTGAGTAGATTCAACTAATAGGAATGAAGAACGAGATGCACAGACAGTTCTGAGCTGAAATGAATCTGGTATCTCTGGTCAAGCAGATGGTTTCAACAGCCTCAAAAAGGGAGAAATAGGTCTGAGAGTGTGTTACTGCCTGCTGCTATTAGGACAGTATACTATAGACACATCTGCAAGCTTTCCTTTACCATCAAGAGAATTGGGAGATTGCAATTTTTAATGATAAACCCACATTTTTCTTATAGCCTCATGTGACACCAGGACCTCATTTGGAAAAAAAAAAATGCAGATATTAAAATAATGAGAACAGCAGTTACTTGGACCTGGTTCTTATTTCAGATGTAACATTTAGAAACAGTATTCAATCATTTTGATCTACTGTCATTTTGCTCCAGGTTCCTAGGAAGATCCTGTAGGGAACTTGGCCAGATCTGGGGAAAAATTTTGTGCAGGCAGCAGAACCACCTGGGTCACTGAGGACTTTTCAGCCCTACCAGTGCAGCCATGCTAGGAGAAATGAAGTCTCTCTGTCCCCATTAGTTCAAAATGCAATAACTAACAGACAAGAAAAACACATCTATCTTGCGTATGCTTGCCTATGTGCAGGGATTTGAGGTAGCTACATCTCCCAAAGCTGTTAAAACTGCAGAAGTGTTTGGGTAAGACTTGGCCTGACACAATATGTGACCAGAAGCAATTTCGTTAGTTGCAGCCAGCCTGCAGTTCTATAGCATCACTTCCTTGTCTCTTGCCTTATGCCAGGCCTTTTGTTTGTAAAATATGCTAGCTTCCCTCATGCTAAAGATGTTTAGTAAACCAAAGATGATAATATTAATTACTTTAAGCAAATGTGTTACTTTCATTCTCTATCATTAAATCTGGTGTGTTCCACCCCGTGCAACAACTGTTATTCCAAGTAGCTTTCTGGAACGGCAGCAGACAGTTGTTGTGACGCACCATATGCTCTGGATGTAAATATTTTTTTTTCTTGACAGACTTGCATTAGTGAGTGACATGGTCTAAGCACAGGACAGAAGCCAGCTAATTTTTAGTGTGTCTGGCAAGGATGTTTCCAATGACCTTGGTCATATCAGTCACCTGCCCTGTTATGTTTCTCCCTCCTGGAAGGTTGGTGTATTAATGCTGTCCTCAGATTATGTGTAGGAGAGCTAATTAACCAATTACTATACTGATAATTCAGCAGATAAACTTGACTACATAGTGTTTTTGAGCTTAAGTGGTATTTTATTAATAAAAAGTAAGGAATATATTAGAGAAGCTACATGGACTAAATATATATATACATATATACATACATACATATATATATATATAAAATATTTATACCCACTGTGCAAAACTGAAATATTGGGATGGTGGTAAAAAGAAAATGAAATGGGTGACTTCTTACACATAGGAGATTTTTATCTTCACAGGGTAGGAACAGAGGTGAGATGTTGCAACTCCTACTTTGAAACAACCACCGTATTATCAGCATGCTACTGCTTAAATACAAAGTATGCAAATACCATGCGAAAAGCAACACTAAGCACTGCTTGTGTGACTAAAACTGACAAGGCTATTTTGAAGAACCTCCTAGGTTTTTAGTACAACCTTCATTTGACTTGCACTTAAAGATCATCTCTGTTAGTTTAGTGACATTTGCCAGTCCCTTAGGTTATGATTTAAAATGGGTTTCATTTAGCTCACAAAACGTACATAACTGCATAACCTATTTAGTTACAGTAAGCAAGTAAAACTTGCTCTGCTTTATTTATTTTTAAGCACAGTACATAATTCAGCAATACAATACATTATTGAATTGGTAGCATCACGTTTCCTTTCAAATTGCCTTCTTTGTTCTTTTATAAAAATCCTTTTACTTTTCAGAGAAGGCTTCCCTGTTGACTTCCTATTCCTTCTTGCTGAAGGAGTTGCATTAAATGTTCTTTTGAATGCATCAAAACCATTCAGTGTGTCAGCAGCATGGAACCACAGCACAGAAATGTGGATGACCTTACTTTAGGGATAAGGCTAGCTTTTCTGCGTCCTTTCTTCTACCTGCTAGATGAAAATAGCTTCATTTCCAATTCACATGTTAAATAGGAAGCAAGCACTGGTTTGGCTTTTTTGTCTAAATTGTTTTTATAGATGAAAGCATTCCAGTCTTACCTTAGATCTTTAATTCTTGATAGAAAATGGCCATTAATTTCAGTACAATTTCCACAATGAGAAGGGATCTTACCTTTTTATATACTGCCTTGTCTGAATTGGTTATAGAGGAGGATGACAAAAATGACCATTGTAGAACATGCCTTGATTTTTAATTGTTGTTGGTTATGACACGCCCGAACTATTCTTACTCAAACTGTGTGTGTTAAAAGGAATACAGTGAATGGATAGCTACAATAAGCGTGTTCCTGAGACCAGTTTCTACTTATCAGAGATTCAGAAACACAGGATGAGGTTTACTTTGCTTAGCTCTCACCATCATAAAGCTTGCCATTAATTGTAAGCAAACTTCTAGGCTTCCTCAGAAGACATTGAAAGATGCTTATCTTGAGAATCCTCTCTCAAGCAGGAGGTGAAAGAAGTAGTTTTCTGGCATTTAGAAATAAAGTAGATGTCTAGGTTAAATTTGATGTCAAACTTCTAGTGGCTAAAGTTGGATGAGATGCACTTCATTTGTGAAGATCTTAGGTCATCTTTCAAAATACTCTGCACTGTGTTCAAGTGTTGATTTTGCATGCATGTCAGTTAGAGGAAGAAGTCTTAGTATTCACAAACAGCAGGTTCAATTTTATTTAAATTGAAATAATAAAAAATCTTAAATATGTAAAATATCCTAGAATTATATAAAGTGGAATATTGAATTAGGATTTTTTCTTTCTTCAGGAGGATAAAATTAATTGTTATTGGTTTTGGGGTTTTCTTTTGCAGTAGACCAATTTATAACTTAATGTGGGGAAAATTGAAGCATTGAAGGGAACAAGTGATTGTATTTTCTGAGCTATGACTATATGAAAGTTGTAACTCTGCTTGACTAATATATGTGTATGCTCTGTCTTTTATAAAAGGTAAAACAGTAAAACATGGCCTTGCATATGATTTGGT
Source organism: Gymnorhina tibicen (assembly GCA_013399875.1). Taxonomy (NCBI): domain Eukaryota; kingdom Metazoa; phylum Chordata; class Aves; order Passeriformes; family Artamidae; genus Gymnorhina; species Gymnorhina tibicen. Next base: position 148,561 of record VXAZ01001541.1, read on the forward strand.
TTTTCCACAAAAGAGTTTCTTTTGTCTGAAAAGTGACTATCCCATTATTAAAGATTTTCTAAAGGGTAAAAAAAAGTCCAAACCCTTAAATTTTTTATTTTCTGTGTACTCGTAGTATAACTGCATGACATTACCACTGGAATGCATGCTTGTACATTAAAAAAATAGCAAAAATCCATTATTATTTTTTGTAACTCAGGATGGTGTCATTAGGTTATGGAATCTCAGTTAATGTTAATATTTTGTTATTGTAGATTATGCCTTACAGGTACCCTGTAGATTTTAGCTGAATTCTTCATTATAGAATGCTGAATTTTGGTTTTCAATGAGCTCGGTTCTGTTAGTGTGTAACAACAGAAGTTGCTAAGACAAGCTGGAACAAGGAATTGCTATAGCAAACTAGGAAAAAAGCTGGGCATATAATGATTAGCTCTTTTAGCAAAACCTTGTTACCCGATTTTTTTTTGTGGTACTGAAAGTAGGTTTGAACTAGGAAATTCTAGCAAGCCTTACTTAGTGGGAGTGCTGTTATGCACCTGAGCCAGCTTTCAATCAAAGCCTCCCCATGCAGGGAAAGTTTCAATTAATGGGCATGAATAGACCTGGACAACACGAGAGAAGGGCAGTCATCCAGTCTGGCTTCCTGCAAGGTTAGAATTAGTCTATCTGCACATGTCATAACATGTGTGAATTCTGGTTTTGTGTATTCCCTCTATCCTAAACTCTACACTTTTTCATATGAGGTTGTGCAGACAATTTTCAACTACTACAGGTAATGTCTAAGCCATTTTTTGTACAAATGTGATTCTTCAGTATCAGTACTATTCTTTCTTCCTGGTTTTTCTGCTATCTTAACATATTTTGTTTGCATCTTTTCACATTCCTCCTAAAACTCTGTAGGTTTATTTGATACCATAATACAGGATCTAATTTTGGCACCATTTGAGTCTGCTTTATAGTATTGTGAGGAGAGTGGAATCTACCATTAGGCTTCATCAATTTTTGCTAATGTGCTTTCTCTCTCACGAAATGAGATAGTGATCCATAATACAAATCACACTGACATTTTAGAAACTTCTGGTCAATACACTGGCAAGTAAGTTAAAAAAAAGTTTGCATGGGTGTGTTGGTATCTAACACATAACTTTAAGAATAGTTTTCAAGGAAGATTTTGTGAGAGTGTAAGGTAGAAGCAAAACTGTAGATGACATTCAGAATATTCCTTTGGCCTCTTCATTTTAAAAGCCTTAATAAGTCAAGAGTGAAGGACTGGCTTACTGTTGTGGTAGTAGTCTAATCACCAAATTCCATATTGATACCACAAAGACACACAAAACTTTAATTTGATACAGATGTGCACTTTTAAAGTACTTTTACAAATATTGATCACACATTTTTCTATGATCTGAAACTCATTTTACTTAATTGAGTCTTGTCCATCTGAACATTATGACACAGTGTCAACAGTCAAAGGTAACAAAAATATATAGTAAATTATAGATTTTTTTAACTATTTGTTGGACAACCGGTTAAATTGAAAATGAGAATGCCCAGCATTGCCTTCAATGTTTGATTCTCTTCTGCTTAGACTACAAATTAAACGTTATGAAAAAAAACCCAAAGAACAAAACATTGCCTAGTGAGCAAAACACATTCTATAGCCAAGGAAAAAAAAAGCAAAAAGTTAAGAAAGTTGAGATGGGGAGTAAGAAAAGATAGTAATATGAGCCTCTGACAAGGAAGTTTTTGCTTTAGTATTTGAGATTTTATTTGTTCTGGGTGTGAGTCATGAATTTCAATAGCCTAGAAAGAAATACATTTCAGTTGTCTAGACTGTGATTTTTTTTTTTCCCCATCTGCTTTTAAAATTGCCACCCTTTGTGAATGGTAACCTGAACCCACTGAAGAGATGCATGTCAAAATGTAGAGGACAAGGGAAGGAAAAAAGTTGTTTTCTTAATATTTCAGAGTAGTGTGGCCTTTGTTATGATTTAACTTAAATGAAACAGAAAGATGGTTTCCATTCTGCTGGCAAGAGTTTGGAACATCACAGCATTTCATGTAAATTGTTTTCATTGCTGTGTATTTCAATAGAAAGTTTTCTATCTACCAAGTAACATTTTTACTTACGGGGAACAATTTACTAGTATTTATTAAACAGCAATTAGATAAGAGCACACAAGATTAAAGAAACGAACACAGTAGTTACATAATTTTCAATACATATGTGCTGTCTGCTAGTGCTGATTATGGCAGCACTTGGGTCTCTGCTGAAAAATATGTAAAGCCACATGAAAGTAGACAGGTCTCTATAGATACTCATCTAGGGCAGTTTGTGTGCGTTTTGGGTTTTTTGTTTTTTTTTTTTTCCTCTAGGAACTACAGGAAAGAAATTGCAGTCAACAAGTCTCCTTATAGGCTTCAAGCGGAAAAATGCAAAATGACTGGTGAATGGATCAAACCATCCACTTTTCGTTACATTTTCTTATAACTTTTTAGGACAGGCACATTAGACATTCATGTCTAACATACTTTTGTGGAGAAAATGTAACAGTTTTTGGTAGTTTGATGCTGGTCTCGGGCGGTCAGCCTGGGTTGGCCCACAACGTCAGCAGAAAGATCTCTTCCGTCTGACAGCTCAGCAGCTTTCCCAGAAAGGGCTCTGTCTGAGCGCTGGTTTAAGCGAAAGTGCGAGAGAGTAAAAGGAGGAGAGGGAGGACTTTGGTATGCAACCTGACAGCTTTCATGTATAAACACCATCAGAGTGAACAGGGACCAAAGCTGAAGCTCCAGGGTTGGTGCATGGATTTTTAAAAACTTGGAAGAGGGGAGGGTCCAGGATACACAGCCAATGGGGTAGGGTTGAGGAGGAGGGTCCAGGGGTACAACTTCCAATCAACACCACTTGGGGGAGGTAACCAGAGGTACAAGCCAATAGAAAGTCAAGGATAACAGAACTTTCTAGAAAGACATGAATATTAAACAAGGGGAATACATATGCAGGAGGAGATTGGCATAAACTTGGGAGGGTACAAACCAAAAGCGTAGGAGGGGTGTAGGATAGTGGACTTACCAACTCCACCACTGGTCATCAGATCCCCAACCAATTTGGCAGGCTACTACAGTAGTTTACAGTGGAGAATGTGTCAGCTTTTATTTTTTTGTACTTAAGGCTCAAAAAATCCCATTGCTGGGCTAAATGTGTATCTGTGTAAAATGTTATGAGATTTTTCCTATGTTCTTTCTATATCAGAATTTTTTTCTTCTGTTCTTTTAAGTTCATGTTAGCTGGAGTCCTCCTTGACTTCAGTCTAGCTGCCCTCAAAAATGAAAACTATTTTGTAAATAGTGGTTTGTAAAACCATGATATAAGTTTCTCAAATTAGCAGTAGTGTAGTAGGAGCACAAATATGTATTTACTTCATTCAAATGTTTGCTGCAAAGTTCCTCACTTCCCAAATGGAGCACAGAATAGTCCTCTCGTGTGAGTTCCAAATATCAATCAGATCTTTTGACAGATGGGACAATATGCAGTATTGCTGATCTTTTCCCATTCAGCCAGGCGGAAAATGCTGGTTGAGAGACTCAGCTACTCAGTGGCAGATTTTTTTCCTCGGTGATTGACTGATGAGTACAAGGTATTCTGGATGTCTCATGACCTAATGGACACAAGATGTCTACTTAGTTTTTACAACTTGCCAGTAGGCTAGGATAAGCTCTGTGACTATTTAGAAACATACACAAAGTGAAAAATGTTAAATATTATGTCATCTTTATGGAATAAGCTAATGATTGCCTTTCACAAGGTTAGCCAGAAGCCAAATATTTAGCATATTAACTAAGTATGAAATCTAAGTAGTGCATTAGTGAGATGTTCTTCTGAGACAACTAATTCCATATTTACTTCACTGCAAAATGTCTAAGTTGACAAAATGTGGTGGGAGTTTTTTATTTGCTAGGGTGTGGATGTTTTTTTTGTTGTTGCTGTTTTTGGGGTTGATTTATTTGGTTGGCTGGTTTGGTTTTTGGTTTTTTTGGTGTGTGTTTGGGTTTTTTTGTGTGTGATTGCTTTTCCGTTGGATTTTTTTTGTAATGGAAATCCACCGGTAGGAAACTGCCTTGTTGGAATTGCCTGTTCACTGCATGTCACTCCTGCACATAAATATGTAAGAAAAGCTATCTGATACCATTCAACATTCATTCAAGTATTCAAGAAAAAAATGGGAAACCTATTTCTAGCTCTGTCAGTGAAAGAATTATAAGCATTTCACTCACCACTTATTTCAGAACAAAGCTATTTAACCTGACACTTGCAGGAAGCTATATCCAGTAGTGGCTGATGTATGTCCAATGCTTTTACCTACTATTAAAAATCATATTGCTGGGCTGTAGCAATAGCTTTTGCAATCATGTGTCTGGTTATAATTGTGTTATAAATTTTGATTTCCTGTTGAAAAGAGGCAGTTATTTTACTACAAGAACTTAAAGGTATCCTTGCTTTTAGGTTTTAGTAGTCTCTGCAATACTAACAAATAAAAGTTGATATTAAAGTTTTACATCTGGGTCTGTAATATGTCAAAAAGAAATAACAGGATCTTAAAACTGTCTTTAATTGAATACCTCCTCTTTGCTCAGAATACCATGTTTATTTACCCTTGACTGTTCTTCAGGTTAGACTTTTTTCCTCTAGGTCCAGTATATCACATGACAAGCTAAGTAATTTCAGCCATAGCAGAAGTATATATACAACTTAATATAATGAACATGTTCATTTTCTTACCATATCAGCAACCATACAAGAAAAATTTTGAAAAGGTAATGTGTCAGGAAAACATTAGAATGGAAAAGAGCTAGTAAACTTGTAAACTCAAAGCTGAAGAAGAAGAAAACTGATAAATGAGTTGTTAAACAGCAGGTTCGTCTTACAAGCAGTACTGATTTAAAACAAACATTTTGTTTTGTCGGGATTTTAGTTGCAGATCATTACTTTAGTGCAAACTATTTCCATACATATTATAGTCTTATGAGTACTATTCTCATAAAAACTGTTATAAATGGAAAACTAGTTTGGAAAATACTTCAGGGTACTGAACTGAAAAAAGAATAATTCTTCTTACACCCAGTCTTTGTTACAAAACATCATAAATGTTTCTCTCTACTACTCTCCGTAGCCATGAATCTATTCAGCATTACATTACATGTAAAAGAATAATTTTTAAAAAGAATTTTAAAGAAGAAATCTATCAAATTTTAGTTTAATTCCTGTACTGGTTTAAAAAGAAATCATGATCTCCTGAGCTTAAATTATACAGTCAATTCACAGGGCGGAAATGAAAGTTGACCAGAAACCAGTATTACTCGTCCATGTGTTGTGGTAAAAATGAAATTTACTTCATAATTTGAACTTCAGTTATATAGAAACAAACATGGACTTTTCTGAGGGTTTTTTTTGTTGTTTCTTTTCTTTTCTTGAAAATTCAAAATTTGCTTACAATATTCTATGGTTATTTTCTAAGCAAGTTGCCTTTCTTTTCAATGTGTGTACGTGTGCATATTCAGCTCCAGGCCATTTGGAAAGCATTTAATTAGTCAGACAGAAAGTATTAGTTAATATTAAACAATGTTTGTTTATCAAATATAATGCAAAAAATTAGTTAGATGGGTCTTAACTAAAAACAGGAAGCCAATTTCAGTTTTCATAAAAATAACCTTGAATTCTGCCACAATATAAGGTACCATAAAGATCGTATGTTACAAGCATACCAGATGTTAATTCTTGTTATACATACTCACTCAGGAAGCCCTTGCACCCTGCTTAAATCTTTAACAAAATTAAGAGTAAATATTCAAAACAGTTGTGCTGAACTGAAGGTGATTAAAGGTGTTTGAGTTTCACCTGAATTAAATATATCCCCTCCAAGGATCTTTTTCCTTCTAGTATGTGTTAATAAATTTGTTGCTCTACTTAGACTCTGTATTATTAGGTCTGATTTCTTGCTATTCACCACGCAACCCCCCACAATTAATCACAGACTTAAATCTCAAGCACGTACTAAAATCTGAATTTGTTCTTTTCTGGTCACTTGACTAGAGATATGTATATTTTTAATAGGAGTCTGAGAATTTTTAATTAAACTGGTTACAGATTTGTTGAATTACAAGTTGGATTTTTTGAGGCAGGATTTTTATATGAACTATTGAATATTTTCATACACTCCTTAAGAAAAATGACAGGTCTGGGTGTCCAGCTACTGTTGGTATAACATAAATGCCTTATTTCTTCTAGCCCGTGAAGATGTAAATATTTAATATTTTCATTCTGCAGTAAACTATGGCCCCAATACTACACGTCATTCCTGGTTTAAGTATTGGCACTTATGGTTCAGGTACCTTAATCTGATTCTAAATCAACTTTTACTAACAAACATACTGAAACGAATACTCTAGTATAATATAACAGTTCTGGAATACTAACCTGCAGCCTTAATATTGAATTATATTGTAGATCAAAGTGTGCCTTCTTCTAGTCAGTCATGTTGCATTTCAAAGTGTTACAGCAAGTGCTTGTTTAATTGTATTTGGTGAGAAAACAGTCACTGTTAATGTACCGCGACATTTAATAACAGTTTTGTGTGTTATAGAGGCAGACAATACCTTCCGTAGAGATGGAAATTTGCTTGGATCTCTTTCTTTTGTGCTTGTTGTATTTCTCAACCTCTTCTATGCTGTTTAATATAATTTTCCACCTTCACATTCCTATTTGAAAACATGGCAAAACCAATCAATAAAGATAAACTGGAGAGAAAACCCAACAGCCCACATACTTGAACCACTGTGGTGACAATGAGGAAGAAATGATAAAATTTGTCTTTCTATTTTTTGGTTTGGTAGAGAAGAAAGAGGAATAAAGATGAGGAAGCCAAAATTCTGGTACTGGACGAGGGGAAAACAGCTGCAATTGACAATTGCAACTGACTTAAAAGAAACTTGTTTTTTACAACCTGTCTGTAGCATAAGTGACGGAAACAAAGCAACTCCATAGAAATTTTGGAGTGTTGGATTCTTCTTAAAAATAGTGCACTTTCCAAAAACTGAAAGAAAATATATTTTTTTAAACCAGGGAAATTGTCAATTTGATGAAATTTTGAGAGATTACTCAAGTAACCATTATTTCCAGATGTTGAAAAATCATTTGTCAATGAAATAATTTCTTTCCCATTTTGCCCACCCATCTAGCTTTTCATTCATAAACAATCAAGGATATTCTGCTCATTTACCTGAGGGTAAAAGAAAATGTTGACATGGAGTTGACTAAGCATGTGCCTGTAAAAAATTGGCTCTGACTCTTACTTGTGTGAAGCAGTTGGCATGGCTTCTGATCAGTAATTAATTAAGTCAATGCCAGCAGACACTAATGGTATCTTTCCATAGAATGGCATGCCAGACCTATTAAGGCTAAACTACTTGGTACTGATTCCTGTCTTAGGCTTTGTCAGTTCAGCTGGATATCTAGTCAATGTCATCATGTGAAACAGTAATTTAGAAAAAATGCTGTTTAAAATATTTCATTAAAACTAAGCTCAGAGGATTTTTTTTGCTTAAGCTGTACTACTTTTTGCTCTCTGGGTAGGGAAGCTGCCAGGTTACTACAGGATCCAATTACTTAAACTGAGTTATTTTTAAAAAACACAAAAACCCCCAAACCACATTTACTCTCCTCCCCTCATCTTGGTTGTATCTTATGAGCTTTGATTCAGCAAGGTCCAAGAATACTGCTAGAGATTTAAGCTGTGGTTCTGGTTGCAAGTGTATTTCAGTGCAATCAATGATTTTGAAAGTACATAGCAAAGTTCCTCATGGTCTTTAATTCCATTTCAAAGACTGTTTTTCTATTGAACACCTTTAGCTCTGCAGGCAATGTCAGTTCCTGACAGCTGATAGACACCTGTGAGTACTACTTACTTTTATGGAAGTCACTTTTCAGGATTTGTCATGTTTATTGACCCTTTTTGTATCAAAAGGTCTGATTAAATCTCTCTAAGTGAAAGAAATAACTAGAGGCCCCAACTGTCCCTCAGTTGTAGTTATGTAAACGCAGATGAACTTCACTGGTTCAGAAGTTTAGCAGCTTCTTACCCAGTTTTGAAAATAAAATTAGTCTGTTTAGTGTCAAAGGTTAGGAATACTTCTTAAAATGTCTTCCTGATTACTTATTCCAGTACTGCCGTATTGAAAGGTGCTTGAAATCCTTAGGGATGAAAGCTGACAGGTGCTAAATGAATGCAAAGTGTTATCTGTGACAGATCTAGGTCAAAATCTTAGTCACAGCAGTAAAATGCACCTTTGTTCCACGTGTGATTGTTGCAAAGGGCAGTTTTGAAGTCGTTCTTGATTGCTCTCGGTGGCTCTTAGACTGTTAACTGAGTGCCACGCTGATGGGGCCAACTGCTGCTTGATATTGTTCCTCTGGGAACGCTTTGGTTATGTAACCTGAGAAACATTTGGTTCCACATAGATGTGGCTATGTTCTTTACCAACTGCATGGTGGTATGTAGGGAATGTAAGGAAGCAGAAATTGTTGATGAGATCTTATTTGACTCTGTTGAAGATTTTAGATTATACAAGAATGTCATTATTTTGGATCCTAAATAGGTAAAAGAGAATGCTTGCAATGAAACACAAATCTTGGCAAGACCAGCTTCAACACTCTGATGAGTGTACCAAAAGAGACAGTGTGTGATTTGACTAGAGTAGTGCTGAGCAGTAATTCTGGGTTAGTAAATAAATTTTTTTGGCACTTCTTTGTGCTCTTTCTCACTTTTTATGAAATCAAGACAGGAAAAACCCACATAGTGTACTGAGGGCTGGTTTTGGTTTTGAGGCTTTGCATTTAGAGATTTTAAAGTGACTAGCATGGGTATGAACATCGTAACTGATAAGCTTTCCGTTCTTAATTGAACTCTTTTATGGCTAAGTTCACAAAGACCTTGTATTTTAACATTGCCTTTAAAACAATATCTAAAAAGAGGTTTTTAAACTAGTATGCATTATTTTAATTTTTTTTTAAATGGTTTTACTTTCTCAAATGTTTATTTCAGTCTTCTGTTTGAAATAATGTTACTGTTTTCAAAGATATACATGAATTCTAACACAATTTCTGTGTGTATAATTTTAAAGTTACCCTTACTTTTCTCAAATACAGAAATGAAATTTTGTTCTGAATTGACATTTTTATTAAAATAATTGAGTTTTGGTTGATAACAATTATTTCATTATATCTATGGTGCATGTGCATATTTTTTGAAAACACCTATTGTTTTGGGTTCTTGGTGCGACTGCTAGAAACATCTCTAATCCACCAACACTGCAGGTGATTTTTAAGCATTTTCTTGTAGCTGTGCCTCCTAAATTTTACTTTGTAGTAATTTATGTATATGATGTAGCATTTGTTACTATTTGAGTCAAAATTATCATAGTTAACAGATCACAATTTACACTGAAACTTTATAAACATAGCTTTGTTCTTTCCCTTTTTGGAGGCAGCTGTAATATCTACTTCTCCACAGACTTTTCTCCTTTGGTCTGTTGACCTCATTCTTACGTGCATCTCTTCTGTTCTTTACCTTTTTCTTGAACATGATTGAAAATATTTATTGTAATATGTAATGCCTTGTATCTCCTAACCAGCAGCAACACAGCAATAAAATCCCCGACCCAAAACTACTCACGTGTGCCCTCAACCCCCACCACGCATCTTAATTTTAAGCCAACATACTTTATTTGAACACAAAATTTACCTAATAGCATCTCTTCTGTGCCTACTAAAAGCAGTAAAATGTTACACATTCCTTTTGTACCTACACCTAGCAACAATAATGTGCAGTTTATGTACCTCACAAAATTACCCCAGAAAGCAGATTTGCTCTGGATAGTAGAAATACTGATATAAGAGTGGTCTATTTCTCCTTGAAATAAAAAACATATTGGTAAACTTTGCAACATGCTCTTTGATATAAAGTTCATATTTAAATCTTACCTATAGGGTGTTTTGAAGCCTAACTGCAAACTAATGTAGGACAAAAGTTTAGGTAATTCTTCATCACCAAAATGTCATGAGTAACTGATAGCAAAATGTATGAATTTTATTAAAAACACAGGTCAAAATGTTTTTCAGATTGTGTGGTATTTTCTCTTTAGGGATGCAATAAGTGTCTTCCAGGATGACAGAAATAAAAAAGTAAAATAAGATTTACCTCTGTTGTCATGAAAAGGGCAAGAATGGACTTGTATGATTTCATTTTAGTGGGGAAGTGGTCTTTGCTTTGAGGCAAGTAGAACTGGAAATAAAATTCACCAGCACTGAGTTCATGCAAATCTACGCCTAATTTTTAGTATGATAAACGATAAAGTAAAAGACAGAATTGACATTTAGATTGGGGTTGTGACAATGACCCCAAGATCACTAAATCCTGTCAGGCCATTTGTTGCATAAAAGGTAACAGTTTTGAAGTGGCTATAGGTAATAATGGCACAAAATTAGCATCTGAGAGCTCTTTAAAGCTTGCATCTGTTAAAATTGTTATCTCTGATATACGTGCATTGTGAAATATAATGCTAAATTTTATTGCAGTCATCTAGAGTGTTTTTAACAAAAACTTATTTTATCAACATAGAATTTGATATGCACTTCTGGGGTATAAGTTCTGTTTTATAATGTTTAGAACTATACACCTGACTCTTGTTCTTCTGAGGCCTTTGTCATCATGGCTATGTTTCTGTCTATTAATGTTCTCTCATAATAACACTGAAAATATTGCTCCCAAACAAATAATCGTTGCACAAAATAAAAGACAATAATTACTGATATGTTTTCTTTTTCTTGGATTTGAACAGACTTATACCATATGGTTTGAAATCTCTTATACATAGTGGCTACTCAAATATATAATGGTTGTTATAGATTTTCTTTATAATATAGTCTTATTTTGTACATGATAGTCTAAATAAAATTGTTCTTTTGAGCAATACCTTATATATGTGTAGGTAGCTCATTTGAGTTCAAATGAAATATAAATTACATGGCTCTTGACTGAAAATCACTTTCCAACCAAAATAAGTTGAGATCCCATGACATAGATCACACGAGCGACAACAATTCGGTCTAGGAATTCAAGTACTTGACTGATGCTTTTAGTTTGTCACTTTGGGATTTGTTTTCCATACATGAAATTGGCAAAAATACTACACAGTATTCTTAAAGTGGAAAAAAAAATTCTACATGTTCACACTGTGTATCTCTCTAGCAAATCATACAAAGCCACGGACAAAATAATTTGTGTCCTTCTTTCTTACACCTGATTATTGAGTATGTTTATCATTTTCAGACTAAAGCTTTATAACCAGTTTTCTAACTCTAGGTTCCAGAAACAAAGTACTAAACATTTTGAACATGGTGTCATAGAAAGACAAAGTCAAGTGGTGCCCCAAGTTCTTTTGGAAAATGTTGTTACTATTGTACAAATATTTTGAGGTTTCTTTGACAGAAAATATCGCAGTTGATGGAAAACAGACCAAAGTATCTGAGCCACAACTGGAATCTTTGAAAGGATCAAAGATGTAGGCTCTCTTTTCAATGAAAATTTTTGCTGAGATTTGCTTGTGCTTGTTATATCAAAATCTCTCGTCTCTACTTATCTTTTTTCTATTTTTCAAGTATAAAAGTTTATTAATCACCTTTTTAAATTAGTGAAACAATGATATGAAACAGAAAATATATATTGATCAAAATTCCAGTATCTCTAAAGTTCCTAGTATTAAACATATAGTTTAGATATAATTCTACTTTTAATCTTGAAAATCAGGTAGTTTTCCAAGAAAAATTGCAACTTACACAATCTTCGTACAACAATCGCCTAGTTTTAAGTAACTTAGAGAATCTTCTTATAACAATTACCTAGTTTTAAATAACTTAAATAATTAAGTTGCAAATAATCTATTTAATAACAAATTTTAGTTTGGAGATAAAAGAATTAGTAAATATTGCCAAAAACAATTAACAAAAATCAGAGTGTTGGTGTAAAGAGCTATAGTGAAGTGAAAGAGTTTTGTTACAAAACAGCACAACAAAATTTCTGTCAAAATGAATATATTTTTGCTGCAAAACCAAAAAAAATTGTTGGGAAACTGTCGCTGTTGAGGCAGGCATGACACAGTATTACCCCAGGTATAGTTTCAAGCAAAAGGCTCCATTATTCAAACTCCAGAGACATTTTATCGACTTTGCTAGGTTTATCATTCATGTCACTCAACTATTGGCTGCTTAACTACTACAATAGATTCACTGGCTATCATTTAGCTACAATACACTATTCTTAGTTACTGGTAACATAAGCATCCTAAGCATTTAGAAAACACCAGCTGCAGCTCTGCTGTTTTGGTTTCTTGCTTCTGTTGACACTAAGTTTCTCACGGGTACAAACCAATTGTGCTAAGATCAATGTCAGAGTCAGACAGGCTTGCTGACCTGCTGTTAATTCCCACAGGAAACCCGTTGAACTACCTATGTTTTATATATGATTTAAAAAGTTGAATTATTTGATGATAATGCAGTAGTTCCATTCAATGAATATAAGACTTCAAAGGTCCTGGAAATACCTGATGAATGAGGTAGTTACGAACCCTGATTTTGTCTAGTTTTTGGATGAAATTTTCAGAACTTGAAAATTGTTGCTTTCTTAAACAACACAAAAGCTATTGTTTTGTTCTCTAAGATCTAACATTCATTAATTGCTTTTCTAATTGCTTTCTGGGGATTTGTTGGCTGATAGATTTATCTTTCATTGTTAGAAAAATCTGATAGTCACTAAGTAATAATAATTTAGCAAAGTAAATGCTGGCGAATCTGATTAATCACTTTTAAATTACTCCTATCTAGTTTTACACTGTGACAAAAACATTCAATGGAGATGTAACGGAATTAATACTCCAAGATAACTCAGATGGTTTTGGATATGAACCATGTCATGCTAGGTTTTTCCTTTGGCTGTGATCTCATTTTACATCCTTTGAAGCCAGTGATTAATGGTTTAGGAATTCTGTCTTCTAGGACAGCTTAGAATTGAACTTTCTGATGTAGATGAATAAGGTCAAAATTTTCATACTTGATATTTCAGATTCTTTTCATTTCCAAGGAAATGTTATCGACAAAAATGGAAGCTCTTAGGATGATTCAGCTTTACTAAGGATGTAAAATAATTTTGCATACAGAGATTATTGATTTGGCTAATTGTAAATCAATACAGATGAGTTTTGCTGTGGTGCTTGAGCTATTTGAGGATGAAAACAATATAGTGGCATAACTGTGGCATTCTGTTGAAAAATCTGTTTTGTTCCTGGATGCAAACTAGTGTTTGTGTATGTGCTGTGCAATGCTGGAATAAGCATCAGCTTATATCTATAATCATGTAGAGATTATCTATTTTACTGTTACTTTTGAGCCTTCTCTAAGTGCTGCTAAATGATGGGGCAGATTAGGCAATCTTCTTTCTGGCAATACAGCTACATCTTCTGTGGGCTCAAGAGCTCAAGGTGAGTAAACTTTAGTGCTGAAGTCTGGTTGGGAATTAGGCATCTCTACTTCCAGTTCAACATGAAAATTACAGAAGTGATAATCACACCAAACATACTGACAGGAGGAAAGAGTTCTTTTCATAATGGCATTTTTAGTTAATAATTTATACTAAATATTTTATTTACTGGTTTGACCATAGACTTCAGGTTTGAGCTTCTCTTTTCTGAGGAATCAAATTCTCAGAAATCCCAGAGAGTGCTCAGAGTAGACATTTGATTTGTTTAAAGGGATGCACAGGGAGAAGGGTTTAAATTAATTTTATTTTCTTAAAGAGTTTCATTCTTCAATGACGTAATTTGAAACAAATAAGATATTTCACATTAGGTAAAGCATTCATCTGAATTCCAGTTCTTCTTTAAAGGCTGTTTATGTATTCAATACTAAGCAGCTATTGGATAGACTACTGAACCTGGAGTGGGAGGTAGGAGCTTTCTAGGAGCCATCTTTGCACAGTTTTGTGCCTTCTGAACATGAATCTCTGTGCAGTTAATTGTAGACAAACTATGATCTGGATCTATCTATTGATCTATGATCAATTTTTAGAGAATACCTGAACTTGGAGGGTAAGCTTATTCATACGCCCAGTTCTTATTTTTTAATTTCGTAGTTTTGGGCTAAAGACACAAAGTTCTAGATGGCTTCACCTAAGTGATGTGTGGGTCAACATTTATTATCTAAGATCAGTCTGCTGTACTTTAGGTATTGCTGAAATTCTAAGTAGGTTTTCAAAAGTGCAGTGAAATTTATTTTTTGTGTTTATGATTTTTAAAAATGTTTTATTTTAATTCCCCTTGTATGCTGTTTTCTCTCTAGGAAGTTTCTATGCATTAAGAAAAATTGCTTGGTTCCTGTCTCTAATTTGAGCTATAAAAGGCAACAATGGAGCTATAAAAGGCAACAACATTTGTTTATCTCCATTTCATGATGTTTGTTAGTTTGGCAGCTGTGCACTTTCATTTTTCCCATCTACCAGTACTCCTGTATTAAAGGGTACATTAGGATACTGAATTTTGGTTTTGTATTTTCCTGGGGCTGGTGAATATGCAACACTTTTAAACTGGAATCCCAGAGGAATTGGTCTATACCTCTAATTTAAATTTCTCAAAGATAGGGCAGAATAAATGTATTTCCGTGTGTATGTTTTCCTGATTTAATTACTTTTTCTATGTTGTTAAGAACCCTTATTTGCGCTGTTGAGTTGTATTGACCCAATCTGGACTTGCAGCCCCTTTCTGAAAGTCTTCAGAATTTCACAGTCTGAGACATATCTTCTGCATTAAAGATCTCTGAATAAAAATGAAAAAACCACATTTTTCTGATGAGAGATGAAACAGATATTTTTGTTTGGTTGGTTTTGCAAGTGGGGCTGATAAACGCATTTCATGTTACTCCACGTCCACATGTCCAAGCCAAACTAGAAACACTCAACTTCCATACTTCATTTGGCTGCAGACTCACAATTCCCAAAAAGCCAAGAAAGGGTTCACAGTGTTTTTCAATTACTACATGCAAGGAAATAACAAATGAGGTAACGTAACTGCAAACTGATTTATAAGCAGGTGTACTTTGACTACTCTTGAAAAATATTTACTCTTTTCTCCTTCTTTTTAAATAATATCTATACAAACGGAAGGTGTCTCTCAAGGACTTACTCTATCTGGTAATTTTTTTAGCTGTTCTTGAATAAAATTTCTATTTGTAGGTGAGGTGTGGAGTCTATTTAACACATAATAGTTGCAATAACAGTCACAGAAGGGAACGCTGTTTTTTAGGTTTCAAGAGACACTGTACAGTGTGTTTCTGGGAACAGCTTCCTCCTACCCTTTCAAGTAGAGCTTTATTAAACTAAGTGCAAGATTCTGGCAAGCATGACTATTTTTATTAAATATCTGATCTTAGCTGAATGATATGGTCTTACAGCTCAACATCTGCTGCTATTTACTCAATGACTGTGAAGGTCTGGATGGTGATCCTGGGAAATAAATTAGCACTAAGCAGATCCCCTGCTTACTGTAAAATAGATGATTAATCACTGCTTCCCAAATAGCCATTGAGTGCTGTACTTGTCTTCTAACTTTCAACAGTACCTCAGTTTCTTCACAGCTGTTTTGGTTTCTCTGTTGTTTTCTTTCCCACTGAGTATTTTGGGATATTTGGGGAAATGGGGGATTTGGATTGGATTTTTTTTTCTTTACTAAACTTTAACCCTGTGAATTCAGAGCTCTGTGTGGTATCTAGTAATGGATTCAGGAATAGAACTATAAAAGGACTGAAGTTTAAAAGTGTTGAAACAGCACAGTACTGAACATTATAGTGCCTAATTTTCAGACACCTGCTGATAAGAATTCACAGTTCTGAAATAGGTACATAAGCTTCAATACCCAAAGAGAATTTTATAACGAGTATAGGGTGTAGGAAATCTAGTATATGTATTTATAGAACAGAAAGAGACAGAAGGATAGTAGTGATAGTAGCTAAATTACTTAAGTATTTCCTACACCTATGCCAGCAACTTCATTTTGCTAAAGCCTGTCCCTCAGTAATACAGACACTGCTGCCATTAGGGAAATGGGAATGGGAGTTCCAGTGCTCCAGGATTCATTGGTGGAAGAGGGAATGAAATCTACATCTCTCACACAGTATTTAGCAAAAGTTTAATAGTATTAAGCAATAGCTTTATAAGCTGAAATACTACAAGTTGAAAAATCAAGTACTAATCTACCTCCTTTGCCAAAAATCTTAAGGGGTTTGAGAGTTGCTGCTCATGTCCTTTGTGTAATGTTTTTTGTGAAATTGTACAGTCCAGAGGTGTAAGGCAAGCTGACGAGCTCAGGAAGTACTGGTCTTCTGGTGCAAGATGGACAGATTCTCACTGGAGAAAGTGAAGTCAGTTTCTCAGTTGGTATAAAGGAGTATGGCTCTGAGTTAATCCACACAGCAGCTTCTGTAATGGCTGGTATAGCAACTGAGCGGCAGAAAATGTGTTAAGAAAGGTAGTGGTTTAGCTGTTCTAGGAAAGCAGTAGCATAAGAATTCCTCCCCTATCCCCTCGTACTCCCATTGTATTTTATGGCAAGCTTTCACTCAATTTTATAAATGCAGTATAAAGAAGAGACTCTCCTGACTGAGGCCTCACTTCAGCGATGAATAGGGACACTTTTTGCTTGTTTGGATAGAAAAATGTGTGAGCCATCCAATAGCACTGTGAAAATGCTCCAAAAGCAAGTCTCTTCAGTTTTGCCAAGAGGTAAACTGGCAAGGTCATAAACATGTAGAGTTCATGCTTATTCTTTCTCTCAGTATTCAACAACGAAGTTAAAATAAAACAGTCTCCGCAAATTCTAGCACTTCAGACTGGTTTTGTTTGCATTAAGTAACAAAACTGAGTAAGTAAAATCCTATTCAAAGTTTTCAGAAAATCTTCTCTGTCTGTTCTATAGAATGGCTCAACTTATTGAAAAAATAGTAATTTTATATTTCATTAGTTATGGAATTTTTGTGTGATATTTTCAGAAATGCATCAAGGAATGTATGTAGTACAGTGAAAAATAGTTCTGTTGTTTATTGGCCTTTATAGCCTGAGCTGTGTTTCCAGCTTAGATAGCCAATGTGTATTACTTCAATATTAAGAATGTTATTTAATGACATCTAGTTGGTTTGGTTTAATGATTGCCCCTTTCTGCCATCTTGCCTAAACTGCCAAAAGCAGCTCAGTAACCTAGCTTGAAAGACTTAATTTGACATATTTGAACTCCATTAGAGATTTCAAAGGAAATTTTTCCTAATTCCTGGTAATCGTTGCAACTAGTGTGACTGATGCTGCAGTAAATGGTGAGAGTCCCTATACCAGATGAAAATCTATGCACGTTTTAGGGCAATATCTGTTAAAAAGAGAGACAGGGAATCCACTTGTATATGTAAATGCTATCCAAACAGCTCAGTCACCTTTACTGTTCTGCTATAGGAAGCAAAGCCTATGCAACTCCTACACTAACTAGACTGGATGAGACACAAGTTTGTTTAGCTTATACTTCCTATTGTTATTAAATATAAAAGATGGGTTTTACGGGAAAAGTTAATGAGCTTAAAAATGCCTGCAGGGTTTATCTTGTATATAAGTAGGTAGCATTTATGGAAAGAATAAATAACGTTTTCTTAAAATAGTTTTCTGTAAACATTTGAATTATACTGATTCTTCCACCTTTAGCCATTATGGTGATGAAGTTTACTGCTAAAAAAATAGCAACTACAAAATTCTACAATTTACTGCAGAGTAAGTGTTAAAAGAAAAATCAATAGAGTTACTACTTTTCTTCTCCCCATCCCAAGTCTCCATTTTCCTATTTTATGTCATCTTGTCTGAACTAACAGATTTATAAATCAATTCCTTGATAAGTAAAATCATTTGCCATTTGGTGGAATTGGCTGACATTTCATTTTTGCTGTGCAGATTGCAGATAATGTTGACGTTATTTCACTGAGTGCTGTACTACATCATTAACATATTGCTCATGCTGAATCTGAAATACTTTCACTCTCATAGTGTAAAAACCTGCATTTTCTCTGTAAGAGAAATGATAAAGATTTTGTTGAGATAAAATAATTAACATTGCAGCATGGTAAAACAGAAATTGTGTTGAAGTTACAAAATGCAACTCTAAATTTGAAGTTAAAAGTGAAAGAAAACAATCCCATAGATCACATATTTACCCTGATATCCCTAAATCTTACACAGAAATTAACAACGCTCATGAAGTAGGCTTAAACCCAGGCTGTATCAGCTCTATAGCAATGCAGGACTTGTCAGTTAGAGACATGTACATTTCTGCTTGCATCACATGAAAATGAAAATTCAATTCAAGTTTTAGGCATAGTCTCATTCTTTCCCATATGTGATTATTTTCTCTGAAAAAGCACCCAGTTGGATTCCAAAGTGGCTTTAAGTGACCAAGAGCACTGAAATCCTAGGCAGATTTTATCAAGGTGACAGGCAATTGTTAATTAGTTTATTTCTATTTTATTTTAAGATCTACATCAACATATTTATTTGTAAATCAAGCATTTACTTTGAAAGTTTAATTTATTTTATCTTCTGCTGAGGAAAAGAGATGGAACTCGAGAACTGATTTTGTCTTTTACCCTGATGCAACCTGTCTGTGTTTCACCGTTAGCATTGCCAAAGATCATAAATAGTTCCTTTATCCTTCCCTTATCCTTATGTATTTATCTCTTCCTTCTTAGTTATTCTTCTTTATATCTTTGATTAACTATGTTTTGCCAGATAATAAGACTTTTTTTGTTTCTCTAGCACGTTATGGATCATATGCTGCCATTCTTCTCCATGTTAAATTGTAATTTCAGCTGTGTTTGTTCTAATTGTCAAAAATTAAGATTACAGTTAGCAGTTAACAGGTAACTTTTTGTGATTGAAGGTGACAGTATGTCATGTTGGTTGATTGATAGCTTTTCAGTTGTATGTTACACATACAAAAATTCTTCTACTGACTGACTAACCAGATGTGCAATTAAAAAAACAAACAATCGTCTGTCTTTGAGATTCATTCTGATGTAGACCAGTGTGTTCCTTAGCAGTTTCTCTCTCCTGCTCCTTTCTCCTCACAGTTTCCTTGCCCCAGTGTGGGTCTTTCCCAGAGGATACTGTCCTTCACAAATTGCTCAGGTGGGGGTCCTCCACTGGCTGCAGTTTTTTCAGGAAACATGCACCTGCTTTGACATGTGGTCCTCCCTGGGCTGTCGGGTGATCTCTGCTTTTGCACCTGGAATGTTGTGTCCCCTTCTTCTGCTCTTATTTTGGTGTTGACAGGACTGTTTCTCCCAATTTTTTTTGCTCGCCTTCCTCTGCCCCCTGATGCCAGCCCTGCAGCCCCACTGCTGCCAATACCTAGGCATAGCCACTCAGTAGAGTTTAGTGTAAATATATTGATAAAATATTGATTTCTCTATAACCATTTCATGTAGAGTAAATTTTTCACTCATCTCAAAGACTTCATCAGCAGTTACTTATTTCCTACTATATATGTAGATGAATTACTTGTTGCCAGGGAGACAGTGTTTTTCACTGTTTATACAGTATATGCTGTTCAGAATAAGAAGCAAACACTACCTTAGTTGACATGTTTTGCCATTAAGAACTAATAGTACTTAAACCCAAATTATTTTATTTCAGCACTGCAATGCAAAATATGAAGTGATTACACATTATTTTTGAATAAGTATACACTTTTTCTATGGGGATTGGTATTTCTCTTGTTCATTAACATTAAATGAATATTTGAGTATTTCCCTTCCCCAGAGTGGATAGTTTTTCATGTCTGAAAATATCAGGATTTTTTGAATTTTTTTTTACAGGTAAAATTATTGTTGGACATGAATCAAAGCACTAGATCTGAGCTGTCTGTTTTTTTTTCACTTTCTAGACAAGAAATAATTTTTTTCCTAATTGTTTTCTGTTTTTAAGAACCTTCAGCATCTGTAAAGCATATATATTAATGTCTTTGGAGTTTACAAGTTGGGGGCATGGTACCACGTATGAGACCTGCAGGTGCAGAACTATATGTATTAACAGGCAGAGGTTGGCTCAAATTTTTTTAATGAATGTATCTTCCACAGTCTTTAAAGTGACTTACTTCACTGGCAGACTTGCATTTTGGGGCTGCTGCAGGCAAACATAAGAATATGTTTTCAGGAAAAATGGCTTACAGTTGGCCAGACTAGGAGCAGAGATTTACAGCAGCCTCATCAGAAACACAACATTCTTGTATTGTCTTGAAGCCTTCTGTTTTCACAGATGATCAAGCAAACAAAAATTGTGTGATTACTTAATCAGCTGTGAGAAACTGACTTTGTAAAATGTGCATTATAATCTACTGTCTGCAGGGGCTTTGCTGCCTGGTCTCCTTGCTGCTTCATCACAGCACTACACTGATTAAATCACAGGGGCAGTGACTAGTGGCAGTGCTTTCTCATTTCCACTTTTGCCATAGATTTTCTTGCAATTGTGAATATTGTCTTAAGTTGGTCGCTAGCCAGGCAGCTGAAATATCTTCCTGCTGCTTTGCACTGCAAAATCAAGGTTTACACCTATATTACATCCTTGTGTATGCAATGAATAAGATGAATTTGAGTATCATGTTTGTCTTTTCCCCATGTTTTCTGCACAGTCATGTGGTCCTTTTGTTTAACTCTTGCCTGAATTTCCCTTTCAGCTAAGCCACTAAACTGATGTAATGTAGATGGTTAAGCCTGGGGTTTTCCATATGTACAGATGATTGCAACCGGACATCATTACACATTTTATTTGCGACTTTTCATACTGGTTAAAAGAAATGTCGTATTTTTCTTCCTACCTTTACTAAATTGAAAATAACTTTTGATATTTTGTTTTTGTACCCCAAAGGATGTCAAATGGACTTGGATGGTAAAAAGCTTCAGTAAAAATACTAAGTGTAGCAAAATCTGTTCCACACAACACTTTGACCTGGGGTTAGAGAGGGTACAGAGCACTCTGTTGCACTCAGACTGACTTAGTTTTGGTACTGCAGTATTAATAAAAGTGTGGAAAAGGTTGTAACTGAAAACACAGAGATTAGCTCATTCTGTTGTATGTGACTGCTATTCCAATCACCACAGGATACAAGATTAATAAAAAGACAGCACTCTTTCTTTACCTAATTTGCTGTTTTAAAATGTGCTGTTGATATGATGCAGCATTTTTAATAGGAGAAGACAATGCTTTGGCAGTCCCTGCTGTTTTCCTTTTCCCTTGTTCATATTAGAATCTTTTTTTATTTATACCCCTTACAAATTTATGATACATAAGACGTTGGATTCTTTGTCTTTTTTTAAGCTCTAAAATCAGTTTTACTAATGCTCACAGCTGCACTCCTTAGTGTCTTGGAACTAACCACTTGTGGTTTTTGTTTATGCCTTTAGGAGTCCCTCCTAGTATCTGGAGCTTAAACCTCCAAGATCTCTGCCATAATATGCCCATGCTCAAGCTCTTTTTTCAAAGCTCACCAAAAACTTTATTATATAAAGAAAACTGGAATCTCAATGGGATTGGTCATGGGAGATGAAGAAGTCTTTAATCTGAAATAACGCACAATGGCTGTCAACTTCCCTAAGCTAGTGTTGGCCCAGTATTTTTTTTCACAGTGGGCTTGTTCACACTGCTCACCAGGCTTGATTTGCAGGCTGTGGTTACTTTGTTCCCATGATCATAGGATTGACTGACGTCAGTATAGTGGCAAATAAAATTAGTGTTTTCAGATTCATGCATGCATTTCTTCTTTGCTCTTCTGGATAGATGTTTGGTTTATGCAGGACAAAGGTGAAGTGAGGAAAGGGTAGGGAGACCTAACACTAAGATAGGTTTAGGCACCTAGTTCATAGGCCATTATCAAGGATCATATAACCTTTCCTTGTCCAGTAAACAATAACCAGAAGTATTAAGTGCTAGAGTTAATACTTACTAAAGATGTCCTGTCGAGAGCAACAGTCATGAAAGGATTGTCAAAATCAGCTTTTACAGAGCTGTTTTTTCAATATGGCCTTCTAGAACAGATGGACTTGAGGGACTAATATTGGATGCAACAGTCTGAACCTCTCCTAAGATTCATTACGAAACCATTCCTTTAGAAAGTGAAACAAGCTTGCATGAGCTGCTGTGGGAACAGGGACCAGCAGTCAGATTCCCTTCATTGTTCTCAGCTGACTCAGCTAATAGATTACGAAAGCTGTGCTTCCTCCTACTCCTCTTTGGCCATGTTCATTCCGTTCTCCTATAGAAGCAGTGTTGCTGTGAGGAGGCGGACACTGCTCATGTACATAGTGATAGCCTAGATTATCTTCCAGGGCAGTGCTCTTATGCAGGGGAAAAAATGTGGATCTCAAGCCTTTGGCATAAAACAGAACTTGGAATCTGCATCTCAGGCAATTTTATCTTCAGTAGTCTGACCAAGACAACCACCCTATTTATTTTCATAGCAAATTACTGTTTTGAACAGAGCCCACTAGTTCTAATGGTGATTTTGACTATCTGCTAAATCAGGATCTAATATTATTTCACTTTGAACTCTGGCAGAGAATTAGTCAAATTCTTGCTGACAGTGACAGTTCAAGTAATGTTTTAAAGGAGAATTTAAACAGATAAGAAAATGTGTTAAGAATTTTAATCTTGGTATCATGCCTAAATCTAGATAGGGGCACAACTTATTTGTCTCCATGTTGGTTGTAATGGCTATGCATTTATACAAGGGTAGCAGGGTTTTATTCTGTCTCATGCAAAAGATTCTCTTTCCATGACAGAAAAAAAAAAAAGTATTAAACTCTTCATACAGATCAGAATGAGTCAGATATTAAAGTCTGCAGAGCAACTCATGAATTCATAAGAGAAATTCAGTCATATTATGCAGGAAATCCTAAAGACCTGAAAAGCACTTGAGTAATAAAATGAAATTTAAGGGACAATTAACTGATCTTGACTATGTGTAACCTTTGGGATAATTATAATTTCTGTGGTTTTTTAGCTGTGTAAATAAATAATAATAGGCTATTCCCTAAAGTTTAAATTTACATTCAACAACTGTGGTTTAAATGCTAATAGATAAATGTGATTTCTGTTACTCTGTACATGGATCTTAATATTATTATACAAATTTAAATGTATGATGATAGTCTACTGGTTAGAAAAAAAATAGATTTTTTATTATTATTATTTGTTTAAGGATCAAGATGACACATTTTTTTAAATTCAAATGCTTCAGGCTTTAGAACAAAACGTTCTTGTAAGTTCTGTGAGGGACTTCCTGAGCAGAGTAAGCCATTTGTATTCAACAAGTGCTGCACCATATCTTCAAAGCTGGAAATCCATTTTCACGCTTGTGATGATGAGATACAACCTTCTTGTAGGTAAACTGTCTTTTAAGTGACATTGATGTTTATGTTTCTTTAATAATTCTGCATTTAGTAGGTTCTAGACAATGAAGTCTGTAATTCCTTGGGTAAAATTTAAGGGATAATAACATTTAAGGAATTCTATAGAGTCTTTATAAGACTGAGCTGAGAACTAGTGTTAGAGATTGAGCAAAACACTTTATCGTCTGTTTAACTCTGTGTGTGAATAATTGTTGAGCAAACATTATTTGGTATCACCTTTTCACTACTTCATTGGTATGATTCAAAAAATATCCGATTGTTCTGGTAATGTTTTGCTGAATTTAAAACAAACTAGTTGTACATTAACACAAAGAATATGTTTTTAAAAAAATCTTACTGTAAGATGTGTTTAAAATCAACTCTAAAGCAGTGCTTCAACTCCACATATAGATGTCTTGAGCCTTGCACCTATTCAGTAGTGTGCTTTTTCTTTTATATATTGAAAAGTCTTTTATATATGGCATTTTCTTTTTTTGTGTTTAGTGCTCTCTTAGGAATGCAGAAAATCTTACTTATATAGGATACTGGTTTTATTAAAAACCTCCATGTTGGCAAAAATGCAAAATGAGATATCACAGTTTGCCAGGTCTATCTCTCACGGAGCCTCTTGTTGATTTCGAAGACACATTTGACCATCTACATCTTTCGTGCAGATGGTCACCCTTTCCTACCCAAAGGTCAATGAAACAAATTTCAACACTGTGGTTCTATTGCCGTGCATATTGAGGAGACTGTACACTGTTCTAGGCTGTTTAGGAACTATGATAACCTGAAAGAATAGAAAGAAAAAACACAAATACAGTATCCCCTTCTCTCTTCCTGAAAGGTGGGCATAATGAAAATATAATTGGAAATAAAGTTTCCAGGACCGCTTTTACTTGCAATTAGTTTTGTGCATTTTCTTCAATGCTCTATTGTTTATGAACATTTAAATGCTGCTTAAGTGTCACTATATGTCAGGACTGCAAAAACACCCCCAGTGATTACTCCTAGTTAAAAATGCATAGCAAGTGCCGGAAAATGTCTCCAACACTTACATAAAGAATAAGGCTACAGGTCTCATAGTTTAATGTCTTTCTTAATACACACTGCTGAGTGTGAGGCCATTGTATAAATTGCATAGGAAAATAACCTATATAAATACTTCTAGATCAATAAAAAGAAAGCCTACATGCACAGCTGACATGGCAAGAGGATTGTTTCTACAGAAATTTTTACAAGCAGCAATTTCTTTTCTTGAACCATGGTTTCTGCTTGGGAGTATAAACATTCCCCCCTTCCTAAGTAACAGGGAAATATGAAAAAAACTGTTCAAAAATATAATGCCTTGAGTCTGTGATGCTGGGGATGATTAAAAGAATTTCAGTAAATGTAAATACTAAAGATGGAAGTGTTTAATTAGCAATAAACCAGTACATTATTGTTGATGATCACAATTGCACAAAGCTGCAACGAGATGCTTTGTAGCATTCATTTTTCTTCTCTCCTTTGAAGAAGAAATCTGTGGGTTGTCAGGGACAAAATGAGTTTGTCTTATTCCTGAAAAAGGAGTCATCTGCTGTCAGTATTTAAAAAAAAAAAAGGTTGACAGCTGGAGGTGGGGTTTTCAGTCAGGAGAATTAACTAATGGATGATCACAGGCCCTAAAACTGTGCAGTCATGTAGCTTGTATCTATGGCATCTGTGATTCTCTGACCTTAGAGTGGGATGTAATTGAGGACAAAGCTTAGAAATCTGGTCGTTCTTCAGTAGGCAAATATGTGGAAGATTTCTGTATTATGTACAGCCAGCAACACCTCTCTTATTGTTGTTAACATCTGACACAGAGGTGCTAAATTGTGTCCAAAGAAGGGCAATAAACTTGGTGAAGGCTCTGAAGCACAAGTCTTGTAAGCAGTGGCTAAGGGAGCTGGGGTTGTTTAGCCTGGAGGAAAGGAGGCTCAGGAGGAGATGTTATTCTCTTGCAACTACCTGAAAGGAGGCTGTAGCCAGGTGGGGGTTGGTCTCATCTCCCAAGTAACAAGTGACAGGACAAGAGGAAATGGCTTCAAGTTGTGCTGGTGGAAGTTTACATTGGATATTAGGAAAAAAAATTATTTCAGAGAAAGGGTTATCAATCGCTGGCGCAAACTCCAGGTTGAGTCACCATCCCCAGAAGCATTTAAAAGATGTGTAGATATGACACTGAGGGACATGGTTTGTTGGTGGACTTGGCAATGCTAGGTCAATGGCTGGACTCAGTGATCTTGGGAGGTCTTTTCCAGGCTAAACAATTCTATGATTCTTTACCATGAGGGTCTAGAAGGCACTTGTGATCATCTGATGCACTGAGACTGATAGGATTTGGAATGGTAGATTTGTGGTGGTGGCAAAGCAGTAGCAGAAAAAATATTTCTATTCACTAGAGAGGAGAAATGAAAGGTGGAAGGGGCTAAAATGGCAAGAACATTGATAGGAGTGTAAATGCACCTTTCAGGTGGTGTTTGAAACATGCTTCAAAAAAGAATGATCAAAGATGCTCAATGGCTTCCAAGTCAGAAATAATTCAGTAGGACACTTCTCTTAACTTAGAAAAAAGGGACAGCTGAATGGGTTTATAACATAGGACTGTAAAATAATGAGCAGTGTGGAGGAGGTGAATACAAAGGTGAATATACAATGACTGCTCACTCTTTCTTCCAATACAAGAACCATGATACATCAAATGACTTGAACAGGTAGCAGGTTCAGTGGAAATTCCTGCCTCGAAACATTGTAGGCACTAGAAGTTCATGGGTATTCAAACAATGACTGCATTCAACGGGCCTTTATTCCAGGGATTTGCCCAAAGAAACCTCTTGAGCAAACTGGACTTCTGGTTTGTGTCAAGACCTTAATATATATACTATGTAAGAAAGATGAAATTATTCCAATGAGTGTCTCCTTGAATATTTTTTCCCAGGATGGTCATGACTGGACATTTGCGGTGACAATATATTGGGTAGATCTAAATCTGACCCAGGATAGCTTTTAATGTTTGCTTTCTGAATCTCTAGATGAGTGATGCTTTTGTTGCTTTTGTCTTGTCAGTTTATGTATTCTAGCAGTCAAAGGTTGGTGGGAAGTTACAGTGTCCTCAGAGATATAAATATATATTTTCTTCTGTCCTAAAACTTGTAATATACAACTGAATGACACTGATTCTTTGTATTTTAGGATCATCCCACCTGTAACAAAAGCATTAGCAGAGAGACTCACTGTACTATTATTTTGCTTAAAGAACAGTGACCTTGCCTTTAAAATATTATTTAAGTGCATTATTCATTTAAACAATAAGAACCAGATATAAATAAATATGAATGGTTGTTAAGTTATTTTTATATTTATTTGTAAAAAGAATTTTAAGTCAGGAATAAATTTTAACTTTTCAGAAATAAGGCCTACAGGAGGTTGAAGTGTGATGTTCTGTTCCGTATAGGGAGACAGCAGATACCAGGAGACTTCATTAAAAGCATTTTCAGCCCTCTGGGGGAGGAGAGTTCTTGGCAAATATAACACACTAGAAAAGAATGAAAGTTGGGAGGTCATGAGAGCTGTGGATCTTCGTAGAAAAGCTTTGCTGTTTTAGGAGCTCCTGCCCACCACTGTAAGGAGAAAGACACTGTTTGCAGACTTATGCCTTACAGTGATGGTTCCTCCTAGGGAAGTTTTGCATTTAGCTCAGAAAGAAAATAGAACCCTTAGGAAGAGAAGCTTGCTGAGGCAGAAGCTGTTTGAAAACACTTATTAAAAAGAGAAAGTAACAAAAAAATCAATGCTTCTCAGAAGCCATTAGGAAGTTATTATTATTTCCTTTAGCTGCTGTACTGAGAAGAAAGCTCTTGCATCTACTTTTCCACTTAGTCCTATTTGATTTAAACCTATCTTCTCTCCTTTATTCTTCTTAACCTAGTTGAACTGTAGTAGGACTTGTGATTAGATTGAGGCTGTGTATTTTTCTTTAGTACTTGAAAACTCCTATATTTAGTGACCATGCAGACATCAATAAAAAAATCTCCTGTTCAGACAGAAATTCCACAGTGTAGTTTTTTAACTTATGTTTGTATTGAGCTGACTCGTGGCACTCTAGTTTTCCCTAGTGTATAAAAAGAGAAAAAAAAATCCCATATTAAGTAATTAGTTCTCTTGTTCTTTGATCCTGGGTCTCTAACAGTGACAATATTTGTATAGCAATGTATTTACATTTATCCTCTAACTGCTGCAGTGATAAATCCTCAAGGTGATGAAACGCCGGAACAGGCAGACCAGAGAGGTGGTGGCTGCCCTGTCCCTGGAGGCATGTTTGGATGGGGCTCTGATCAGCCTGACCTAGTTGAAGATACCCGTGCCCATTGCAGAGACATTGGACTAGATGACTTTTAAAGGGCTCTTTCCAAACAAACTATTCTATGAATATGTTTCTGTGCTGTCTGAATCTGGATAGTGAATCTTGTTGTACTGAGGAATTAAAGAAGACTAGATATTGAGCAGTCTGTTATGATACATTCAGAGAAATAGACTTCCTGTTTATTAAAAACCTTCACCAGCTACCTGCCTTAGGATGCTTTTTTTAATATATCACTGCTGTTAATAATCCATAGGCAACCCAAAAATGGAACCCATTATTAATACAGTAGCAGTGGGCCAAACCAATAACAGATCATCACAATCATGTTGCATAAAAAAATTGCTTCATACTGTAACATTTCCCTTACCAAATCACATTCTTGTTCCTAGATACCATGCAAGGGAATTTAAAAAAGAAATTGTTAACATACCCATTGTGTAAAAAATATCCAGAATATAAAGGAAGTAATGAGCTATTGAGGGAGTCTCTTGTTGGGTTACAGATCTGGAATGCATGTTTTTATGGCGTGTAGTTGCACTGTGAGAAGGCATTAACCAATTTATCCTCCTAGAGGAGGAAGATTCATTGCACTTTGTGATTAAAGGACAGTGTTATGAAGTAATTAACTTTTCATTTTTCTTAGTAATTTTTCCTTTGATCCAAATAAGATTCATAAAACAAATATCATTATTTCTATATATATATGTAAATACTTTGGTACTTTAATACAATTTAGTATCTGCTTGAACATTCATCTCCTATGGATACTGAAAATAGATGTAGAATAAAACATAACTAACATTGGAATACTTGAGAAAGCTGGAAACATGGAATATACAAGTTATTCATCAATTTAACACCTTAATCACTTACTTAAACAACTAGAGTACAAAATGTCAGTGGTTCTGAACACAATAAAAATATTCAAATTTTCAGAGTATGTGCCCGCTCATACAATCTCAGCATTTATCTACCCTCCATCGTGGTAGCATCTCATACAAACTACTGTTACCACGGTGATTTCTACTATACTATCAAACACACTCTTTTTAAAGAGACAATATTACTGCTAGTTTTTTGTTTATTTTTTTATAATCAATGCAAATCCAGCTAGTCAGGCTATTTTGTTTCTTCGCTTTGGCAGACACAACCTAGGTCTGGGCCTAAATCTGTTTTTTGGCTTGAAAATGGCAGTTTTGCTATCTGTTAGCACCCCCTTATTTTTTTTCTTGATGTCCTCCTTTCAGTACAAACATTGATTAGAAGGTGTTTTGTGAGCCTAGTTACAGATCCAAAGATCTGCATTTACAGAAACATTTTGTGGGAGAAAATTCCTGTACATTACAAAAAAGTGAGAATTTATAGGGGTGAGAATTTAAACTAGGATAATCTGAGAGTAAAGGTCAATAATCACAGATTATTACTGTAGATTAATTCAAAGCAGCAATAAAAAAGTTGATTTCCACCTTCTTTTTAAGTAGAAAATCAAAATACGTTTATTTTTACAATTTTTTTAATTAAAACCTTTTAGCTCAAGTCAATGTAGAATTATACTCTGGGATTTTTCTTTAAACAGATATAAGATAATAATAAAATGTCTTTTGTTTAAGAGATAATAAAGTATGGATCTGATTGTTAAGGAAATAAGGCAAAACCTGAGTACCCCCAAGGTAATGACTATAATTCATACAAGAGAAAGTGAGAGCAGGAGATGCTGACTTCTCTGCAAATTTGAGATCTGAATTTGTAGCATTTCCAAAAGCTAGTTCACTATTACCTGAAACAAGTGTTTTTCTCTGTTTCTGGAAAATATGATCTAGGCAGAGAGGATAAATCTTTGCTAGCAAACAGTAGTCTGCTGCCATGGTATGTAACTTATTTTTCCCAATAATAACTCATTCTTCAATGAGTTTTAAGATCTTAGAATAACGAAGTAAATATGTGAAAAAGGTTCCACAGCTATTGAGCAACTTGCATCTATCATCTCTGGCTCTAGAAAATGCATGCTGGATACTAAGTGCAGAGTAGATGGTGAGAAAGATTGGGATGCAGATGGGAGTGGAGCTTTTGAGGTGGAAGTTTTGGGACAGAGATGCAGGGATTTAATGCAGTGAGACACCAACAGGGGCAAGCAGCTAGTAGAGATTCAATTGGCAAGTATTATCTCTCCATTAGAGGTAAACATTCAGATTTCAAGTTTAAAAAATACCAATAGCTGAGTGAGACAGAGGAGTTAAAACGAATGTCTGTGTTTGAAGGAAATCCTTTCTGTTTGTGACTGAGTTCAGCTATTTGGCCTCGGGTATTACCAGAACGTTTTTTAAACAACCAGCCGAACAAACCAACCTTCATAGTAGTTTCTTCATTCACAGTTGAGAGGCAAATCCCATGCACTTGAGTAAAAAGAATGTGCTCTCAGAGTTTTTGAACATACTACACTGTGATTGCAGAATCATGAGTTTTGCAGTTATTCTTCACTTTCCTGCTTGCTATTTTGAAGCTTTTCAAGTCTTCCTGGGCTTATTTTTCCCCTATCTACCCTTTGCTCTCTTTTCAAGCTTTTAGTTTTGCACAGTGTCAGATAGATTCTTCTGACAGCCGTATAACCATGTGGGCTTCAACTTGATGCTTCAACTCTGGCATGTAGCACTGTAGATTTTCCAAACTTCACAAATGTGAGGTAGGAACAGTTGATACAAATTTTGACTAGTTTTGGGTTGGTCTGCTTTTTTTCTTCTAAATTTCTAAATTCTTTCATTTATTTGGGATTTCAGAAGTGTAAAATAATTAATCAGTTAATTAACTGTTCATTTCCCAAAAGATTGAGCAAATATCATCCAGGCTTTAGGATCAAATCATCAGTTCTTAAAATAATTTTCAGATACACTGACAAAGATATTGGTGAATATTAACAACTTACTTTGGCAAGGGAATGTCAATATATGGGGAAACAGAAGTTAATAAACTGCTAAAAGAAAACAAAGGGAGTGCCATGGAACAACTTAGTTGGAAATGAAGGAAGAAAGATCATCAGTAATGATACTTGGAGATATTAATTACCATTATTAATCTAACTTTAAATTTATTTATTTTGTCAGTGTTTAGGCTATCAATCATTTAAATTTTTCAGTTCACTATAAGTATTAGAACAATTTATTTCTCAATAATAATAAAAATTAAAATGCAAGACTTTATTTAATTAATACAAAGCCACAGAGAATATACAGCATAATCTAATCTGTGAATCAATGGAATGCAACAGTTTTAGGTGCTATGCATTTGAAACCAAGAAAAATACTTGTAATTTGCAATTATCATCTTGAAGCACTGGGTTGCAATCAAACCCTATGCGGCTGATTTTAAGGACAAATACACGCCTGTCAAACCAAGCCCTTCAAAGATTCTTCAAACAGAGAGAGTTGGAATGGCAAAAGTAAACAAAAAAACCTAAAAAGGTGAGAAAGAAAAAATTAAAAGGAAATCACTCACCAATGCCCAACCAGTTCCCATGCAATAACTGCTTTGGAAGAACTCCATCCCTAGTTGTGTTGCTGAGCACGATATTAGATGCTTTGGAATGCTGCTTTGGTCGAGTTAGGTGAGCTGTCCTGGCTTTGTGCCCTCCCAGCCGCTTGCCCTATGCCAGCCTTCTTGCTGGGGTGCAGTGAGAAACAAAAAAGGCCTTGACACTGTGAAAAGTCTGTTCAGCAATAGCAAAAATGTTGGTGTGTTATCAACACTGTTTTAGCCAAAAACCTAAAACAAAGGATCCTACGGGCTGCTATGAAGTTAATTAACTCCATCCCAGCCAAACCCAGTAAATGACTGAACAAACATGTTCAGTTGTTTCACTTCTAAGCTTTCGAGTGCTCTGCTTTTTCAGTTAGAAAAATTGAAAAAATCTGTGGGTTTCCCATCTTTTTTTGGCAGCACTGAACAGTGGAAAAGAACAGTTTAATCTTAGACTACTATATACCAAATTTAAGAAGATGCGAATATTTTGAAATTTCAATTTGAAACTTCTATTTGGTTAAGCCTTTTGTTAAAGGATATAAGTTGACATAAGTATAATATAAGCATAAAATAGCTTGAGCAAAAGCAGAAAGATAAAGGTCTGAGATGTAATTTCAACCAAACCATTTTTTAAAAATGTAGCATTATTTGCTCAAAATAACAACTCTTACGGATGTCAAATCTGTATTTTGCAAAACTAAGTATCAGTAAAACATTACCTGAAGCCCAAATTACTGTTTTTGTTTATATGCAAC
Source organism: Gymnorhina tibicen (assembly GCA_013399875.1). Classification (NCBI taxonomy): domain Eukaryota; kingdom Metazoa; phylum Chordata; class Aves; order Passeriformes; family Artamidae; genus Gymnorhina; species Gymnorhina tibicen. The sequence continues at coordinate 180,782 of VXAZ01001541.1, forward strand.
TGAATAGCTGAGCAAGTCTTTAAGAGATACTATTTGAAGGTTCCTCTAACTCTAGATGCAGTTATTTCCTGCAACAGCATGCATAAGGGGTAATATGTGTGTAACTGTCTGTCTGATTAGAGTCCTTCCCGATTACAGTTGCCTGTCGCTTTCTAAAGGCATCTACAAGGCACAATCAACAAACAATTGTAGCCTGGAGCACAAGACCTTTGTGCTGAACCATTCAGAATGGGGAATTGGCTTCAAACGTGTTTAGAATACATTTATTTAAATCTTTTTTTGCTTCTGAAGATCCATTCATTCAAAATTATCAAGTTATAGTTTTTTTCTGAGAGATTCAAAAACAGCTTGCAGAAATGAGGGTTGGAGCAAGGCTCTTATTTTAGGCTTTTGTGACCAGCTGATGAATTCATATTCCTTGTTTGATTTGGATCAGTGCATTGGTTATACATTTATGTATTATTTTTGCAGTACACTGCCTGCATATCTTTTTTCTAACATGGACAATACTGCATTCCACATGTGCTCTTAAATTATTTCACTTCATTACTTTGCTGATTTGAAATAATTGAGTAGAGATATACCTATATTGGCTCATGTCTAATGAAAAGTTATGTCATGGAGCTAAGAGAAGATAGAATCTGACTTTAGGCCCTTGGAAGTTTTGAAAACACTCTTTTAATCTAACGTGTAAAAATTCATAATGCCAGAAAATGCAAGCTAATCTTTTAAGTTATCCCTTATTAAGGAGAAATTTGAACTTCTAGAGCTCTACAATCTACATTACTGTAGAAATCAGCACCATATTAAAAACAATATCAGGCTTGAGGAAATCTGAGTCAGAGATTACAATCTTTCTAGAAAGTGAATGCATAACATTTTGGCCCAAGGATATTATTTCATTAAAAAATTAGCATGAGCAAACTGTATATGCAATTTCCTGTTAATATTAAGCTATATTTAAAGGAAATAATAATGCACAATTATTTACTCTACATCAATTTATATGACATAAAAACACTGGTCCTTGAACTTTTTGAAACATTTGTCTTGTTTTCTATACATGCTTCTGGTTTCTTGTATTCATGGAGAAATACCTCAGCATAGGCAAACTGAAAGGTATTTTGGAGATAGACTTCAAGAGAAGGAAAAACGTATATGAGAAGTATCTTAAATGTCATAGAAGCTTTTCAAAGGGGGCTATGTATAGATTTCAATGCAGGAAAAGCTAAAAATAAATGAATATTCAAGGTACCAAATCACAAAACAGCTTAATACACCTGTGAAAAAGGCAAAGAAATCGTTTGCACTCTCCTATCTGTATTTCTGCCTTTCTGGAAAACAGAATAAATGACTCTTCTTTCCCAGTAAACCTGTGCCAGATGTAAAAGACAGTGTCACACTTCATTGTTTCCATGGCATGAGCAGCATTTCAACTAAGTTGTCACTGTTCATTCTGAGCAGGCCTTTCCACAGGTCTGACTCATTACAGATTTGAATTGAATTATAAAGACACTGAGGCTAGTGGTTTACATAAATCAATATGAAAGGCTAGAAAACCTGTTTTTCTCAAATGTGGTCACTAACAATGACAAGCTAATAATTTAAGACAATGTTATTTAAATCTAATTTACATGATATCTTTATATATATGACAGCTTAATCCTGTGGGGTTTTTTTTTTGCTGCAGAGTGATATGCTTCTGCTTGTGCCATTTCTAAAGAAATCCCTGCTACTGAGTGGGTATGGAAAGCTGTAATTTGTGAGCACATTTTCCAACATACTATTCATGGGGAAAATCACTGCATGGAATATTTAATTTTTGATTATTTGGGGAAAAAGACCTATAAGAAAGAATCCCTATAAAAGACCAAGGACATTTTATGATGGCTGTTTGTTTCAAAATGCAGTTAAACAGTAAATAATTAAACCACAGTAACAAGTTAAACAGTATTCTGTTACAAGAGAATAAATATTTATGTCGTTGTTCAGTAGCAATGTGGTAACAAAGGGAAACTGGTAAAGAATAAGAAATAAGCACATTGGTATGTAAGTACAAAAGTAATTATGAATGTGTGAGAGTACAGCTCAGAAAGCTCGTGCTGTAGGACCACGTATTGTTACTGGCTCATGTGCATTTATCTCCCACACTTGTTAGATACATACACTCAGAGAAGAACAAATAAGTAAGAGGCTTGAAGGACAGTCTTTGATTCATCTTATCTGGACTCTGTAATGAGCTGGAAGAAAAAGGACAGATTCCAAGAGCCTTCCAGCCTACTTATTTTGAATCAGTCTCTGCATGTGCCTTTTTTTTTTACTATAGTGGGAACTATCATACTAACTTCAACAGTCTGACTCTTCAGCAGTAGGATGAATTTTGTACATGTGTGTTCTGAATCCCCTGTAAACCTTTGGTGGGCAAATTCTGTCTCTACAGATATTTTCATCATACCTCCAAAAGGTAACCCAGAAAATGATTTTCATACGAATAAGACTAATTTTATTTTTATCAATGGGTATGTACTGGCTTAATGAAAATTAATTTCTAGTTCAGGGAGGTAATTCTGTTTAGCTGGATCAGAAGGTCACTACTTCTATGTAACCTGTTTCCTGTTAATTATTTGAGCAGTCATTGTCAAACACTGATGCCTTAGTTTTCTGAAATTTGTGAAAAATAACAAATCCAGACAAAATTTATATTTTGGTTTTTTTAAAGTTTGTGCAGGTTGGTCTAGCTGAAAGTGACTAATATCTCTTTGTATGCATCTGTTTTGTGTATCATCTTCAGAAGGGCTGCTGAAATAAGGTTTTAATTTTTCTCTAAGTGAAAAACAGTTAATGAGGTTCACCTGCAGGAGGTCATTGAGGACTATGCAAGAGTATTTAGGAATGCTGGATGTGTGTGTTCAACAAGGAGCAGCAGGGAAATCTGACCTCTTTTGAATAGCACTTTCAGCATACAATTAATCTCATTTTCAGGAAGATTATAAAGGCTGCTTACAACAACAAACTCAGAAGCAACATCCATCTTGAAGAAAACTAATTGTAGGTGAAATTGAATCCAGCTCAGTGAATGAGATTCAGCTGCCATAATGTAGGTGCTATGAGATATATTCCCTCCAGCCACAGTTACAAAAGCACTTGCAACTCCAGTGAATCCTTTGCCATACCTGCCAGCTTCTATAGCTTGCACCCTAAGACAGTTTTAGGAGGTCAGAAAAGGCAGTAGACGCCTGTTTCCATACAATTGAATCTTGCTTTGTGTCTCCCTAAAATTCATCTTTCCAACTCAGCATTAAAGTTTTAATGATGATGCAAATAAACTTGAATTGCTGGGCTGATGAACCCAGGGATAAAAGACAAACTGAATGTAAAAGACAATAAAAAAAAGTCAATGAAACCCATGCAACAAAACTAACCCTTTGGCTCATAATTGTCACTGAGGCTTTACTTGTGTTCTATGACCAACTGTTGCTCAAGAGTTTAGTACTCTAAAAGCTGATTGTTTTTGGTCTGAAGTACTACCCAAAAGTTACACTGTAAGTAAAAATTAGTAATGAGATGTTTTCTAACATCGATAATCTGTTGCTTTTTTCAAATATAAAAATTATTTAAAGTGTTTCAATATTTTAAAAAGATAAACAAAAAAGGATGCTTCAAAAGGCCTGGTAATATAAAGAGCTAAATGGAAAAAAATCAAAGAAGGTTAATCATGTTGCTCTTTGATATAGAAGAAATGCGCTAGAGGTCTAGAAATGTAGCTGTGTAGCTGTAAAAATGTAGCTGTGTTTTGACCACCAAAATATTAAATATCATTTTCTCTGACCTTTTTGTTCCATAAATTTTAATAACATATTTCAGTTGTACTGTGTGGTACTGAAGGTATATTTATTAGGAATTTTATCTGTCAGTTGTGCTTGAGAAATACTAAATATTTTATACAAACTATATAACTAGTGAGCAAATATGTCTTTTCACAATAAACACAAAATGGAGAAAATTTAAATACCAGATTCAGAGAGATTTTGTCTCAGCATACAAACCACCTGTATTACATAAAGTTGTCTACTGCAAATTTCACAAGTTCACACCATCAGAAAGAAGAGAAATTCCCCAGCTCCAGAAAGAAGGCATATATATCTTGTAATGCTACTGGATTTGAAGTCACCTTAGGAGATGGCAACCTATATGCACTGTCTGCAGCACTGAAATCTCCTTCTTGTTTGTTTTCTCCAATTCGTACCTCTGCAAAAAAAGTGACAATTAGCACTGAATACTTTATCACTTGCATCAAGTAAGGCCCTCTAGTTCTTGTGAGTGAAGAAACAGCGAATAAGAAAACTGTACCCACCATCTGCATGACATATAAGTTTCTTGCAGAATTCTACCTTACTCCAAGCTGTCTCTTTACCAGGTTGAACTATATTTTCCTGTTCACTCATTATGTGAAATTCATCATAAAATTTGTTGCCATCCTCTTTACCTTTTCCAGATCTATTACATAACTTTTGAAATGAGCAGGATTTGGTTCAAGGTTCAGATACACATGGGTGCCAAGTACCCAAACTCTCCTTTTAGTCAAAGGAAGTCAGCAGACAAAATGGGCAAACTGATAAGATGCAAAGGACTGATTTTATTTGAGATCTATTTGCATTTTAGAGACTCCTGTGTAGATATGACATGAGACCTGGGAAAGAAACATTCGGTCTCTGTGCCAGAGGCCAGGAGGGGTAGCTTCAACAAGGTCAGGTAGCCCATATATGAGCATATGTATTGTCTGTGCTCAGGTCAGCTGTTCTCCCAGGTCAAAGGAGTGCAGTGGGAACTTGTCCTCCTGGCACACCTATTGGCCTCTGCATCTATTGGCTTCCACATCTCTTGGCTTCTACACATAACTGTCTAAATCTTGAACTTCAGTCATTCCCTCCCTGCCCCCACCCTTTCCCCCACTGTGGAGGGGATTAAAAGTATGTGCAATGTGCAAGATATTGTCATGAAAGTAAAGCTTCCACCTTATACGCTACTACAGAATTTATCTTTCAGTTTGCTGTTTTAAACCCTTTCTCCCCTGTTTAATTGCTGATATTTAGACTTTTTTCCTAATAGAAATAGTTGGAATGATTCTGTCAATATCCTACCTGTTTTCTAAGTATGCTTCCTTGCTTGAATATCTGAAAACAGAGATTGTGAAGGTAAGATTTGTGAAAAACGTGTCTAGATGTTCATACCTATATGTTCATATGCCTAAACCAGAATGATTGTCAGTGAGACACTATTTTTTGTTAGGCACTGACAAATCCAGGTGTAAGACATAGATTCCTTGAGAACACATTTTATATAATACCTATAATTCATGGAACACCTTTTTCCTTTCAAAAAACTTGTGTTCTCTGTGGAGTTGTTTGGGGAAAGAAAAAAAAAACCACCTCATGCATGGGGAGACACTGATTGTACGGAATGAAAAAAATAATTTCTGTTTGAACCATGTAAATTAGAAGAGAAACATGGCCACTGAGATTAGTTCAATTGGTTGGAGCAATTGCTAATTAGGCTAAGGTTGTGTGTTCAATCCTTGTATAGGCCATTCACTTAAAAGTTGGACTCAATGATCGTTGTGGGTCATTTCAACTCAGAATATTCTGTGTAATTCTGTGATACTGCCTAGTCTTCTGTTAAAAATACAAGCCTTCTCTGTGGTCAAAGTAATTTAAAGCATTTTTTAAGTATATAACTGTAAATAAAAAAAGAAAAGTGAATATTCTGGTCATCAATTATGATATTCTGGTTAAAGATGTATCTGTTCGGCCATGCACTAGAAAAGTATATAGAAGAGGGAATAAAAAGGAAGAGTTGCTTTGTATAAGGTAATGGTTAATATTTAATACAAATACAGGGTTCAGATAAGTTAGGGTGCATAACTCTTTTTTGCCAAAACAGCTTTTCACTTTTCTCAAGAGGTTTCTAATTCAGTAATTAAAACTTAATCATCAAATTAGTGAACAACATTTTAGAGCATAATTATCATATTAGCTAATAACTTCTTAGCCTCTATATTCTTAATACAACAAAATATCTGCATATAATTGAAGATCAATCTAAACCCAAACTCTGGATACAACTAGTGCTGAATTTCGACCTGTAGATGGAAACAGAGTGAAAGTATATCCTGTAGAAGAATCATTTGCATATTTAGATTGCATTTCAGTCATTAAGAATATAAACACCTTCCCTCTCATGGAAATGATTAATTGGGTAATTATTAGGAAATACAAGAGACAGTCAAATTTACTGCAAATGAGAGAGGAGTGCAAGGCACTCAGTATCTCTGTACTTCAGATCAAATATTTTTACCTTCTGTTTGTGTATGACACTTTCCCCCAGACCCTCCAATAATAATACTGCAGGTTGTGATTTAAACACTGCTGGTTTATCAGTGGACACGTGAATCAGTATCTGTGATATGCAGCAGACTGAAACAGACCCTCTTGTGCCTCATTAAACATTTTTGCTTCCTTACTTCAAGGGCCCGTTGGAATCTGTTTGCAGGAGAGTGTAATAAATTATTAGTTTCTGAAGCACTCAAATTTCATATACATTAACACAATTTTTATTGATATTTATCACAATAATTAAATTACTTTAGAAATACTAATCTATGGCAAAATTTGTTCATTTGTTGTTAATATTTAGAAGAGAATTTAAACTTGTATTTCTTTTATTTATGGAATTGATATAGAAAATTTTATTCATTTACTTGGAGAGCCATGTCTAAATTTTTTCTGCTAAGCTTGTTTACATTGGTCGTACTGAGATTTTAATTATCTTGGACCACATTACAAAATGCATAACCTTCACTACTGCTGTAACTTATGAAATAGGCAAGTTCAAGGAATCTGAACCAATGTATTTTTGAAACTTTAAAATTAAATCTGCTCAATTTAGCAGCAGAAACACCTAATATCTCTGCTTTTGAAAAGAGACTTTTGTTTTTACCTTTCTCTTTTATCAGCACTAATAACAATAGCGCTGAAGATCCATCTCTTTCTTACTTCTTCACATTTTTATCATTAGCACCTAATATTACTTGTTTACTCATACTATTCGCGTGTTTCTGCATTCCGAGTTCAGAGTACATCCCCCCCTTTTTTTTTGCTTTCTTCCGTGGCTGAAGACTCAAAAAGATAATCATTGAGAGAATACAAAAATATCAATTTTTTTGCAACCCAAGTTTGTACATTAGGGACAGAAATAGTGAAGATTTTTCTAAATAACATCCAATAACCCACCTTGGTCTTCTGAAAACTGCTTCTAAGTATAAGTATCTAAACCTTATGCTCATAGTAGCACACACCATATTTTAATCAGGGTAGTAGCACTTTTGGCAAAAGTGATTTTGATGAGGTTTATGCTAAGATGAAAAGATAACTTAATTTCTAGGCAACTCTCTAATGTAAACATTTTTTGAAACTGAACATTTGAGTACTGAAGTGAAACATTAGTAATTTTAACAGTGTTTGTCACATTTAAAACTCATCAATCAGTCTGATTTTGAAGGGTTTTCTTTTGTTGTTGTTGTTGGAGTTTCTTTAATCTTTTATGACTATTATGAATTTTCCTGCTATTTCACAGCATTTCTATAGCAGTGATTTCAAACTGTTCAATTGTAATCCAGTCAGAAAACACTTTGAAAAGAAGCAAAAATGCCTCAAGCAGTGCTGAAGAAAATCTATGTTTCAATAGGTCTAAGGGCGAAATGGAAACAATAAACAGTTCCAGCTAATGCATTATAATAGGCAGGAGTAGGAAGTAGTAATGAATTACTACTAAGTGAGGTAAACATGATGCAGCAAACTAAAAATTGGAAAGTATTTTCCTGAAATATAAAAACAACAGAATTTTTTTTTCTCACTTTATACAAGCATTAAAAAAATAGGGATTCTTCATATTTACAGTTCATACCACTCATAGAATGACTTTGGTACTCTGCATGTTACACAGATGTATGTGTGTGCACATATACATACATATATATACTTTTATATATACAGTCTAGATAGGTCTTTATGTCCTTTCTCTTTTCCCCTTGAATAAATTAGAAAATAAGAATTGTTTCAGGTTATTGAATGATGCTATGCATGGAAATCTTGACAGAAGGAAGAAAAATACGAAAATACAATTTTTGAACTTGCTTAAATGACTTAAGTAGCTACGAACTCCTGAACATTTAAATAATAAGCATTAAAAGAAAAAAAAGTCATCCTAAAGCTGGCAATAACCATTTAAATATTTAGTTTCTGGAGAAGATTCTGCACAGGGATACTAAAATTTCACTTACTTTAGTGGTGGTCACAGCATTTGTCAGGCCATAGGTCAGATTTTTTTTTTTTGTTTATCCATTTGCAGAATTCAAGTTTTAGTCTTTTGTGACTGCAAATGAACTTTTTATTGGCTTTCTTTAATGTCCAAAGTCATAAAAATGAATATTCTTAAAGTTTATTTTAGGAAAGAAATGGATTTTTTAGGATGTTTTGCAATTTTAAGCTTCTGTGAATAATTTTATGAAAGTTTTTGTTACTTGATATTTTTGGAAAGAGGAAAAGGACCTTATTTATTTTCAGGATTTATATAGGCTTGAGTGTTTTTAGAGAGAATTTGTTTGGGTTTTTTTTTCCTATAGAAAAAAATTGCATATTTCGTGATTCTCGTTTGCTGGATCCTGCAGTGTTTTGTTTGTTGCTTTTAAATTATCTGCTTGGTCTTAGCAGGGTGAGTCAAATTATCTGGATAAGTGGGATTTGATCCTGAAGGTACTCCTGGCTAGCACGTGCTGATACTTGATGCTGAAGATGCATTAGAAATTACCTAACCAGAAAGGGCAAGCAGGAGGAGATCTGACCATATGACACCAGTCTGTTAAGGTGCACTGGTACTGTGACAGGAATCAAAGAATTAAGAAAGAAAGCAAGTTGGAAGCTACAAGCTGGGACTGTTGATTATTCAGGAAGAAAACCTGAGTCCTGGCCCTGATTTTCTCCCCTATTTTAGCATTTTCTACAAGAAATTGATCGGATAAGAAGCAGATAATCTTGAAATCATGGGCTGGCTCCTCTTTTATAACTAGCAGAGGCATACAGAAATATATGATCATTTCAGGCTTGCTCTTGTTTTTTGGATCTTGCAAACTGAAAATTTGTATTTGGTAGCCTGTCTTCAATCAAAGTTGAAAATTATGTTATATATAAGTGTGCTGTCTGCTGGGTAGGACATCATTCTGATGAACACTGTGTATAATGGAATTTGTTTTCTGCTTTATAGGCAAATGCTTTAACAAGTTTTTTTGAAAAGAACAACCACATAATCACAAGCAGTATATTTCCTTGAAGTTGTCTTTCTATGTAAGCTGCACATTAACTTTTACTAATTAGAAGTCTTCTGACTTCTGTGAAGTTTAAGCCCTTTTCTGTTTCATCTTTATGTGTTGAGAGATCCAAGCATGAGCTTCTTATAATGCAGTATAAGAGGTATAATCTCTACCTGCTTGGATGTCTTTAGTTCCTGGAAAACCTTTCTGTTTTCCAGGAATTTTGAAGTGATTTGTGGTAACTGTCTAACCATGGTCTCTGTGAATTTCTTTGGAGAAATTAGATATGTGACTTTCCTAAACTCTGCTTGAAAAATTGTGGTAAAATTTGACATTCTGTCCCAACTCTTGTTTTTGTTATTAAAGCAAAACTGAAAAAAAACCCCAAAACAAAAACCCAAACCAAAACAAAAAATCCCCACATTTTTCTCCAGCTTTAGCATGTGGATATATTAGTATTATTTAGCACAATATTGTAGGACTTAATTTCAAAATACATTTGCTTTTTTAATGTTAACTTATTTCTTGTAAGTGATTAACTTTTATTTTAAAAGCGAGTGAGAACCTGGATACAATTTCCTTCATTGTCTGTGCATGGTTTGGCTTCTCAAATGCGATTCCAGACACAAAAATGTTTAAGAAGACAAATAGCATGCAGCATAATGGAAAATAGAAATCCTGGCCTGATGCAGTATTGTTAGCATTTTTCTATGGTCTTTATGATGAGGTTAGAGAACTGGTTCTGTCAGTGTTTTAATACATTTTATGGCTCTTTCTAGAATAAAATTAAATGGTTTATGATTTGTATATCTTTAGACCTATAAGTAGGAAAGTTAGAAGATGGTAACTGCCCAGCAAGTAGCTTATAAGCAGACGTAAAACTTTCATAAGGACCAGTGTAAGACCATTTCTGTAAAATTTAGGCATTTAATTTGCCTACTATCTCATTTAAAGAAGTTTTGGAGAAAAAAGTTTTCTTCATGGATACTGAGAAACTTTTCGCCTGGGTATTGACTGTCTCTAGAAAAAAGCAAGGGAAAGAAACAAACATGTTGTTTTCAAGCAGTTCAAAACATTTTGTTACCAAAGTAAGGAAAAGCACGTTTTAGCAAAATCTCCTGAGGCCATTTTTGTAGTCAGACTTAATTTAGTATTTTGTTTCCTTTTGTTACTGTGAATCATGAGAGGCTAATTATTATGTGAGTGTGATAATTGCATTGATATTATCAAGTGTATTCTGTAATACATTGCTTAGCAAGTTAGAGAAAGCTAATGTACATCCCTTGAAGTAGGAAGAAATCTTATGGATAGTACATTCTAACACTGTGGGGGAATGTGTTCAGGTATTCTTATTTTATCTGTCATCTTTACTCGTGCTCTATTGATATTCTGACTGAAAGGAGTAACATTCATAGAGATGCTATCAACAGTGGTGTTTTATAAGTATACTAGATATTTCAGCCTAGTAATATTTTTTAAGCTGTATTTTATTTACTAATTTTCAAAGCATATTTGGAACTCTCCTGATGAAAAGGAGGAATCTGATGTATGTTGTTTGTCACATTTGACTTGAAGATGGTAGAATTCATACAGTTACATTTAAAACAGTTTTGAAGATACTTGTCATTTGTATGTACTTTGCTTTTAAAACCTTTTCCACCAGTTTTATAAGGTAAGGAAACTTTTGTTCAGATAAGATTCACAGTTACTATGTCCTCATATTATTCCTTCTTATTTCCCTACATATAAGAAAAACAAAACAAACTTTTTCTCTTTTGCTATTTAACATTAACAATATAAACCTAATATTGACTGATTATTTATATATATATAAAGACTATGTTCTTTATTGTGCAATCAGAAAATATACAGTTTTATTTGTCTTAAATCAGAGGATAATTCAAATCCTAAAAGGATTTGAACATGCATTAAAGTTGTCAGTTTCATGCAACTACACTAAAATATCAATTAAAATATAACTTAGATGCTGAAGTTAATAGTTCTATGCATTTTATAGTGTAAAATTTGCAGGATCCCATGATCATGCCTTCATACACTGATTCCATGAATGCCTTTAACAGAAATTGTATCTTATTGCAAAACATGTTAGATTTTCCAATAATTGTTCCTGTATTGCAATGTCAAGATGTTTTGGGATGAAATATTTATTTTTGAGAAAAGCTTCTTGTCCAATATCATGCAAGAAATCAGTAGCAGTTAAAGTAAACCCCTGAAATCCCATATCCTGCTTCCTTCCTCCAAACCCTTTGTGCACTCAGAATGGATAAAAGTTACTGCTGAAGTGTGCTGTCTTTTCCCACAGTGCCTTATCCACATAAAACCAGCTTCAAAGTCAAATAACCAGCATTTTCTTTGTCAAGTAATCCTTTTCAACTTTTTCCTGTTGTGAGATTCAGAAAGCTTTCAATATAATTTTGAAAAGAAGCAATAAAAACATGGTATGGTTCAGATTCCCACCACTGTATTCTAAATCTATAATTCCATAAACTACATTACTTTATGGAAAACATTGTAAAGATGAAAATTTTTCATTCATTTTTAACATCTTGTTTGAAAGTGATTCAATTTCTTAAACCTGTTCCGGACAGAAATAAGTGGCTAAGATGTAATTTTGTTCTGTATTTATAGGAAGCAGAAGTTTAAGCTGTCGACCTTTAAGGAGTTCTTTGAACCACCTCTATAGCTTTCAAATCCATAACAGGACCTGAAAGAGGATTATCAGTACAGTGCATAGCACACTTGATTAGGGCTGAAATGCCTTCAGCCAGCAGCCTCGATCAGTCACTGTAGCTCAGCACCTACCATGCCTCCTCTTCACGGTACTGTGCATGCCATGTCAGTGATATCGGTTTTTTTGGATGAGCCTCTTCACTGCCTTTTGGCTGTACCTCTATCGGAGAAGTGTAGTCCATTCACACTTCCAAAAAGCCATCAGTTCTGTCTCTGAAAGTGTCTGTAGTGCAATACCATCCTCTGAGCTCTCAATAGGGTGCTTTTGACTTATTATCTTCTCCACGTAGTACCTCCTTGCACAATCACTGGCTCTGATTACCAAATGGCCAGTTTCAAAATTGGAACATGTCAGATATAAGCATATATTTTAATTGTATAATACCAGATAGAATTGCTTGCATTCTGTCTTGAAACACTTTGTAGAAAAGTTGTTTATCACAGATACCAGTTACTCTTTTCTCCTAAATTTTCCGTCTAATTAAACAAAGCCTGTCTGAGAGTTCACATTTTCTGAATGGTAAATAATCAAAAAAAGAGATTTCTATTTGTCACATCAGGATTAGATCTGGGCAACATAATTCAAAGTATTGACCTGAGGTGAGGAAAAAACTATTTTAATTCCTACAGAACTTCATATAAATTTAGTATTATAATTTAAATATATTTGTACGCTTTCAAAATAAAAGGATGGGAAGAAATGTTATTGGGCTTTAATATCAATTTTTCTCCAAGCTCTCAGTCCCATTTTTAATGTTACTTAAGAGAGAGGATTACATTACTATATTTAATGAGTTACTATATCATTTAAAAATAGTGTTCATGTCACATGTGACTGATGCTACTTTTTATAATGTATTAATAAAGACCTTCATAACTGTCAATAAATTTGTGCAGACTGGTGCATGTTGATAATATGGCTATAATATTAAAAAATGTTTAGCTATTAATAACTAGTGTTATTAATATGTGTATGTGCAAGACCTCTATCCAGTTGGTTTGATACTAGAAAAAAAGAAACTTAATTTTATATCTCCATTCAAGGAAACCACAGTTAAATTTAAGATTAATGTTGCTATTTCCATATCTTTGTTAATGTGAAAAATGTTATGTGTGAATGATTTTTGAGTTTTTGTATCCTGGTTCCACATTTAAAAGCCATATAAGATTTAATTTGATGTAAATAGTTCATACACTTGCAATATTATTAAAAGCAGTTATTTTAGACTAAGTTATTTCAAGTAGTCTGTCATTTTAATAGATTTGACAGATTACGATCTGAGGTAGCGTGGCCTTCTGTCTCATGTTTAAGGATTTAATTTTTCAGGGGGCACAGACTGCAAAATAGCCTGTAGCTGTAATTAGATAACATTCATTTCTAATGGAATAAACAGGTGACTGTGACTGTACTAGAAACAAAGGAGAAATTCTCTGATTTAATATCAGCCAGATAAGCTATTAGCTTGTTTGGAGTCCTACTTGGATACTTTTGAAGCTTGCTTAAATGAGGATTTTTTTCAAGTAGGTAACAGTAGCTCAGGCTTCAAGCTGAGCCACTATTTCAGAATTTCTCTATGTGTAAGAGGAGGAGAGATTTCCTATTAACTTGTTCTGGAACTCCTAGTTATCTAGTGGTTCGTGCAGTTAAGCAGTTTTGTACTTTCTGCTGGGTTTTGTCAGATGTTATATGGAGATGATAATATAAAACCCACAAGACAGTGATCTTCAGAGGGGACCCTGTTGTGGAATAGAAATAGAAAAATTGAATCCTTCAGAGGGTTAACCTGTTATTTGAGAAATCAGGTACTTTAGAGCAGGAACACTTTTTGGGGGCAGATAATTTTTGTCAAGATGTGTGGGAAGCTGACTTTTTTTTTGCCTCTGGATTTTGTGTTTAAGAAAATTATTTGAAAACTGGGGAAAACCAGGATGACTTGTAAACAAGAAATGTCAATTCTACTGCAGTTTTTTGATGGAAAATGCAGACTTTTTCATTTGAACAATTTCAGGACAAATTTTTTGGATTTGTATAATTATAAACTATTTTAGATTTTCTTTTTCCTTGGAAAATGGTAATTACATCTACATTATATCCTTTTTGGTAAATATTACTATCCTTTTTTTTTTTCCAGTGGTTTTTGTTTCTGAAGAAACTGTTATTATGTCAGTATTGCATTGAAAATTGATTTTTTCCTATTTGTTATGGTAAAAGAACTTGGTCATATAAACATTTTGTTCAATAGAGACAATTGATGAAAAATCCTAACAGAATTCAGGTACATTAAAAGCAGTTCTTTCATATCAACATTAATAGGAAATTTGAGTTATCCCAGATGTCACTTCAAACATGCAGTATTTGGAGAATATTTTTCAATTGTTCTTGCTCATCTGGCTTGGATTGGCATGTTTGAAATATTCCTCATCACTATGATTCTTCAGGTGTTTATCACTCCTAAAAATCTAGTGAGCTTTATCTAAGTGGTTATTGTGACAGTAAAAACTGGAAGTGCTCAGCTATACAGCAGTCACCTACAGTACACAGCCTATAAAACTTCGTGGGCTATAGATTGAGCTGTAGATACGTGATCCCATATTCCCTGGTGTCACTATTATAGGGCAGAGACAAACTGCCTCATCATTAACACTGTAAATGAAGAAGCCATATATGAGACCACTGGAGTAAGTTAAGACTTACATACACATTTTTTTACTGCTTTTAAGTTTTCTCTCTCTGTTTTGAGATAGAAGTGGAATTGCAGCCTATTCCTCCAGGATGTGCTGCTGGTTGTATTTGAGAACTAATATTTCTGCCTATCATGAGTCCATAAACTCTGTTAAAAAAACCCCCAAATCCCAACACCTGCATTTTTCAAGCTGTTAGACAGAGATAGGCATTGGTTTGGCTGCTTGTCCACATACCAATGGCAAGATTTATGACTCTTCTCTCTGCTTATCTGAAGGCTTGCAGTGCATTCCTCAATTTGATTATTAATAAGGCTATCCTGAATACAAAGTAAAGCAGCAGTAGGGAACAGCCTGCTTGGGAGGGAACAACATGACACAATATGCTATGGCAGCTTATGGATACCAATATCCCTTCATAATTGAATATATCTGAACTGGAAAGCCAATTCTTTTATTTTCCTTTCCACTTTAAAAAAAATGCAATATAATTAATGACTTGTCACCCAGTATTAAGCCAGTGGATTTGCGTGACGTTGTCTTTAAAAACACTCAAAGTTTTTTTTTTGCTATCATTAACATACTCAGTAACAAATATAGGAACAAAATAGTAAATTTAAAGTTACTGAATGAGTTTCTATTTCTTATGCAGCAATGGAAAAGCATCATTTAAAACTTCTCATTCTTGTCAATGCATGAACTCATTTACGTGTCTTTGCTGAGCATCCTGGAAACATCTAATACATAGACTTCCAAGAACACTTACAAGGTTTCTCCATCTGGAGAATGAGGATCTGTTTTTTTAATAAGTTCTGATATTCAGAATGCAGACATGTGTCTGCCTAAGCTCCTGCTCTGCTTAGTGGGTGAGTTCAATTTAAAGTGTTTAGATATTCAATTAAACAATGGTGTTGCCCCATGTGCTGTATCAGGTTGGCCAAAGCTGTATTCACTACTGAGGAACCTGGCATTTTCAGTCATTTTTCATATTAGTAGGACGTGGAGCACTTTTGAGAACCAGTTGATTTAGTCTCTTAGTGTGAAGGTTAAGATGAGCCTACACCTGCCAGCATCCAAAACATTTTACTGTATATTTTACTAAACTGAAATGAAAGGAACCTAGTAGATTTCTTACAACCTACAGGTTAGAAAATAGCTAGGAAACTTCAAATATATGGTTTAATTTGTATTCCTCTAGGGTTCTTTTTTTTAAATTTCAGTGCCTACCAAGTGTAAAATGTGAAAATCTTCAGGAGCAGAAGATATGTTTTCCTTCCTCCTAGTAAAATACCTTAATCATAGAACAAGAGAAACAGGTTATTCTACTTCTCTTTTTCTTCGGAATGGAAATATATCCCAAAACAGACAGATCATATGATGCCAGGTTTGGTTTTTTTATCACAGGGACAGAGAATAAGTCAGTGAGTGAGGGAAGAAACCACTGAATGGTGCATGTGGGCAATTACACATCATGGCCCGTCACAGGAGATATCATCTTCAAAAAATTGTCCTAGTATGTGGTGGACTCTCACTAACATTAGGAATTACCTAGATATGCAAGGTCAAAATAAAATTTCATTTTTATTTTTCTTATGCTGAGAGTAGTGGCTGCATCTTTGACGAGGAATTCCCTGTCACAAGGATTTAGAAATCAGAACAATGAAAAATGCAAGAATAAAGAAGGAAGATTATATAAAGCTTCAGACATATTGGAATTACAGAAGAAATCTTCCAATGTAAAAACTTCAGGAGAAGAAAGATACTGTAATGTTTATTTCTTTTTATTAATCCATTTTATCTTAGGATATAATTTTTTTTTGTAATTGTTTGTGTGATACTGGTTCATTCAAATATATTAGAATAACTGCCCTCCAGATGCCTTTGGAAAACCTATGAAATCTATCTTAATTTTAATTTTATTTATGGAAATGTCTTTTTATTGTCTCTGAATATCTATAGTTATAATTTATTATTAATTTTTAGATTTCTGCAGCAATTTTAAAATATTTTCCCCAAAACAAAATACTATCCTCCTATATGTCACCATTTGAATTGCAATGTTTAGATTCTCTAAGTATTAGCAGCACATAATCTTGTCTATTAGAATATGTTTCCCTGAACAGAGCACTCCTTTATCTTCAAAAGCATTAGGTTGCTTTTCATGTTCATATTCCATTATTGTGCAAATAAACATGGTCATTTTCTTGAGTTTTAAATTGTACTAGGCTTATATATTTACTGGAATATTATCTAAGTTTCTTCAGCTTTAGCTTCTGCAGTTTTGTTAATATTGGTTACTGATTATATATATATTCTATGCTCAATCAGTTTGGATTTCCCCAGATATTTAATTTTTTCTTAAGAGTCTGCCTTTCCCATCATTGCCTGTTTTCCAGTTTGAAATGACTAATGCTTAAATAATTATTAGTCACATCTTATCTCAGTGGTTAGGGCTTGTGCTTTTAAAGTAATTTTATATGAGCATCTGCTTCTATGGCTCTTGCCAGAAATTAAAAGGCTTATCTGCAGGAAAAAAAAGGTTAACACCTCAATTCTGTAGTGAGACATGGGTTGCAAGAGGCAGGAGATCTGCAAAACCAAAAAAGCCTTTTGTATTTAATACTGTCAATAAATACTGAATACACAACCTTTTGCTTTACCAACAGTTTATCTGCTTGGTTACTCACAAGTCTGTTTACAAACTGACTGCAGCTTTTGAAGTTCAGGTTGATCCAGTCAGTAGATATTCAGATTCTGAGCACTTCTTGCTAAGAAAGTAGCGGTGTTGAATAAATTTTTTTTAGACAGTTCAAGTCCAAGTGGCAACACTGGAAATGAATAAATACCAGCTAGGAGAGAGTGAGTGAGTATTATTTCTTGCAGGGGCACAATGCCTGGCTTGTAATTAGCGATCCTGAGGCGATGGCCATTGTCTGTCCATTAGTATTGACAGATGGCTATTAACAAGAGGGCTGAAGAGACCATAAGGATGCTGGTCATTTTAGAGGCATTCCATGTCACCATTGTAAGGACATATCTTCAAATTACGTTTATTGTCACAATATCCTTGTCCTTTCCAGATCCAAGAATAAATTATAATACCCCAAAGTATGTATAAATTTACATTCCATGGGCAATGATCTCTCATTAATGAGAAAAGCTGAAGCACAGCAGTGTCTCACAAACATATTTGCTTAATTTAAGATTAAGGTTGGCTCAGAAGTGTTCTAGAAATTGTTTATTATTTGGCGCATATCCTACTCTGGTAGCATGCCTTATTTGGGGATGTTTTCATTGCAGAATAGAGGTTATGCAGGGTGCAGTTTCTTGGATTCCTGTATTTACTGAGAATGGAGTTAGCATCTACATGCAGTTCAGGGCAAAAGAGCAAAGTCTGAACTTTTTGCTTAACATATTTATCAGTTCAGGCAAACAGTCATGCTAAAATATCTCTACATTTTCATTTCTGGAGGCAAATTGAGGCGTCCCAGTTCCATGCTCCTTTGCATGTTTTATTTCCAGTGAACTGTCGAGTTCATTATTCATGTATTATAAGTAGAAAGTAAGAATCCAGAAGTCTCCTTTCCATCTGCCACACACACAGAGGTTGTGGAAGATCTGGAAGAGGCAAATGTCTTGATTTCAAGTTTAACTGTATGAAATAGTAACTTTAGTAATAGTAGCTATGCAATAATTAAATATCCTTCATCCGTCTCCTATTTTTCTTCTAAATTGTGTGGTTAATATATAATGCTAGATTTTTTAATTCACAATACCAAAATGAGTATTGTATGAAAAAAACCCAACAGGTTTTCCTCAAGGTAAATTCTAATTGTTGCTGGTTTATTTATTGTCTGACTCAAAGCTCATAAAAATCATGAGCTGCACTGTATCAGGTTTATTAAATTAAATATTTTAGCTGATAGATTTTTTCCAAAAGGATGATTAAAGATGTTATTTTATGCCCTTTTTGCTTACTAATTTTTTTTTGTTGTTCTTTTGTCTTTGTCCCTCTATCAGGAGGCATTTTTGAGTGTGTGGAATCTGGTCCAATGGGAGCAGAAGAATTAGCCTTCAGATTTGCTGTGAACACAATCAACAGAAACAGAACTCTTCTGCCAAACACCACATTAACATATGACACACAAAAGATAAATCTCTATGACAGTTTTGAAGCATCTAAAAAAGGTAACCTTTTGCATACTTAATTTTTTATTATGAAGGTCTAAGACTCGGTTTACTTACCTGAAAAAATGTCTATCCGATGAAGCCATATGCAATGAGACTGTGACATTATTGCCGCTGACATTAAAGAGCTGCTTTAATAAAGGTTGTAATGGTAACCGCTTGGCAGTACATCGCCACCTTTGCTCCCACTGACCCTGTCTAAAAGCTATTCCCTTAAATATTTAAAATCTGAAATAAATTTTGCTGAACACTGTGACTAGGGTGTTTCTGAGATCAGCTCCTTTGGAGTGAGAAAACACTATCTCCAGACTTTATCCAGCAAAATGCCAAGTTCCCCAAATTCTACTGAACCTGGGATTCAATTTTAAGCATTCAGTCACTTTAAGTACATCTTCACAAAGCCTTCATATAGTTAATCATGTGTGGACTTCAAAAGGGAAGTAGTAGTTGTAATTTTGTGCAACTTATATTAACACGGCATAAAAATAAGCCTAAATATTAAGCCTGTGCTTAAGCCTGTCACTATCAGGTACATATCTCAGCCTGAGTTAGCCTCTTTTCTCCCAACTATAAATTATATGTTTACAGAAGAATTAAAAGTTAAAATAATTTTTAACACTTTTCCTAAATTTTAAAATATTTGATTCTCAAAAAAAATCCAAATTTTCAGATTGCTTTACATATAAGTCAGGGTCAACAGACACAAGTTTGTGCATCATTGCTTCATCCTAGAAAGTGCAAACACCAAAAAGTTCAGTATGTATTTACGGAAGAAAATACAAAGCCTCATGTCAAAACTCAGTAGGACTGAATTTTGCAATGTATTAAGTGTTCTTTAAAAATATTTTTTTTATAAATTGAAGAGCTAATTTCATACAGATGTTACATGTAACAAGACAGTAAGAAGGGTGAAAGAATTGGAGGTCAGCCTCCAATTGGTGTTACATATGGCAGGTTTCTAGCCTAAATCTGCCAAGTGATCTGGTCCCAGTATGCCTCTCCCAAGCACTGAAGACGGAAGCTTTATACAATAAGGGATTTTTGGTGTTATAGTGGGCTAAGAAGAGTGAAAACATTTGATACATTAGAAATTATACATAAGGGAAAGCTCCCGTGTCATGATGAATGTACATGAAAGAAGACTTAGAAGTGGAATTTAATACTGATTAAATGTCCAGTTTAGAACTCACGGGAATTTTTTTTCTCTTTTACTGTAACACATCAACAGAATTAATCTTGCTAACCTGTTTTATCTGCTTATTTGACAAATAAGCAATTCAAATATAGAGTCTTGGTAGGTATGAAGAGAGAGTATCCTTATTTGTACAGAAATATGCACTGTTTGGTCATTGCAAGATGCATTGATTTATGAAAAATTATAGGCTAAATATTTATGCTTAGCAGGATGGGGTCTTTACAGAGTAGAGTGTATGGTAGAAGAAAGAGGCAAAAATACACTTTTAATAGTGTATCTTTGAGTTGTTATTCTAGCGTTTTGGATGATGGATTAAAGCAGGTTTTGAGAGAGACTACTCTTTCCTTTCCATCTCAGCCAAAAGTGAATAAATGGGCTAATTCTTCATTCTGTTCCTTCATTCACCTTGCCTTCTCACCTTCCAAATTTGACTGCTTCCTGACTCCTGCACATGCTGACCTGTGAAATCTAATGGGACAGTTTCTCCCCAATCCCAAGGGAGGATGTAGAGAGCAGAGAAATTTCTCCCGAGATCTTCAATTCTTTAAGTCTTTCCTGAGAAAATACAACTACTTTTAGCCTTTACTTGGGGTTTGCTAGCCCGAATATTATGTTGCTAATTCTTAGCAACACAGACTATAATAGCTGAAGTTAGAATGGCAACATACTATTGATTAAATATATTGAATACATTGCAGACATTCATTTTTCCCACTAGCATCTTGGATGAGAATGCAACACTTTATTTGTAACTGGTCAGGCTATATCAAAATCTGCATAATCTTCAGTGCTAATAGCTTTTTGCATCATCAATTCACAATACAGACAACTACATTTGTGCTCACAGGTGCTTTAGTCCAGAATCAAAGACTAAAGGTTAACAAAAAATGGTTCATTTTATTATGATAGATCCAAAGCAGAATTTTAACAATGAGGTTTAAGCATTTGACTCATTTTTGTGGTTCATTATCATGTCCATTAGTGAGCAGGCAGGCACTGCGTCAAAAATAGCCTGTTTAGACCTCTTATTAACATATACTTGTGAAGTTGAATATAGAGGAAATATTAATCGGTTTTTAAAGGTACTATATGAAAAAGCAACCTAAAGGCAAGATGATATTTCCAAGCTACTGTTTCAGTGAAGAATAATGTAAATGCAACAAAATATCCCTCAATGTGCTAGGAAGATTGGTATGCGTCTGATACAGCCAGTGCCATATTAAATCACGTGTGAAAGCATTGCATTATTCAAATCTCAGAAAGGGGGAGAAAAAAAAAGTCCATTGAAAAGCCATCTGGTAGCTATCGCTGTTGTTAGTGATCCCATTTACTGACATTTGCATAAAGCTTGTTGATTACTCTTAGGAAGGGCAATATTAGCATAAATGTTTTTTTATTGAGCTAGTCATTTAGGCAACACACCGAATAGCAATGAAGATCCTGTGTGTCTGACAAGTTTATTTAAACTACCGGTGTTCTGCAGCAATAAGAAGGTGTGCCAGCATAGTTTTTCGAATGCACTTGAAAGACTTAGCAATATTTTCATCAAGTTGAAAAGAATGTGCACAATAAAACAATTAATTTTGAACTGATGAGAAAAGCAATGCAGCAAGATGTGTTTCTACTGCTTGTTTCCTCAGCTGTCAGGAACATTGATGGTGGAGTAACAGAATTAATCAAACTCCATACAAATACTCATGTCTTGTTTGGTTTTCATTACTTCTCTCTACCAAATGAGTTGTTTTACTAGAAGACAGAGTCTGTTTTTCAGATCTGCATGCTCATAAAATTACGCCTATGGTAGTGAGTGACAGAGGAGCAGGGCGTTGGCCGAAACTCTGGTCTTCAGTATTGACTATTTTTTCCTGCCTTCTTTTTGGCACGTCCTAACTAATATTTGACAAGATGATACTGGCGTATGCTGTGGGAGATAACACAGACCAGAGACCGCTAATGAACAATTTAGGTAGGGCCACTTTACATGAGAAAACAGGAAGCCAAGACGCTTGAATACAGCAATATCATGTCAGTGACTCTCAGGGCCAGTTTTATATACTCATACAAGTATAGCAAAACTGAGCATTTCCAGTTTTTGAGAAGGGACGCTGAATTTTTTTCACTAACAGACAGCAATTTAATTTTAGGGAAAATGTTGGTCCTTAAACTGTACCAGTCAACATACCTACTTTCAGATACAGAAATTCAGATGTCCATTTCAATGAAATTAACTCTGTGCCTGATAATTAACTAGAAGTTACTTCACATGTAAAATTTGAGTAATTAGGACCTCAGTAGAAATACAGTTGTCTGATTGAGGAAGGAGTTAACATTTAAACAACTTAGATTAGGATACTGTCCTATTCGACCCTTTTCCAAATGTAAGATGCAGCTAAGCATAAACCTCCTTTTTTTTGTCAGTGCTTTTTAAAAGATGCACAATTTCTGGCCTTTGTGACTTCCACTGAGATAGAAGTGTTTTTTAAACATAGCTGAGCACTATTTAGATGTTCAGAGTCGATATTCATCAGTTTGTAGTGAAAACTTGGAAGTGTATTCCGAAGTTGAAATGTGTAAGTGAAAGTGTTACACAAGAAGGGAGCTCTGTCAGTAAGATGGTTATATTTCATGGAGTGCCTTTTGTTTAGTATGAATTGTGCAATACCTTCTGGCACACTGCCTTTTTTCCTCTCATCATTGACAGACTTCTGTCTCCTCTTCAGCCTGCGATCAGCTGTCCCTTGGGGTGGCAGCCATCTTCGGACCATCCCATAGCTCCTCAGCTAACGCCGTGCAATCCATCTGCAACGCTTTGGGAGTTCCACATATCCAGACCCGCTGGAAACATCAAGTGTCAGACAACAAGGACTCCTTCTATGTCAGCCTCTATCCAGATTTCTCTTCACTCAGCCGTGCCATCCTTGACCTTGTGCAGTTCTTCAAGTGGAAAACAGTTACTGTTGTTTACGATGACAGCACTGGTAAGGCCAAAGTATTAGACTATGTGGAGATATATTCACACACACATACAAAGAGCGCGAGGAAGGATGTCACTACTCATATTTCATAATTTAAGAAATCTTGACTAATTTGCAAGACTTTTACTGGTGAAGCAGTGTATAACAAATAATGTGGACTTATTAGCATAAGTATTCTCATAAGTATGCTTCAGTTGCTGAATTCTGTGTGTTTGAGCTCACAGCTGTCAATAAATTGGTCACACTCTATCTGTGTTTTCTGCAGTGTCTTAACAGTTGCTAACAGCTATGCCTTTTGATTTTACTTAAAACTTAAACTTGGAAGAAAAATATAGTAACTTGAAAGATACACTAATGTGCCCAGTGAAATAGAAAACCTAAATTCTGGTGCTGCTTCTGGTGTTGGTTAAGTTTGAAAACAGATGCCATATTTGTTTGGAATTTTAGTATCTGCTTTTTCAGATAGAAGTGAAGAAGGAGCCCTGGTTTCAGCTCCTAGCAATTGGAACAAAAGGAAGTTTGGAGGCTTGTTTTGCAGATGAATTACAAGAGTTAAAAGTGAACTCCTCACTTTCCAACAGAAACATACTAGTTTATTACCTTTCCCTTAGTCACCCTAAAATTTGTTTTGCCCTTCTGTCTTGCCTTGACAGTGGCGCCTTTGAAAAATGCTATAAAACTTACATTTAACTTGAGGTCTAATGGTGGTCAGAAAGAAGACCTCGGTCAAGAGGAAAATATCACTATAATGGAAGACACAAGGAAGGTACTTGGCCAAAGAAGACATATTTAATCTTATTGGAAATGCTGCTAACTTCTTCCATGCTGGTTGATCTGTCATTGTCAGGAAAAGAGCATAGTGAGCCTCAAATTCTTCTCATGGTTCATTGAACCGGAAATCTGTTGATATGCTCATTACATGATGCTATCATCTCTCCAAATCTGAGATAAAAAAATAAGATCAAGAAACAATGTGAGGCTACCTGTAGGGAAGACTAACTCTGCTAGATAAACAGCATTACTACAGCAGGACAGAACGCTTGCTGTTCAAGCTCAGATTAAATGCACGTCTATCTATCAAAAGGTGAGGAGGGAGCAGAGAAGACTGTGCACAAAAGTCTTTATAACTGATTTTTTTCTTTATGCCTTTTAAAAAAATGCAAGGCAGTGAAGTTTAGAGGCTGCCTCACTAAAAGTTTGTTGGCTGATGTTACCAAAAGACTCAGGTAATCAAACTTTAAATCAAAAGTTTAGCTTTTCAGACTTAAGGTAAGCAATATGTAGGTTGTTTCTTTTTTTCTCTCTCTCTTTTCTCTTTAAAATTTTTTTGTATTATTGTTCTGAAATAGGAAAGGAAGTTAAAGCCTCAAATTTTAACTATATGATGATAGAAAAAAGTGAGTTGTGGTGACAGAGTTATTGTCTTAGGTTTACATAAATTGGAAATATTTCACCTTGATTAAAATCATTTGGAGACTAACTATTTTTTCAAGAACAGGTTACCTCTTACAACAGTCAATTCAGTTAGAAAATTCATGTTTTAATACTTTGAAACTGCTGTGCTCAATAATTTTAAGTAATTATCTTCTGTCCAAAAAAAAAGTAACAAAAAAATTATTTCATGTTTAATGGTCTCTCCATATCCAGAGATATGTCATTAACAGTCTTGATAGACCTGTTCTCATAAAGCATGTTTTGAAGCCAGAACATAAATAGAAATGGGAATGAAGATGAAAAAGAAGTTTTTCTTGTATATATTGTGATCTACTTGTTCCACTTGTTATTACTGTTAATATTTAAGAGAGAAAAACCCTCAAACATAAACTCTTTTAGAATAAATAAAACTAAGAGAAGTTGACAGTCTTTAAAAAGTAGAATTTAAATTCACTTACAGCAAACACCACAAAAAAAAGAGAGAGGATAACCTTTTTAAAACTCATTAATTTTTTCTGCCTCTTCAGACAGAAATAGATGTCAAGGAAAAAACAAAATGTTGTAGATGGGATTACTGTTTATCCACAGAAACAAACAGTTTCATAACATGAAGGGCCTGGCTACTCCAGAAAGAAATATAATTTTAAAACAAATATATCCTGGAATAATTCTTTATGCTTTTCCAATAGCCTAAATAACTCAATCTACTAATTCATTGTGAAATTTATTTAAAATTTTTTTTTCTTGCTAAAAAAGATAAATATTTCTTCTTTTGATAATTTTAAATGGCAAAGTATATTCCTTTTAACTAGTATTTCATGTTAAAAAACAACCAAAGAAATAAACAAAACCCCAGAAACCCAAAAAACCCCAGCCAACCTTCCCCCACCCCTCCCAAAAAAAAACCAAACCAAAAATCTTCCCAGCAGGATGCAATGAGGGGCTGGTTACTTTTTTCCCCCTTAAAGTAATTTATGGTCTCTCTGTTAATTAAATACCACTAAACTGTCCCTGGACACTAATTAAGTCCTTTCAGATTTACAGATTTGCTACAGTCAATTGTCTTTAAGAAAGAAAAGTGGAAAAATGACAACATATCTGTCAGCTACATATCCTAATGGATTTAATTGGTCTCAAAACAGTAACTTTATTTCAATTAAATATTCTAACCTCTATGCTAAAGAAAACTGACTAGACAAACTATAAATAAGTTTGTGAATCTCAGACAATTAAAAAAACCCCCCCATGAATAGTCAGATGACAGTGCCTTTCAATTATAGTGGTGCTTGTATAGATATCAATATATTGATACTTTTCTATATCAACAGAACAAGTTGATATAAACAGGGTTCTGGGTATTTTTTCTTAATTAACTTTTGTTTTGGTCTTGGGTGAATGAGTATAAACGCCAAAAATCTGTTACATCTATGAACAGAAGCCAAAGTAAAGCTGAAAGAAATTATTTCAGAAATAAAAATGTTTTGTGTTGGTCTTTAGTATTGAATCCTGTGCTTTAACTGAAATGAAGGAAGTTGAAGGATGTAATTTTGTTGATATTTTCCCTCTAGTATACAGGTTGCATTGGTTTGTAATAAAATGACAATTTCTTTCTTGGGATCAGTATTAAAATTCCTGTTATCCAGTTCTCACTGTATTTGGTGTTATTTTGGCCTCACCTTGATTTTGGCCACCAGTTCTGGCCCCCACAATTAAAAAATATTATTAAGGTGTCCAGAGGAGGGCAACAAAGCTGGTGAAAGGGCTGGAAGGCATTATGTCCTATGAGGACTTTGGGTTTGTCCAGTTTGGAGAAAAAGAGATTGAGGGGAGACTTCATTGCTCTCTGCAGCTTCCTGCGGAGCAGAAGTATAGAGAGAGAGATGTCCTAGTCTCTTCCTGCTATCCAGTGACAGAACACGTGGAAATGGCTCAAAGTTGCATCAGGGGAGGTTCAGACTTGAAGTTAAGAAATATTTATTTATTAAGAGGTTGGTCAAACACTGTAACAGACTTCCTAGAGAGGTGGTCGATGTCCCCAAGCCTGTCGGTGTTTAAGATGCATTTGGACAACAACCTTAACTTGCTTTAACTTGTTCAGTCCTGAATTGGTCAGGCAGTTGGACAAGCTGATGGTTGTAGGTCTCTTCCAAATGAATTATTCTTCTACATTTTTCATGCTTCTTATTTCCAGATACGTTACATATTGTGGTTTGCTGTGTTTGAGCTTTTTTCCTCTTCTTTTTACCTTGTACTTCTACTACTGAGGGATAGTCACTTCTGCAGTTAATATAAATTTAAACGAAGGGGAATTAAATATGTTGTGGGTGACATGGATGTGGGTGGATGGCAGGTGGGCAACATTGCTAAAGGATTAAGGAGAAAAAGCTTCTAAGTGATTCAAAGTAAATTTTGGCTAGGGAGGAAATTTCTCTTGAAGGAGAATATACATAGTGCACTATAAAGATGAGAAAAGGTGTTTAAGGTACTTGAAAGAACAGGCAACTGAGAAGACAAAGAAAATGAGTTGGTCTCAAAGGCCTGCTTGTCTCTGCTCCTATATAAATGAATTAAGCAACATCTCAATTTACGTGAAAAGTTGTTCTCCTTTATAAACACATCTATACAACGGTGGTCTATTCTGAGAGAGAAGGAATGAGAGCTGAGAATGCTGCATTTGAAGGTTTGAAACTGGTGTTATAACAGTGCACTTCACCCCAATTTAGAAGAGAAGACTTAAATTTTGGTGATCTATAACAGAAACTTATAAACTGATGTGGCTGGTGTCCAGTAGAATATATTTCAGGTTTGAAATGTTGATATTTTTGAAGGGCAAAATTTGTTCAAGAATAGATGACAGGCAGAAATAAGGTGAAATTTCTTAAAGATAATCTGGGGTGCTCAGGCCACAGTACAGTAGGAGACATCTGTTGGGAGCAAATGAAAGAAAGCACAAAGGAGTAGTATTATGGTGATTTGCGTTGCTGTGGACCAAGATTCAAAATAATCACTAAACCATTAAAATTAAGCAGACAAGGCTTTTGCTTCCCATCCTTCTAGAATCATCTAACAAAATTAACCAACACAGTGTTTTAAATATCAACAAATATCTCAAACTAGGTGTTTACTGGGAAAGGAAGTATAGAAGAACACAGCTCTTACAACAGTCTTAGAAAGAGGTTATAATATATGTTGACCTTTTTAATACCGAAAATTCTGAATCCACGTGTATGAGAAGTTCTTGTGATATTTCTGATACTGACTCAATGCTTTGGAATGAAAAATAATGGTTTATTATTAGGAAAGAGCAAAGAACCAAAATGTGCTAAATAAAATTCGGGAGTGTGTGACGTGATTTTTAGGGTGGTCCTGTGTAGGACCAGGAGTTGGACTTCAATGATCCTTGTCGGTCCCTCTCAACTAAGATTATTCTATGATTCTGTGACGATTAAGTGAATATGGTTAAAACTGTAATTTCTCCTAACAGAATTATTTGGATTCTGATTTGGGTAAAACAAAGAGTAAATAATCCCAAATTTGTTTAAAAAGGCGCAACAATAATCAAGGCACCTAAGTTTTGAAATCATTGGAGCAAGAGACTTTTGAAAAACTTTAAAATGAAGTGATCTTCAGTCTGTTAATAATTACTTTTTGAGAACATATGGGTAGTAGACAAAGTTCAAGAAGTTTGGGTAAGGTAGGCAAGCTCAGGTTCATCCCAACTTTAATATTTGTCCAGATTTTGAAGTATACTTATCCTGGTTCCTTATGTTTAATTAATATCTATATCATGCACCTATTCCAAATAACTTCCTTCTTAACTTGGACCCTGCTTAAAATTAGGTAGACTAAAGTGACGTTGTAGTATGAATTTGTTTGCTGGGTTTTGTATTTTTGGTTTTGGTTTGTTTTTGTTATTGTTGGTTTGGGTTATTTTTGTTTTGCTTTGTTTGGTTTGGTTTGGTTTTGGGCTATTTTTGTTTTGTGGGTTTTGATTTTTTTTGTTGTTGTTGTTTCTACAGACCAGTTAACTGAATTTCTAGTCTGGGGGAAAAAAAAGCCCTGTTTACTTGTAAGCACTAAAAATGTCTCTAAACGTTAAGTTTGAGCAAACTGTGAAGTTTCTTTATGAAGAGCAAATAATATAAAACTTCCTCCTTTGCCGGGTCGGTGTGCCTTGTGGGCAAGCAAAAAAATCAGTTGATGTGATACATATTGGCTTAAGAAAGCCAAACTGTTCAAGTTGACATTCATATATGCAAATTAGGGCAATAGGTGCTTTATGCAAGTGTTGTCAAATGCATGCAAATAAAGAGTAATAAACGTAAATAGATTGGTTACAGCTTACTGAAACGATAGACTTGCAAGGTTCATTTTCTGATATGAAGAGTATATAAATTACATATGCAGGTGGCAATCTCAGTTACAATACTCTAGAAAATCTAATTTGTGTGGAAGTATTTTAATAGTGTTCTCTCAAGCGTAAGACTTGGTCACGGTGTGGATAAGCCAAAAATGGCATTATGAGAAAGAAAGCATTCCAGGTGTCTGACTTGGAATTTCATGTGTAAGAAATTCCCAAGTAGTTAAAATTTCATCTGCATAAAAAAAAGTGTCACATTTTATTACATTTCACTCTGCAGCAGATCTCAGGAAAGATGAGGAATCTTGAGATCAGAGGTTAAGGAAAATACGACCTGGGAGGAGAAGACTGTAAGAGTGTTACTTTAGTGTAAGGGAAGTGGACAAAAAAGTCTTGCAAAAGGAAACAAATAAACTATCCTTTATGTTAGAGAATAGTTAGACACGTTTAAAACTGTAGCAGAAAGGATTCAACTAGGAACATTTAGGTTAGAACAAAATAGCAGGTGTCCTTGAAAGGCTATGGAAAATCCACCTCCTGAGTTTGGTGGTTTGTTGGTGTTTTTTCTGGGTGGTGTTAGGTTTTTTTACTATTATTATTTTTTATTCTTCAATTGTTTTCAAGATCAGTGTTTTCATACTTCTTTTCCCAGACAGAACAGAAAGATAGGTAAAGTGACCTTCAAAGGTCTGTCTCAGGACTATTACCTACCACTGGTACTGACTAATGTCTCTATCAAATGTGCAGAAACATTAAATTATAAATGAATATTAAGTTACTGCAATGACATTGATAGCGATTCTTCAAATTGGATTTATATTTATATTCCGTATAGATGAAAACTGCATCTGTGTGTACTTTTGTATATTTACACTGTTTTGACTTGTGCAGTTTTAGCTAGCATTTATTCTGGTTCTGTGAAGCAGATGCAGAATTCACAGTACTGGTTGCTTATGAAGGCTAGGTGGGTATCTTTTCTGTAAATAAATGAAAATGTGTATAAATCATATCAAAGATAGAGAGTGGGGTGGTATAGCTTAGCACAGAATGTTAAATGAAACTATGCTTGTTCGTTTCTAATTTGTGCATGATCAATTAATAGTTATTCTGTGTTGCTTTAGTGGAATGAATGAAATACCTAAAGGAGGGTTATATTTGACAATTTGAACAAAGCAGACTTGAAGCTCCCAATGAATATAAGCTGAAATGGCATGTAGTTCTGTTCCACATCTTTTCAGTCACCAGTGCAGAGAGGTTAAGGCATTTGTAACACTTTTATTGAACATTTTTATTGAAGACAATAGATTTTTAAGCTTTCTTTAATAAATTCAAATTTGACAAACTTACAATAATTAATAGCACTAATAATTTGGACAATGAAGAAATATTATTCTGACTGATTATATATTCCATAGTGTCTTTTAAATACATAGTTTTTTAAGTGCTGTGCACAGTAGTTTCAAAAGAAAATACAATTAGTTGTTATATGCTAAACCTAATTGTGGTATTTGGATGTAGCTGGTTCGTGTATTCCTTTACTAAAACAGTTATTGCACCATTTATTCGATAAAGTTCAGAAATATTTTTCTACTGCTGCATGAATATATCAGCAGTGTGGAGGATACTGTGAAGTTAAAATTTCACTTTCAAGCACTTTTAGTCTTTATGCAGTTTGAATGTTAGTAATTACTCTAGCTAGTTTTCTGAAGAGAAAGAGTTAAATTCTGTTATTCTTTTTTGGTAAATGGGCCTGTAATTTTTCTTCGAGAATAATTCTATATAGATTTTAATTAACTTTTTGAAAAGTAAAATAAGTGTGAACAAGTTAACAAAATGCATGATTCTAGCCTATCTTTCAGGAGAACATGTACTACAGCCCTCACCCATATTTTGGCCAATTGAATTTGGACTTGCTGCAGCAAGACTCAGTATTACAAAAACAAATCTATGGGTTTTAAATAAATAAATTTTTAAAATCTAGAAGGTACTTTATAATATTTTTCTATAAGCCTAAGGAACAGAGATGGGGGTAATATTTCCATAAGTTATAACAATGAACATATTCCAAACAGTGCTTTAAATTGTTTTGCTTTTGTGGGTTTGAATAAACTTAAAAATTTAAATCTTACAGAAAACTGCCTAGGGAACATATGATCAAAATAATTGTTTCTTTCATGAAGACTGGAAAATTTTTTATTATGTCCAAATACAGAAATATGTGATAGGAAAACTAAGTGAAAAATGAAAAGAGGAAAACTGAGACAAGATCAGTTTCACATCTTGTATGGGGCATACATTTAAGATTTATCCAAACTTAAGTCCACTTTTACTCCTATTTCAATATTACATGTTTTGTTCTCTGGTAGGGGGAACACTGTGGAATACACTTGCAATGTCAGTCCCTTTGTGAATTGCTCTGTGTCACTCTCAGTTCAAATATTACTGTCTTAATTCATTTCTTCTTCAGTTACAGAGTTCTCTTTTCTCTTGCACTGTTTCCAATTCTTTTTCTTTAAGCAAAAATGTAACTGCTTTTGTTTCCAAGAATAAGTGTGCTAAGCTAGTGTAAATTTCATCTGAGGGTGTTAATTTATGTGTCTTTTCAAGCTAAGTCAATTTTGGTTTATAGTAGACAGTGTTTTTTATTTAACTTTGTACAGTTTGATACACTAGTAATACTTCTGTGGTATGTCTAGGAATTGCTAACTTGTTCTACTGCATCTTTTATCATTGATTCTGATATCTTCGACAAAATCTTTTGTCCTTTGACTGTAGTATAGCTCTTTTTTTTCCATCTTCACCCTAATTAAACTGCACTGCTCATAGATCAGCCACTTGAGAGATCATGTTTCATACAATTATGGTAATTACTTTAAAATGCCCAGGACTGTTAATTCTTACTGTTGTCACCATCATAATACTGAATTAATGATAAAATTTTATGAAAATATTAAAAAAAACATGTTTAGAAAACAGAATAACAACATTTTAAATCAGGCATATCATAATAGAGCATTTGACATATATAAATGTCAAATGTAGCTGGAGACTAGAAAACCATGGCAAATCTAATACATTAATAAGGCATAATGTTGTCTTAATTTTCAACATTTCTTTCAGTTATGTTATTTTTTTCTTACATTTTCACACATTAGATGTAAAGGTGAGGAAATGATGGACAAGACTCCGAGATTTTATTTTTTTTTTTTGTAACAGCTGTATGCTTTATCTGATAAGTACTTAGGTGGCATGAAAAAAAGTTTTCTTCATCTTGGTGTGGTGATCTTCAAGATCAAAACTGTTCCAGGAACCGAAGGTCTTTTCTGAACTTTAGTAGCACATTGATTTTATCTTGTGGAACTGTGTTGGATGGGGTAGAGGGCTTTTTTTCACTGCAGTACTGCAAAGCCTTTATTAGAAAAGAATTGTTACTGGAAATAAGCTGAATTGGGATTGGCTATTTACAACTATAAAAGAAAGATGTTCGCACCCATGCTCTGATGTGCTTGCTTAGCATATTTAAGGAAAACAATAAAGCTGATTATTGCCTTGCTCTTCAGTTACAGCTGGTTACGCTGAAACAGCAGTACAATGGATTTATCATTCTGATGCTAAGACCCAAGAAACAGAAAAATTAAGTAATATGCACAATATCAGAATAGAAATCTTGACTGTCTATGGAGTTAAACCTGGATCCATGGTTTTCTTGTTCAGTGATTTTTTTTTAACCCTAAATGTAGTCTCCTCTATATGTGACATTTAAATAATTGCAACTTCAATATTAGTCATGAATATAGTTTTAAACACTTCTGCTTTCCTGTACTAAGTAATTTTTTTAAAATTATATTTTTTTAGTCTAAAAGAAAAGGGGGTCAGGGTTTGAGGTTTTTTTTTTCTTCCCTGGACTAGTCTAGACACTTTTAAATCTTTCACAATAATGAGGTTTGTATTTCAAATGCATGTATATACCTGCACACATGTCTAATTAAAAATATAGTTCTGCCTATTTTTTTGTTTGTTTTAGAAGGAAATATTTTTCTCAGATTTTAAGAATTGGAACATGCTTCCCAGGGAGGTGGTGGAGTCACCATTCCTGGAAGTGTTCAAGGAAAGGACTGGAGTTGGCACTTAGTGCTATGGTTTAGTTGGCGTGGTGGTGTTTGGTCAAAGGTTGGGCTCTATGATCTTGGAGGTCTTTTCCAAACCTAATGTTTCTATGATTCTATTCTATTTCATAATCTGGGAAAACAAATGTAAGAAGAAAACTACCTAGACTGAAATGTTTCCTCTGATTTACTGGCATGGCTACCATCCAAGAGATAGCTTTTGAAAATATTTTCAGTTGGAAATAGTGCAACTTTTATTTTTCCTCTCATACTCAGTGGTCCAGAACTGTCTTTTCAGGGTGACTAAAACTTTTCGTTAGTGATATGCTCAAAAGAACTATATTACCTAAACCCCCCATTCCTTTCCTGCCCCTCTCCTCAAAAATCCCAACTTGATGATCAAATTATTTTTTTCTAAAGCATAAACTACTGCAGTGTAAACACTTTGAATGTGTTTGTATAGCCAAAAGGCCACACATGGGCAATGTGGAACTTGGCATGAATTCTTTAAGATATGATAGAACATGTCAGTATAGTGTGAAGTTGTTCTGATTTATAAACAGTAGTTCTTTTGTGTCTCAGAGGAAGAGTTTGGGGAGTAGTCACTGTATGGTTTGATAAGGAGATAAGTACGTAGGTATAGATAGTTTGACATTGTGCGCCGTTTATACATATGCACTTTTTCCCCCATACAAATACTCCTCCAGAAGTCATTTGAGCAAATACTACTAGTATCATGGCTGACTCTTGTGTATTGGCTTGCCCTCATGAATCTAATTTTTAAAATTTCAGCTAAAGACATTTGAAACAGAACAGCTATATTTTTGACAAAGGGCTTGTTAAATAGAATTTTCTTTGGAAAAAATTCTTTTGAAGTCAGTTACCAGACACATTTCCTTCTTTTTATTGATACAGAACTATTTTTTCCCGCGTACAAGTCAAGCTTAACAGAAAAATGAGTCAACAAAATACTAGATATCTTTGAACTCTTCATGTCATTGCTACTAACTGTTAAATACTGCAAGTTGCAGATAGCATCAGACTCTGATGCGCTAATATTTGTAAAATATATACATGCATACACATGTACTATTCTGATTGCTCTCCAGTCTTTTACCTACAAGACTGAAAAATCCTGCTAAAGTGTCAGACTCTAAAGCTCCTAACAAGGAGCTGCATTAATTATGTTTACAGTGAGAAGACAGTCCTTTTTTCTGGACTACATATCTTAGAACTTTTTCCATTAAAAATACCATTGCTACTGTATCTTAATGGGATTAAATATAATGAATGACCATTTTAAGGTTGGTTTATGCTGCTGGAATTGAGTGACATGATCTTAATGTAGTAAAGAAGCTTAATATGAATAAATATAAAAGGTCCATCAAGCTGTCTTTTTCCTTTGTCTCTATTTTCTCTGTGCTTTTCTTAATGGTGTTGCTGTATTAGATATAGCAGCACAAAGAACACAGAACAGCCCACTGTTTGAGAACCCCTGCTAGCTAGTGCAATTTCTTTCTAATCCTTTCACTAGAGGGCTTTTTTACTTACGTGAGAATGATAAAACTAAGCTTTAGAGTTCATGAGTAATCTCTGCAAGTCATTTTGCAGCAATGAATTGTTCTAGTTGATGCGAAACATTCGATCAATGCCAACAAACCAGCATTCTCCTCCCTTCTACCCATACCCCTTTCAAAGCCCAATACACAATGAGATTTTTCTGAGATATAACCAAAAAAACTGGGCAGGGGGCTATCAGGGAAGGAGAAGAGTACAGAGAGGTGTGAGAAGAAACAACTTGCTAAAAATAGAGAGACTATTCTCTGGTGGCTCCGTAAAGCAGTATATTATTAGTTTTGAAATTTTTGATGTTGTGAAGATAAGGAATAGCCTTTAAAAGGGCATTAGTGTTTTCTTAC
Organism: Gymnorhina tibicen; assembly: GCA_013399875.1. Classification (NCBI taxonomy): domain Eukaryota; kingdom Metazoa; phylum Chordata; class Aves; order Passeriformes; family Artamidae; genus Gymnorhina; species Gymnorhina tibicen. Next base: position 215,756 of record VXAZ01001541.1, read on the forward strand.
AGAAAAAGGTTCATGTGTTCAGCCTATTGCAAAGTGCATTTGCTTGCATTCTTCCTGTGCAGCACAAAGACAGCATTAATGGAAATGATAAATAGTTTGATGAGCAGGCCAGGTGGCATAGCAATGGCCTGCAAGACTGCTGAGCTGGAGACAGGTTTTAAAACAAACTTGGGGCTCTTGCTTCCTGGACTGGTTGAAGTTGAACATGTCGAGGAGGTAATGTGATTGATCTCTTTGGAGGAAGATGCCAGCTGGAGAGCTCACAAACTGCTCCTTCAGGATTCTCCTTAAAGATGAATTGATGGCAGCTTCTGAAAAGAGTTACTCACACCGCACTCTTCCCAGCCATTCAGAGGTAGGGCTCTATCACAGTGGCTGCTAAAAGAAGGAATTGAGAGTTTAAAGGGACAGGAAAAAGGTGTCCCTGGTGAAAGAAAATGCAGGAAGTGCATTCCCAAAATGCAGCTATTATTTCTATACTCTTGTAAAATAGATTTTTTTTTAGGAGCTTATAAACCGAAATGTTTGTATTCTGTTTGCTTTGGGGGTTTTTTGTTGGTTTTTTTTTTTGCTTTACACTGGGATCTTATAAATCGTAATAAAATAAGAGGTCACCTTTTCATCTGAGGCCTGCAATTCATATTATATTTTAAATCAATTATTTTAAAATTATTCTAGACAAGTATTCAATTAAAAATATTCTAGATCGCCGCAAAATCGTGGTGAAGAAAGGACTTATCTTATCCCTAGCTTCATAGTCCTTGCAGTTCTTGAATTATGTTCTTCCCTTCACTGGAGGCTCTAATACCTCTTCTTCTGATAAGCTACATACGTGTCCTTTTGAAACTGTCCCTTGCTGATTCAGAAACTTTTATTTCTCAGTACATGACAGCTTGTTACTTTTATCCTGCATAACCAGCTTGTTATGACATTTTCTCTAATTTCAGACAACAGCAATAACACATACTTTGGTATTCACAGTATCTCAAAAATCTTAATGTATAAACATGTAAGTTAATGTATAAACATGTTTGGTTGATCTAAAACTACTCTGGCCCTCACCAATACTCACAGAGGATAGAAGGGTAGAAATTGAGTCCCACAGACTGCACACAGCAGGAACAAGCAATCTTCTTTGAGTCTTAGGAATCTCAATCATCCAAATGGAGGAAGTGAAAAAATAAAACAAATTTTGGTAACATTTAAAAATGAAAACAAACAATTAGTCTGACTTCACCTGATGTATTCAGGACTATCTGTTAAAGAGACTAAATAAGGCAGACCTTTTTTTTTGTTACTCCAAGCCTTTAGTTTTACTGTAAAAAGCCTTTAACATACGATGTCTCATGGCTGTGAAAAATTTAATTCCAAACAGATTGTTATTAAAGGATAGTGGCAGAATTTATATTATGCATGGATTGCCTGGTTACTTCTCAACTGTGTGATATTTATTTTCCCTGGAACTTTTTTTTGGCTATTGCTACTGCAGAAACTACTGCTGCAGAAGCCAGGATGTTAGGGTGTTCAGGGGAAGAGAAGATCAGTGACAACCAGGTGATGGGAAGCAGTTATTGTCCGTGGATGAACCCAAGTGCTGCAGTTTATATGTAGGTCCTTGTTCTTTTAGGTTATACCTTTCCAGTGATTAATTTTTAATTTGGTTAGAAATAATGACCCACTGTTCAGTATTTAATCTAGAAAAGTTTTTTTTGTATATGGTAGTGTTTTTGTTTGTTTGCTTGCTCGTTTTGAGATGAATTATACCATTTTTCTTCAGGAAATTATTTTGGTGGGTTTTACTTTCCAGTAAAACTAATCTATGTTTTGCACACTTTTTAAAACACAAATGTTACATTCCAAATGGTAGATACAGTGCAGAGGGTAATTTCTAGCTTTTAATTAATATTAAAAAGAGCCAGCTTTTGAAGTGTGATCCAGAACTGGAAAGCCTTTACTTGCTTTCAGTTCCCACTAATGCCTGAATGAGGAACTCCTGCTTCTCAACACTTTACCAGAAAAATAAAAAGTACCAGAGTAAGGTGTGCTCAGCATTGTCTGATTTTTTTTTTGTTCTGTGAGGTGTTTCTCTTCAGCAAGGAGCTGTAGGGTAACTGCAACAGTGGTACTTGCCACCCCTGACACACCTTCACGGCAGCACCTCACACCATGCACTCTCCCCAGAGTGGCATGTCTTGACTCCCTTGCAAGTGATGGGGTTTTGTTTTCCAAAATCATCCTGTTGAGAGCTCAGCAAGCTGGAAGGTGTTGAACATATGCCAGTAAAAAATTTGTTCCTTATAGTGGGTGGCCAAATGGACTACTGAAGTGAGTCATTTAGTAGACTGGAACATGTGTTGTTCTCTGCCATAATCCATCCAAACTTTACAAATGCTGGTGGCTGGAAACATGGTAAAATACATATGTTAAAATCTTAAAAATGGAAGTATGTGCTCACTGCAACTATTACTAAAATTAAATATGCTGCTACACGTAGAAGCTATGAACAATACTACATATAAAAAGTTTAAGGTTGCTTTTTATTTCACATTGAGGAGTACAGGAGAAAAAACATAGCTTTGAAGCCCCTGGAATTTGCTTGTGTCTCAGATTTAATTTATCTTAAAATGTATTTTGAGAAATCTCATTGGTTACTATTTGTTATTGGCAGTTACTGAAGGCTTAAATACTTCTTCATGTGCTTGCTTGCATATCTGTACTGCCCCGGCGCTGAGGCCCAGTCAGTGCACTGAAGAGATGTGCATTCACAGGTTTTCTTCCCCATATGCTCCCGCTCAAATATCTTTGGTAGCTTCCTACCTTCTGTACTGCCTTCCACTGTGGTACTTTGTTTATTGCTCATCACTTCTCTATCAGATGCATAGGTAACACAGAAGGCAGACACTATCATTGTATTCTACTTGTCAGCCTTTAATTGCTCCAGTATTAGTTCCCGAATCTGTAAATCTTCTGTTTCAAATTTTGGTGGGATTTTTTTTCTTTCTCTGAGGTAGTCCAATGATGATAAGATTTATGAAGATTGCAACTTTCCTTTTTTTAAAATTCTTGAAGAGTCCAGTTAGGATGTTTAGGGACTGATATTCTTGCATAATGCTCTGGAACAGAGCAAAGCTTGGAAGTTTTGGAATTCTTGGATTTCACCCACTGCCATTTCTCGAGGTTATCTCTGTTGGTTAGAGCATGGCGCTAATAACAGCAACGTTGTGGGTTCAGTCCCTGTATGGGCCGTTCAGTTAAGAGCTGGACTTGATGGTCCTTGTGGGTTCCTTCCAGCTCAGAATATTCTGTGATTCTTAAACTAATTAAACTAAATGTTTAACTCATTAGGGTATTGGAGAACATTTACTTCAAAAACTCCTGTAGGCAAGAAAACTTCTTGCCATTCTGTAACAAATCTTGAACCTACAGTAAGACCAAAATTGTATTGTATTGGTGCAAGCAATGGGGATAGATTAAGGGACCTGTGAATTTGTAGCTTCTTTCATTTTTTTACTAAAAATTTGTAAATTAAACTTGCTACAGAGAAAAACAACATCCCTTTTCCCCTTCTTTCCATCCCAACTCAGAGTTCCTTGACAGCTTAACTGTCCATCCCATCTCCAAAGGTGTAACAAAGGTGATTGGTGTAACACCTGAAAATATGAATAAAACATGTATATTAGGGACTCTGCCCTTTTGAGTAAGCAATGCTTTGAAAGAACAGTTTGCAGTCGAGAAAGAACAATCAGTCCTCCCTTTAACACCTGATCTATTAAAAATACTCAGTATTTGTATGGAAAACTGTAACATCATGAATCAGTGTAATGTGTTACACAATCTAATTAATTTCAAAGTCACTTCCACATAGTAAGTTTTGTTTTGGAGTGGTTTTGATTCCGAAGTGTCTTGGGAGGACTGCTTGCACAGTAAAAGCTGTTTTTATCTCTTGCTGTTCTTGAAAAGTGGTTCAGTACAGAAATATGAGAACAGATTCATCTGAGAGTGTTCTACAGTGCTGAAATGATTCACAACTTTGTATGTAAACTTGATTTATTATTTGGGAGACTGGCTAGTCTGATTAAAAACTATTAGTCTGGGATATGGCTTTAATTGAATTAGAGTAATACGTTCTTCGAAGAGGAATGCCATAGTTGCATGATACTGCTAGAGGAAGATTTGTCTGTCTTAAGGTAATCCTAAATGAGGCTGCTTACTGTCGGTTAATATTAAGGGAAAAGAGACTTGTGATAAAGTGTTGGGAATACAGATACTTAATTCTTTTTAATAACATTTTTGTTTATCAGTTCCAACCAACTGAGAAGGGAAAAAAATCAGGAGACTTTGAATGCTTATAGTATGTTCTGCTAGCAGCTTAGGTTCTCGTTTTGATAATTTTCTCCTGACTCCTGTTTTCTTTAAGGTCTCATTCGATTACAAGAGCTCATCAAGGCTCCATCACGATACAACCTAAGACTAAAAATCCGTCAGTTACCAGCTGACACAAAAGATGCAAAGCCATTGCTAAAGGAGATGAAAAGAGGCAAAGAATTCCATGTAATCTTTGACTGCAGCCATGAAATGGCAGCAGGCATCTTGAAACAGGTAATCCTCATTTTGCTTTAGATGGCTTAATCTTTTTCGTCCCTAATAAATAAAAGTATTATCCAGACCTAGTGGTATTTAAGAAGCAGGGAAATTGTATGTCAATTTTACTGAGGTCTAACTGAAAATCAGCCAAGGATTTCAGAGGTAATTTAATCGGTGACAAAAATGGTAGATATTTTAATTATGATTTTATAAAGAAACAGATTAATCAATTTATGTTCAGGAGGAACAAGAAGGAATATTATGCTTTCAGCTATGAGGAACTGGTACTTTGGAGAATTGATGCTTTAAGCATGGTTTTAAATGCTTGCTTAGTGTTATTTTATATATCAAATCTATATGTATGTATGTATATATTTATTTATATATTTATTTTTGTTTGAGGCCTCTAAGATGTGTATTCCTAATCGGATAGTGATATCTGAATAGTATGTTACCAACAGACACTATTAATGTCTTCCACTGAGAGGACAGAATTGATATCCATATCAGAGCCATATTGTCTTTGCACTGATTATGGAACCACAAAATACCCAAGTACATTTGGGTAGATGCTTTGAAAATATTAGTGCACATGAGATGAGTAGGTGAGATACAGCTGAACTCCAAATACTTAACTGGCTCAGAGACCATCTTCCCCATAATTTTTAATTAAGCTATGACCTCCAATAAGGAGGATGGGAAGAATATCCAAACTGAAACAGTGTTCTACACTTCTAGTGCATAGCTTTTAGTGGCTTTAATTCATGTTTATATTATGTTTGCTAGAAAACTCTAGGGTCTAAATTGAAAACAAAATATATTTAAGAGTTGGAAATATGTGTCTCATTAGAGGTACTTATGGGTATTATTGAGGGTACAATTAAAATTGCTAGTAAGCCTACATGTATAATATAATTTCTTTTCTTTATTGTTGATTGATTGAAAAAAATTTATTAATTTCTAGTAATTTTAAACCTCTGCTGGTGTTTTTTTCTAAACATAAGCCTAGTTATTCTAGTTCTTTAGCCCAAATAATTGAATGTACATTTAATTATTTTAAACATTTTAAATCTAAACAATGCAGATGGAAAATGTGTTGATGGCAACATTAAGATGCAATACTAACAATAACTCCATCGAAATACATTACTTATACAGTACCTAGTAGTTTTTAGGTGAAAAGAAACTTTTGTTTCACAGTGTAAAACATTGTGAAAAATGTATGACTAGAGGGAAATGGGAACAAAATTAAAAGCATTGTATCTTTAATCATGTCCCAGGACCCAAGAGTGAGGAGTCAGACTCTTTAAATCAAATTGTAAACTGTTCCATTAAAGTACACTGCTCATCCTAAAGATTACAGAGGGAAGATACAGAAAAATTTTCTCATGAGTGTTTAGATCTTTATACAGATTCTGTAGATTTTTACTTTTCTATTCAAGTCCTATACTGCAATGCTTTAAATATGCCTAAAATTTGTAGTTCTGAAGCTGAATGTGAGCACTTGCTGTCAAAATTGACACAAGGGATGTTGAGAATATATTTATTATTTAGTGCAATATTCCAAATGTAGTGTTTATAACTGATTATTGAAAAAAAATCCCTATATATCCATTTCTGAATGATTACCTGATCCATTTTTTTTTTCCTGGTAATGGAGGGATGAGTCTGGGGGGACATGGCAAGGAATTTCAGCTTGAGAAGATGACTGGAAAGATTAACAGTGAAGTTGGTGGAAGACAACACAAGTTAAAAATAGAGCAAACAAAGTACCTTGAGAGCCTAGTGAAATGGCAACTACTCTTTGCTGGCCAAAAATACATAATGAAAAGTAAAAAAAAATCCCATTAATCAGACAAGCATACTTAAATTAAGGCAAATCTCACTGTTATCTACATCACCAGGCAACCAGGGAGAGCATACATAATTTAAAAGGTTAGGGAAGCACTGTAATAATGAGAACAGAGAAATTACAATGTTTGAAGAGGAAAAAGAAGTGAGATCTTTAGAGAAGTGAGAAAGTGAAAGAAGGAAGACCTGGAAAAGAGGCAGCATCATCACATAGCAGACTAGGGAACATGCGTAGGATGTTGTGTAGAGATCCTTTGGAGTATGAAAGGCTTGGTTAGAAGCAGTTATGATATAGGTGACTGCAAATGTGTTACATATATAGAGGAAGATACTTTGGTTTTATTAAAAAAAAAAGTTCTTATAAAAGCTAAGAATGTTTGTAGTTGTAGAGTTCCTAATGAAGTTGCAATATTTCTCACGGGAATGTGGTTTTCCTGTGTTTAAGAGAATTTAATTGCTACTGGAACACTAAATCTAAGTACTATTGTGGAATTTTAAATACACAAGTGTAAGCATTCTTTGGAAAACTGATGTGGTTTTTTTTACAAATCTTGTTTAAAATATAAAATCTGATCTGCAACTGACATTTGGATTAATTTTAGGTTTTTCTTTGGAAAAGATCATATAGACTATTCATTCAATCAGTTTTCAGGCAATGTCACAAGTAAAAAGTCTCCCACAGCCTTCAGAATGCTCACAATTCTTTTTGATACAAATTCTGGTATTGTCCCAGTAGTATAATTGTGGCCTTCAGTGTCTTTAAGGAGGTCCACCTGGTAGTAACTTAGGAAAGAATTCCTTTGATAATTCCTGGAAAGGAAGAAAATATTAAGCCAGCTTTTGTGCAGAGCATGAAGATACATGCTTTTCAGGAGAAAATGTCCTTCATGAATAAACATGATGAGACATAGTTTTTTATCTACAAATACTTGTTTTTATGCAGTTGAGAAGAAAGCATGAACTTTTAAAATGCACAGTTTATCAAAAACTACTTAGTATTACATAGTTAGCAAGAACGATGAAGTTACAGTATTTTGGTTGGAAAATGTGCACATGTATAATATAAGCTTGGGTCCTTCTTTAAATGCATGGTATTGTTCATCAAAATAGAGGAAAAAAATCCTATTAGGTAATTCATTTTAAGGGAAGGGTTCAATAATGAATGACAATATTTTCGACTCAAATTTTGTGTTGTAACTTAATGTATCCATTAGTATGTAAAAATACAAGCCTTTTTCACATTTACTGCACTAAACAGTCTAATAATATTCTTTCTATCAGAAGATCTGGTTCATAAATTCCTTTAATAGTCAGTAATCTTCTCTAACTGCTAAGAAATGACTTGCTTGACCTAATTTTAGTATAATTCCAGTCCTATAGTCTGATCTTAGTAGTGTTCTTTTGCAGCATTTCATTTGCCATGTAAGTGTGATAAAAATGTATTATGCGGCCTCAGAAACATTAATCTTTTGTTTATTTTTTCAAGGCTTTAGCTATGGGGATGATGACAGAATATTATCACTATATCTTTACCACACTGGTAAGTGGCTTGTAAAAACATAGTGATGACACCCAGCAAAGATGTTACTTTCCTAATTATATTGCTTAACAAAGTGGAAAAGGTCTCTCTGGAATGGGGTGTGAGTGCAAGATGTTTTCATTGCTGAGTTTTCCTACTTTCAGTGAACACTCATCAGGATGGTTTAATTATTGTTCAACAGCGTGCCCTGGAAACTGATAGTCTTGAAAAAGCATCTGACTGTAGCACTGCAGTTTTTGACTGTCAAGGAGGGTTAAGTCTATAGTTCATATTTCATTGTTTATTTTATGCATTTTGTTCTTTTTATCTTTTAGCTGTTTGTATTTGAAGATTATGACATTTCAAAATTTACTCATCTATTCCATATTTTTAATCCAACATTTTACAAGGTAGTTCTTCTCTGTCATATGATTCATGAATAATTTGGTGTGAATCTTAGCAGTATTTTACTTAACAATTCACACAAGCTTTTTAGGCACATGAATTATGCAATGTTCTTTGGTGTCCACTGTAAATGTAACTTAGAAGGAATTTGATCATTCTTGGATCTATCATTTGCAATAAATGAATATTTAAAATGTGAATTCTCTTACAAAACATAACAAACATGTACACGAAGACCTTTTTCATGCTCACCACAACCTAACTAAAAAGCAGTTTAAAAGTTGCCAAAATATTATTCGAGAGACTACAGAGTCTCTAGAGTTGTGCATATTTCTCTGTCCTGAATTTTCATTCAATTTTGTCTAATTAGATTGAAGTTCATTAAATTTCTTAAAATAAAAGTATGAGAAAAACATGAGACAGATGTGCCTTCACAAAACCATGCTTGAAATGACCCATGTTTAAAGTCACAGTCATGTTTAAGTTCTTATGAAAATGAATCCTTCGTGGTAGGGTAGGTGACCACCTCTGAATCACAAGATTTTTATTTTCCTATTGATGAAAGTTGTTCCTTTGAGGGCTACGCTATTCACTGGCATTGAATTTTCACTCTTAAAGCTCTGTTTAAAAATCAGAATTTTCTGTCATTCTTATTTACTTATTAGAACATTTTCTATGGAGACAAGAGTCTTATATTGACTTGGAACTATCAAGAGATAATTTACTGTGCACAAGCATGTGATGGATTTTGATTTTGCAATGTAGCTCTGGAACTTGGAACAGAATTTAGTTGTTTTGATATATTAATTGCTTCTTACCTGACATGGTGAAAGTCCTGTCAAATAAATTTTCCAGTCACAGTGTTTACAACAGTCTTCTGCGTAGTCTCCTCTTGATTGATTCAGGATCTAATGCACCTGCTCATTAATACACTGACCTGTGTGCATTTGTAATATATGCATAATAATTTTGTGTATATTTATTACATTCCAGTGTAAACATGAATGTGCTTGGATTAAAAAATTCCATACAAGGTTCTGACTTCTTGCACAGTAAAACGGAGAGAATTTTTTAAAGAGAAAGATGTGACTTAGTTTTAGTTCTGTCCAACACTTCCTTTGCAATAAAATGTTTTATTTCTTTGCAAAGAGGATGTGAGTTAGGTTATTTTAAATGAATTTTGACACCTGAATATCTTAAATATTACATACAGGAAATTATATCATAATTACTAGCTACAGAATTAAAAATGGGTAGTGATTGAGAACTGGTTGATATTTTTGTGGGCTTAGTGATGTTAACAATGGGTGTTATATTCTGGTTTTCCATAGTACAATATTTAATCTTCTTCAGCTCTAGCCGGTAAACAAAATGGATTCAGGCAAGTGTTACACCTAATGCTACCTGACAACAAAAATTAAATTAAAAATTAGGTGAATGACTAGCTGTGAATTATGGGGAAAATTCCTACGTTCAATAAGCTAAAATTATGTTATAGGGAAATAATATATTATCTATAATCTTGATTACATCTTTTTTTTCCCCATGTTCAAAACTTGATCTTAGAACTGAGTTTCCCGAAGTCAAGTACTGTTTCTACATTGTTTCTTAGGATTTGATCAAAGCACTAGGATGACCTTGAATTTACTTTCTTGAGCTAAAATTTGGGGTTTTTTTACTTTCTATTAATTATATTTCCCCGTGTGTGTATTTGAGGGCTAACTGTACACACACACATACAGATATGCTGAAAAAATATAAATTGGCAAAAGTTATTCTTGCAAACATGAATTCTTAATCAAAGATATGCCCGTATTTGGAAGAAGCTTGATTACAGTGAAAAATGTTTTTGATTAAATTTAAAGCCATGTACATTTCCCCTTGTCCCTGCTCACCACCGCCCTCACTCCCCACCCACTCCCCTCCACCAATTTACCCTCCTAAGATTCACATGTCTAAGTTTCACTGAGAGTGAAAGCGCAAGGCAACACTTGTTCAGTTTATTTTTTTGTTTCATATCTGAGTTCTGCTAAGTTCAAGAACTAGCAATTAATATTCATATTTAGCAATTAACAATAATATTTAAGCTTACTGTAGTATTTTAGGCTACCTAGTAATAGATACAGTTCTGTAATTGGACTAACATTTCCTGAAAGTCTGTTCTTCCTCCGAGAATCAGATTGCTCCCACTATAAGGGCAGCCAAGTTGCTTGCTCACAGGCACAGGCCCCCAGACAAGCAGAACACACTTCCTAGCATAAGTAGCACTGAAAAATTACCATGCTTTCATCTGGGGAGGTGGTCCAACAATTGAAATAGCAACTGTAGTGTATTACATAATTTATGCAATGGCAATTTTTTCAGGACCTGTTTGCCTTGGATGTGGAACCCTATCGGTACAGTGGTGTTAATATGACTGGATTCAGAATTCTAAACACGGAAAATACCCAGGTGTCATCTATCATTGAGAAGTGGTCTATGGAGCGCTTGCAAGCACCCCCGAAGCCTGATTCAGGTTTGCTGGATGGATTTATGACGGTATGAATACCAGTATTTGGTTCATTTTTTTTATATGTTTGTGAAGCTAAAAGAAAATTTAACCTTTTGTTTGTTACTAAAACATTAAAGTGTTTAGAGGTATATAATCAAATATTACTGTAAACATGAGTCAGAGAGTAACTGTGATGTTTCTGTTAATATTTTGCAGATTGAATACATGATTATATTAACTTTCTTTCAAAATTACACATACGGTATTTTTTTTCCAAATTATAAAGCTGTATTCTAAATGTCAAATTTACCCAGTCCATATTTCCCTAATTTTCTGGTGAAAATTTATGGGACAAAAATCAAGCTAATGACAATTATCGCTGTCTTTTGTGTCTTAGTCATTTAAGATTCATTCATTAATAATATGTATTTTTTAGTTTTTACATAAATGTTGTTTTTAAATATTTTATTAATATTATAAAAAGCACCTTATTATCTTTTCTACTTTCTGTGCCTTCAGATTAATCTGATTAATTAATCTGGTTCTTTATTTTTATTTTTTTTCCTTCCATTCCCACTATATTTTGGCCTCACTTCAGTTCATAAAAATCACAATTATATTCCTGCAAATAAATTTTTTCATTGCTAGGTTTTGGTGAGTTTCTGTTCATTAGTTGGAATTAAATCTGGAATTATAATGTCAGGAAGGGGTCTATTTTAAAGAACACCCTTAATTAGGTCTGCTTTAGTCTTCAAATTTGTCGAAAGATTTTCCACTTTGGCCCCTTAGCAATTTCGGTAGTTGGGTTTTGTTTTGCTTTGTTTTTATTTTTGGGGGATTTTTTTTCTTTGTTTGTTTTTGGTTTTGTTGGGTTTTTTTGTTGGTTTTTTTTTAGGTTTTTCATCTTCCATTTGAAAAATAGCAAATTTTATTTCTTGAAGACAGGTGTCTTAGTATTCTGTCAGATTGTGTTAATTTTCCCCATAACACAGCTAATCAACCATCTTTTTCTACTGATAAGGTTTAAGGATCTTATAGATATTAGGTACTAAACTACAATAAATATTTTAACAAGTTAATTTAATTTTTTTCTGGAAAATTACCCTTTTTAGAGAGAAGTATTTTTTTAATGTACTTACAATATATAATGCCTTGAACATGATAATTTGAAACATTCTAAATTTTATTTACTTATTTCCTTGCAATGCACTTTGCAGATTCCATCATACAGTAGTTTAAAATTTATATTGTTCATGTCTCTAAATAATTTCAAACAAGCAAATGAACCCCCCAAAATCTGAACATTGTGTGAAGCATGCATCTGGTTTATATTAGCCACTACTTATTACTGTAAGTCATTGTTTCATGCTTCCTTGTTTGCATTAATACTTTCTCTTTTGTTTTTTTTACCTTTTTGAATTTAAAATTTGCATCACTTCTTCTCATTCATTATAGTTGTATATTTCATATATTGATCAAAGATGTAACTGATCTCAAACCTCTGGATATTTACAAAGATCAGCAGTGGTGATTACTTTATGAGAACATTGGGCCATGGTGAAAAAATAATGGAATAATAAATATTGGAATAGAGTTCCGTGGGCCCGGTGCATGTTTTTCATCTCCTGTGGTGCTGTAAAGAAAGCGTTTCTCTCAGAAAAGCTTCTGATGTGAGGCAGGAACCTATAATTGCTGGTATATGACTGTGTAAGAATAATACTTTACACCATTACTTTGCCTCAGGATAGAAAAGTATAAAAAAGTGCATGAAAAACACAGTGGCTTCTCTTCTGGACCTTTAAGAGCCCTCTGTGCTCTAAGTGGAACCAAGTGTTCATACAGACTGTGCTGAATATTTTATGTTCATTCCTTTTGTTGATTAAGCATGTAAATGTTCTTTGATTACCTGGGTTTTAAATATCTGAGAGATGGAGATAATATTTAAACTATATTTAAAGGGCAATCTTGGCAAGCGCTATGAGATTACAGAGTTCTTTTTATCTGGCCCTTAGATACGGAAAAACCATCCACAGCTTGTCCATTTGGAAGGTGTGAAAGTCACATCATGATGTCATTGCACAATGTTCTTTCTGTGCTCAGAATAAAATAAGCCACTTTAATGACATTAGCAGTGAAGTTGTAAAATCAGTTAAGTGTGTAAAATTTGACTTTCATGTCACTGTTGTTCACATATATTTAAAGGCAGAAATGGACTTGGGAATCAAAGACTCTTCACAGATATTCTGCTATTGAATACTCTAACTGATATGGGCTGGACTGGAAATATGTTTTATTTTCATGGGTTGATAATGGCTACAGATTAATCAGAAAAAAATTAGCAAGAAGACTGCTTAATGGGAATGCATTCAGCTTGAACCACATAGCTAAATGCCATTTCATCACATTTTAAAACTCCTGAAACTCATGCCAAATAAAAACCTGAGGCTTGTATAAAACATTTAGAGACCTCAGTGAAGATTAAATGTTTTCTGGTGGTGTAAAACCAGGCAGTTATGGATGGCAAAGTTTTTAAGCTTGGGTGGTGTTTGTGTAAGGGGTGTTTAGAGGGGTGTTTTCTACCCCTCACTTTTTCACCATATTGACTTACCCTTATGAGAGTTCGAACCATCAATATAACTCTGACATTGCTTTTCCTTATTTATGATGCATAGAGTTCCCAGTCTTAATTGTTTTTTCAAGGTCTTTTCTGTAGGCTTGTATAGCTCTCTAACTAGTATATAATTTTCCTCATAATTATCTTACCTTTAGTATCGTGATATAATAAAAAAGTTGTTATAAAATTTCATCTCATCCGCTTGTAATGTTCCAAGTCAAATTTTCAAGTCTGAATCCTACTGAGTTCAATTATGATAGTTTTTCCTTTGTTTCTAGGCTGTTCGTCAGCACATCGCTGAAAAGGGTGAGGGTTTAGCACACCTGAGAGGAAAACTGATCAAAATCAAATTTTCAAACACATTTCACTCTCCTCTTGGGATTTCTTAAGTATTTCTTTGTATGGACTTCAGAGAAAAAAAATTAAACTATTTAATCAATGTTATCCTGTTGAACAATTCTAGTAATAAATGTTCGCTTGTGTGTATAACAAAGAAACTAAATGCATTCTATGATTTAACAGAGTAACTATGATACAACTGGCTTTTTCCATGACTCCAGAAAATCTATAGAAATGTTGGAAATCACTTGCTGTGTTGTGTCAGACTATACACACTTTTTTACACAGTGTTCTTGAGATAAAAGTTGTGCTTTTTTATAAGAAATGATTTCTATTAAAGTCTAAACTAATTCCTAAACAAAATGTAAAATATGAATATTCTTTTAATATGATACATAGAAGTCCTGAGGAAGTCTCGCTGGTCTACTCTTATTGAAGAGATATTCCTATAATCATTCACATACTAATAGATCTAATTTGTACATTTGATGGTTCTTTCATATTTCCTAATGTCTGAGAATAATCAAAATGGTACTTGTCCTCATAACATAGAAATAATAATCTAAATGTGTTGCTATTCAAATACATTTGTATCTTTTTAACTGTCACACACTTGTGCAGATATGCACATGCACACTGGGTATAGTTTACTAAGCTACTTAAATAGTTATATTTATTTCTTAAATTTGTAATGGTCCTTTTTATTTTAAGTATTCTCAGCAGTGTTGTATTTACTTTGATCATTGTTTTTGTATCACCATACTCTTACTAATCAGAAAACAAGAAAAATATAGTACTTATAAAAGTAAATATCACATGAAACTGGGACATGCCATGGCTTTTATTTCTTATGATAAAACNGTAAAACCAGGCAGTTATGGATGGCAAAGTTTTTAAGCTTGGGTGGTGTTTGTGTAAGGGGTGTTTTGAGGGGTGTTTTCTACCCCTCACTTTTTCACCATATTGACTTACCCTTATGAGAGTTCGAACCATCAATATAACTCTGACATTGCTTTTCCTTATTTATGATGCATAGAGTTCCCAGTCTTAATTGTTTTTTCAAGGTCTTTTCTGTAGGCTTGTATAGCTCTCTAACTAGTATATAATTTTCCTCATAATTATCTTACCTTTAGTATCGTGATATAATAAAAAAGTTGTTATAAAATTTCATCTCATCCGCTTGTAATGTTCCAAGTCAAATTTTCAAGTCTGAATCCTACTGAGTTCAATTATGATAGTTTTTCCTTTGTTTCTAGGCTGTTCGTCAGCACATCGCTGAAAAGGGTGAGGGTTTAGCACACCTGAGAGGAAAACTGATCAAAATCAAATTTTCAAACACATTTCACTCTCCTCTTAGGATTTCTTAAGTATTTCTTTGTATGGACTTCAGAGAAAAAAAATTAAACTATTTAATCAATGTTATCCTGTTGAACAATTCTAGTAATAAATGTTCGCTTGTGTGTATAACAAAGAAACTAAATGCATTCTATGATTTAACAGAGTAACTATGATACAACTGGCTTTTTCCATGACTCCAGAAAATCTATAGAAATGTTGGAAATCACTTGCTGTGTTGTGTCAGACTATACACACTTTCTTTACACAGTGTTCTTGAGATAAAA
>VXAZ01001541.1:231283-280623 GCA_013399875.1 Gymnorhina tibicen
TAACTGTCACACACTTGTGCAGATATGCACATGCACACTGGGTATAGTTTACTAAGCTACTTAAATAGTTATATTTATTTCTTAAATTTGTAATGGTCCTTTTTATTTTAAGTATTCTCAGCAGTGTTGTATTTACTTTGATCATTGTTTTTGTATCACCATACTCTTACTAATCAGAAAACAAGAAAAATATAGTACTTATAAAAGTAAATATCACATGAAACTGGGACATGCCATGGCTTTTATTTCTTATGATAAAACTACAGGAATTTGTTAATGATAATTTTGCCACAGGTAATAAACCATGCCTTTAGAAAATTGCAGAAGAAAAGAAGAGTCAAAGATCAAACTGTTGCAATACTTTATCTTTCTTGCTAGTAGAATAAACTGTACCTACCATTTCAGTATCTACTTATCATTGTCTTCTTGTTTCTTCTTGTTACTTGGGTGAAAGAGTCCAAAGGAAACAAAGAATGCATTTTTGCCCATTTTAAATTCAAATCTGGTTTTTTTTCAGACTAGGACAAACTTTTTAATTAATTTTGACTTGATCCTGCACTTCCTGACTTAATTCAGCAATATATATTTGAGGTTTTTAAAAATTTGACTTCTTACATATTTCCAAATAAAATCCAAAATGCCTATTCTGCCAAAATCAAGTGGACGTACATCCATTCATTCATGCATTTCCCTGCCTCTCACCACCTATTCTCACTTGTTAGCAGTTCAAAAAGCACTTTATAAAAGTTAGGCAAGGTGGGCTGTTAGCATTTGAAACTTGTATTATCACATTACTAAACAACTTCTAACTAGATTGAAGCTCTTTAAACTATTCTCTGATATACGATATACTCATTACTGATATTTTCCACCAACTTTATACTGAATTCTGACATTTGAAAGTGATTGGTACTTAGCAACCACTTGAACAGAATGACTTGGCATTAATAAAAACACACTATTTTTCAACCAGATTATGATTTCTTCTTGAAAAATAAACTTACAATACAAGTTAATAAAAGACCCAAACAAACCTTAATGAAATAAAAATATTTAATTTATATAACTTCAGCTATTGTTTTTCTTAAAAAGTTTAGATTTGCAGGAGTTCATCCTTATTTTAGTCTGAAGTAAAAAATGAATTTTGAATTTTCCTGCAAAATGAAAAAATGTTAATTATTATGACTTAATATTTTTATTAAATTCTAACAATATTGTCATCTGTACTGTGTAAGTAAAAAAATATTCTGGAAAACAGAGGGGCAACATATTAAAGAAATTTTACTTTGGTATACTTCACTTATTGAGTCTGTACAAGCATTATATCAAAAGAGGAAAAAGACCACAAAACCGTGAGCATAAATACACTTCCACATTTATATATGACAACCATGATTCACACCAAGCAAAATAGAGCATAAATAAAGTGTTGTGAGTTCAGAATTCTTTTACTCTACAACTATTAATCTTCCCAGTTTTTTGTGCCTCAAGTCAGAATTTAGCATGCATAATTAAGATGACCTAACAAGCCCTGCTGCTTAATTAACATAAAGTTTTCCTTACTAATTGCTTTTGCCTATCATCTAGTTCAGCTTCGTCTTATATAGAAAAGAGTGTGGTGTTTCTTTTTTTTCTGTCCTGACTGTTGATTCTATTCTTTAATGCCCACTTTAGTAGCTATGTATGGGAGGTGCAGAGAAGCACTGTGGTACTTCTTGAATGCGAGAGCCAAAGTCAGTGTTTAGGCATTTACCCCAGAAAAATCACAGTTTGCAGCTGATACATTTTGTGTGCTGCCTGGAAGCATTACTATTTAGTTGAGCACTTTCTCTTTTCACTCCTAATTATCTTGTTTATTTTTTTGCCTTTATCAGTGAATGAAAATGATAGTTATAAAAAACACCTGAAATTTAGAGTGATACTATATACTGTAGGCAAGATTTTTTGCATATGCAGAATGGATTTATGATTCAGTTCTGTGCATGGTATTTTCATTTGCTTTAATAAAAGGGAGATGAAATTTTATTAATAAAGTTTTGAAATTTTTAAAGCTGGTGTATAGACTTCCTCCAATAATGAAAATAGATTAAATGATATTTTCTTTAAGTACAGAACTGTAAAGAAGATGCAAAGATCGTAAGGAGAGATTCTAATACCTTGGTAATTATCCTTAATCGAATGTACAAATGCATGTACTCACAGAGCTGCCTAGGAAATTCATTTTGAAACTAGGCATTTTAAGGGATATAGTAAAAATCCTGAAGTTATAATTCCTTTGGTATTTCAGAATGGAAATTAAAAAGAGAATAATTGGATTTGTAAATGTGTAGATATTTTTCTCTAATTAGCTCTCTATATTTGCACAGAAAGACTGGGGGGACATATTTATATATTATATTCTTTGTTTGTTCTCTTTTCCCCCTGATTGTAAGAAAGCTTCCAATAAGCAACCTCTCTGTGTCTAAAGCTTATGACTGTTTTGTAAAATCTAATTTATCTGAATGTTCACTTTCTTAGCTTTGTGGGCATGTTAATTTAATATTCTCAGAACTTTTGTTGAATCCAAGGCCAAGACAAAGAATTTCTGAAAAAATGTATGGTCAAACAGTGAGTGTAGATGGACAACAATGACATATTTTCAGTTGCATTAAATCAATGTCTTTAAAAACCCTGAAACCTTATAAGGAATTGGACCAATGCATGAAGACCATGTTAAATGGCCACAGGTAATCGGGTGAAAGAGCACAGTAATAAACAGATTTCTCTGGCTTATTTTTGGTAAAGGTTTTTGAACCACGTTAAGCTAGCTTGGTTTAAGCTACTAATGTTGGAAAGTGTACCTTTTTTTTTGCATTATAATGTTTGGAAAAGCTTAAGAGAGTAATCGCACTGAAACCATGACAACTGAGGTTGAAAGAATTGTCTGAAACATAAAAATCCAAAATTTAAAAAAAGGGATTCAGTTCTTTTACTGTGATATAACCAAGGCTTAATGATGTTTTTCGTGAAAGAGATAAATAACTCCCATGTCAGATAATTGAACATGAATAATACTGAGGGCAGTCTTGCTCTGAAAGATAAGTATGTATTTCCCAAGTTCTTTGCTCTACTTAAAAATAATCAAACAAGCAACAACAAAAAACCCCAAACAAAACCTCAAGCCACGCAACCAAAACAAAATACACGGACCACCCCCAAATCCCAATAATTTTATCTAGGTGTTGCTAATCCATTTTAATCAAGGTTTAGGTAAGCAGCATGAGCCAAGAAAAAGTGTGAATTAAAAAAAAGTGAAGCTGTGATAAGTGTAGGTGTTAGAATTTAACCAAATAGAATAAAAATGATGCTCATAATTACTGACTCAAGAAATCAGTGAGATCCAAAAAAGGAAATATACTCTATTAGCATTATTATTATTTTGTATCTTTAGTTCAATATATTTTTTAACATAATTTTGTTCTACATCAATTTCATAGTTTATGAGGAGTGTTCTCCAAAATTCATTTTTTTTGCATACCTTATAAAGGAAGAAAAAAGTTATGGTGTAATTCAGGGTTTTCTTTCGGCATACTCCTGGAGCTGTCTGACTTTATTTATCCTTGATGCCAGTATTTTCAGTGACAGTACAAACTGTTGAATAGCTTGATACAAATTAGTAATTTAGTTTTCCTTATGGTAAAAGGATATTTGTCAAACTGCAATCTCTTATCTACACATGACAACACGGAAATAACAGTTATATTTGGAATAGCTACTTAAATAATAATTTAGTAAATGCTATCAGGCACTGTGACTGGACAGGAGAATTGGATGAGAAGAAGGGGCTGTTAAGGTTCCTGAGGGTGAAAAGATCAATAGAAATAAAAAGAAATACTTGTTACAGAAATACAGTCTTGGATTCTGATTTAGAGCTTCAAAGAGGGTATCTTGTTATGTAGACAGCTTTATAATTATCCCTTTAGCTAAAAGAATTTTCTGGATTTGCTGACGTGTTTAGTAACAGTATAGCAGCAAATGTGTACTTCAAAGGAAATACTAAACAATTACTCATTACTGCATTACAAGCTAAGAATCTCCCCTAGGCACAGTTAATTTAGTGAGTTTAGGGACTATGCAGGATCTCATGCTGTAAGATGTTTTAGAAATGATTTGTCATCTATTTTGGGAATTAATTGCATTATTAAATATTTGAGTACTCTATACAGTAGCTTTTAGAATTTTAGGAGACAGGATAGATCAGAAACCTATGATCCTATCCCAAAGGAAAGACATGTCCAAGTGCTGTAGAGCATCTAGCAGAAATTGCAGTTTCTCTGCTATGGAAGATTTCATTGAATTCTTCCAGATGTGGTTTGAGGATGTATGTATATATTTATAAGTATACTAAGATTACCATTGATTTTTATCATGCTTTCATGTTAGAAATCTGCATGCTGCTGCATCTTACAAAGCAATAGAGGAAACTCAGTGTAACAGCAAGAAGGGAAATGGCAGAGCATGTGCAACCTGCAGGATCTCCTACACAGTGTAGAAGAGTAGCTGAAGCACAGGCTGTTTTTTGAAAAAGGAACTTGAGTGCCTTTCCCCAGGAAATACGCACATGTCTGCACTGTATGAAATTTAAACTCTGAGGACTGCAATTAAGTAGCCATAATCTGTCAAACATTGTTTCTAAAGAAGGGCAGTGAAGCTGGTGAAAGGGCTGGAGCACAAGTTTTCTGACGAGTGTATGAGGGAGCTGGAGTTGTTTAGCCTCGAGGAAAAGAGGCTCAGGGGAGACCTTATTGCTCTCTACCTCTGCCTGAAAGGAGGTTGCAGACAGGTGGGTGTTGGTCTCTTCTGCCGAGTAACAAGCGACAGAAGAAGAGGAAATGGCTTCAATTCATCCCAGGGGATGTTTAGATTGGATATTAGGAAAAATTTCTTCCCAGAAAGGGTGATCAAGCAATGGAACAGTCTGCTTAGGGAGGTGGTGGAGACACCATGCCTGGAGGCATTTAAAAGACTTGTAAATGTGGCACTTAGGGACGTGGTGGAATTGGCAGTGCTGGATTAATGATTAGACTGGATGATATTAAAGGTTTTTTCCAACCTAAGCAATTCTGTGATACTATGAAGATATTTTTCTTAGTATATGCATTCTTAAATTATTTTTATGGCATATTTATACACTGTGTTTACTGTAAATTTTCAGGAAAAGTGAACCAAACGAAAGATTACTTTTATATTCTTTCTTTGCTGTTGTTTTTAGAACTTGCCTTGAGAGGCAGCATAACTAGAGTTGATAATCAGTGGACTTCAGGAATGAATAACTCTAGGAATCATTACAGTTACCATTGTAGGATGTGGAATGGTGACAGTGTAGTGTCACTACATGCTAGGTTAAGCAGCAATGTAAATAATATATTTTGTGGAGAAAAGGGACCATCAATTTAGCCTTTACTGTGTGCTTATCAACTTCACAGTGGCACTGCCTGTTAGGACTGGCAATGTATTGAGCTTAATAGTGACACTTAGAAGTATGTTCTGGGTAAAATCCCGGTCCTTTGGAAATCAGTGTATGGGTAATTTGGCTAACCTTTAGTTTGCTACACACATTCCAGGCTCAGATAGGGTAAGCAGATGAAGAGCTACCATTTAAAAATTTTTATTTTATTTTAAAGTTGGGTATTAAACACTACATAGTGCAATGGAGCAGAAAAGAGTGAAAATCATAGGTAAATATTTGTCTCTGAATATTCAGGTGGTTATTTTGGAAGTAGTTTGGCAGGCTGGAACAGTCTTTATTCATTATATGCTTTTCATATATTAAAACCAAGAATATGCTATTTCTGTCTGTTGCTAATTAATACTTGTTAATTACTGGACTAGTTGACATAGCTGGTAGAAATAAACAAGCTTCTGGGGATACCATTTTCTCTGCTGAAGACCTGTAAGTGTACGTGCTTGAATTTTTGCCTTTTTCTTTTTTTCCCCATTTCCAGATATTTATAGATTTGTCTAATAAGAGATATTGCTTCCCCTAGTTTTTCTTATCTCCGTAAGTCACAGTACACTTTTTGCTTTTAGAGTACATGTTGACTTCATGGCAACTTTCATAAAGATCAGATATGTAGTTATTGCTTAAATTAATTTTCCTAAGGGATAATATTATTTCTTGTCCAGAACATCGTGGATTCCATTTTAGAGCTTTACGGATACACAGGATATTGTGTTTGGCCTCCCCCCTTCTGGCCCTTCAGAAGATCAAAGGTCTCCTATAAGTCCAAAGTCATGTCTGCCCACCTTCAGTGAATGTTTTGTGTCTTCTTGATATTTCAAATTATGCTATATGCCTGAAATTAGGCTACTTAGTCAAGCTTTTAAGTAGAATTGTAGCAGTAAATATATTTTCCACTTAAGGAATCTAGAGGGAATACAATTGCCACAAGCACATACAGAGCTGTTAAACAGTGCCTAGGAAAATTCAAGCAACCACCCAAATCTGCATCAGAATACCTTTATGTCAGGCTGAAAACAAAATTAACATGTTTTCGTTATTATATATTTTCTCTGTGAATGTGAGTTGTCTACTCTCCCAAGCCACATTCATCTTAGGAGATAGGTGAGAAACATGTACTGGATACGCTTAGGAGAATTAATTGTAGTGATGCTGTGAAACAGAGATTTCAGATTTCATACTGCCACTTCCCAAGGCCTGAGCATATGTATAGTATTTTAATACCAGTGATAATGTAATCTAATTCAGATGATGACAGTCTCTGTAATGTCCTGGATATAAACACTAAAATTTCAGAAGTTCCTTATTTTGATGCTGTAGGTTAATTTATTCAAGCCTAGTGATGAAATGCTGCTGGGAAAGCATTATTTTGTGAAGTATATTCTGTGCATGCAGTTTCTATAGATATTGCTTATAAAAACAAAATCTCATTTTATCTGTTTGTCATATGTAGCAATGGATGTGTTAACCATTCTGTCTGTTTATTGAGCTGTTGTTTGAGGCCTCAGTTCAACAAAATGCTCAGTGTGCTTTCTGGCTCAAAAAGCAATAGAAAGCTTGTCAAGTAGTTCTGCTGAAGTTAAGTGGACTACTTTGACACTTAATGGGAAATATATAATTTGTTTAAATGGGACTTCAAAGGTCACTGATAAAAAAAAGTTTTATGTAAGTTACTTTGTTACACCTCCTCACTTTCTTATTTTGAAGAAAGAATGAGAGAATTTCAAGGTATTTCTGATCACAATGGACAATTATTTTTCAGTCTCTTCATGATAATAGTCATAGAAAATACCATTTTGCAAATTATGGATGCCTGATGACATGATTGTTCTCGGTGCTATCTACATAAAAAATAAAGTGCATTAGCTGTAGACGATTTTGGATTTTTTCACCTTCTATTTGCTTAAAATACGGGATAGTTATTCTGATGCAATTCCAAAGTTTGAGTAAGATTGTGGGTAGAATCCAAATAAAAATAACTTTGTACCTAAAGGAATAATCTTATCTGCAAGATTACTGAAAATAAGCTTTTTTTTTTTCACTTGTTCATCTTCAAATAATAATTAAAAAATCCAACTTTTTTTTGTTACGGTTTTCATCATTTCTGTTATAGTCCTTTGGGTCCTTCACACAGTGGGATTCTTCTTAACATGAGTACTCGAAGTAGGTCTTCTCGAGTGGATGTTTTGCAGTAGTGTACTTCTAGAATTGAACTCAGAGAACATTAAGTTAGCAGTTGTAGGACTGCTGGCCAGTTATTTCATGAAGTTTATAGACTTTTTTAGAAGGTGATGTCCACAATATTTCCTGACTGGACTATTCCAAACTCCTTTGAGAAAACTGGAGACCTATAGACACCTTTTGGCCAATGGTGAATTTTGTAGGATCACAGAACAGTCCAGTGGTGAGAACTTCATCATATTCCTGGGGCAGTTGTTCCCATGATTGTTCTTGCTGTGAAAAAATTCTTTCTCAAGATGAAACCTCTTCCACTGTACCTTCTACCCATTGTCCTTTGTCCTCCTCATGTGGGTCTTTGCCAAGAGGGACTCTCTGTCCACTTTGTAGCTGCCCCTTAAGTACTGAAACTGTGATGAGGTCCCTCCTAAGACCTCTCTTCTCCAGGGAGAAAAGACCTTCAGTCTTCCCTCAGAGGGCAGGTTTTCAGTCCTCTGATCATTTTTGTGGTGATCCTTTGAAGTCTATCCAGTGTGCTTGAGTCTTTTTTAAAATTTTGAATTATGAGGATCATAACTGGACAGAGTACTACAGATGCAGCCTGGCAAATGCTGAGTAGAGTGGGATGATCACATCTGTATCTCTGTTAGTAATGATCCTATGAATGCAGCCCAGGATCCAATTTTCTTCTGCTACTGCAACATCTCATGGCTGGCTCATCTTCAGCTGCTTGTCCACAAGGACCTCCAAGCCCCTTTCAGCAAGGCTGCTCCCCAGCCATGAAGACTGTAACCAGAATTGGCTTCTGTGGTTATGTCATCTTTGCACTATTGCTTAAACTGCATGGTAAATTGAGTTGGGTAAATTTGTTTTCAACATCTAGTTGAATATAGAAACTTAAACACTGACACACCACTTTCTGTTCAAAGACCGCTCTCATGCATGTAAAGTCCTCAGCCTAAGGTCTGTTGTATGATCACGAATTGCAAAACTAAAATCAATATTCATGGAAGGAAACATTTCTGTCTTGGTTGAAAGATATATAGCAACATCTGGGAGCAATTAGAAAGGCTTCTTTTTCTTTGGCACAGTTAGGTCATCATATCTTTGTCCAAGCAAAGATATGCTTAATGATTTTGATTATCAAATGCCTAGATTTGCCACAGTTTTGAAATTAACTTGGAAAACAATACCACAAACTCTTTCTTTAAAATGGAATATTCTTCTTTCAATGTTCATACAAGTAGGGTTCTCTGCCTTAATTTTCTGAGTTTAGTCTTGGTGCAGTATTCTAGATGAAAAAACTGAAATTTATGTCAGGTTGCATCAGAGAGTGGTGTCTCTGTGCTTCTTTTAGCAAGGCACATGCTTAGATTTTTTTGACTTTACTGTTCCACATTTTGCCTATACATTTACTAACTAAGTGTCTTAAATAAAGATTGTTTAGAGACAGACACCAGTAATGTCAGAATATTGCTTTAAAACAATTTAAATGTGAAGATGTTGAAAGAAGTTCTCTTTAGATGAAAAGTCAGTCACGAGGCCTCAAGCACAGCTGTGTCATATAAAGCAAACTTTTATTTGTTTATAAATTGGAAAATAAGGGGCTTTACAGGCAGCTTTGCAAAGCTGAACATAAAACTCAAGTTTAATTTAGTTATGGAAAAATATTTTATTGCATTTATAAGGAAATTTTTAAATTAATGTGAAAAGAAGTAGATTATGAATACAATTTGTCTGGAGAATGACAGAGGAAAAAGGGAAAACTGCACCCACATAAAGTGGTGTGCGTGTTCATTTAACAAAATCAGCTGTGTTATGTTAAAAATAGAATTATTTGTTAATTATATAGAATTTATTCTGAACTTGATAAGATCAGATTATCATTTAGGGTTGATTCCTAAAAATAAAACTTCAACAAAACTCAGATGGAATATACTTGGAAATATACAAATGAAAGATTAATATAGTTAAACGGTAAAGTGTGGAATGCCATAAAAAAGTGTAGGTATACTGAAGTTTTTTTGGACATTAAAAAAATCAGGAAAAACATATTGGTAGAAAAACAGTGAGTTTTATACATGTGTTTGGTTTTCTTTATCTTGTGGATACTAGTATATGTTCCTTTTACATTTGGTCAGAAAAGGATTGTCAAGCATTGGAACAGGCTTCTGAGGGAAGTGGTTGAGTCACCATCCCTGGAGGTATTTAAAAAGGTAAATCTGGTGTTAAGGGACATGCTTTAGTGGTGGACTTGGCAGCACTACATTAATGGCTGAACTTGTTGGTGTTAAAGATCTTTTCTGAGGTAAATGATTGTATGTTCTACACTGAGTTTATTCAATGCTGTTGGATAGAATCTGAATGTCAGGGACCTGTATTGATTTTCAAGTAAGATCAAGGGAGAAAATGCATCAGCAGAGCAGTGGGAGGTAAAGCACCATCAGGAGTCTTTACCATCTGAACACTAGGTATCATATTTTTAAGAGAAAAATGTTGAAGGTCTTTTTCTGGGAATATAAATTAGCAGTAACCAAAATTGTCAGAAGTGAGGGGCTGGAGAACTTGTACTATGACAAGAGGTTGAGGGAAGAAATCTGGGGAAAAGAAGGCCTCTTAAGGACCTAACAACATCCCCCTAACATCTGCAAGGAGATTATCAAGAATACTGAGACAAGCTACTCCCAGCAGTTCATGGCATGAGCATGAGAGCAAAGACATAAACTGAAAGGAGATTTTGAGTGGATTTAAGGAAAAATGTTTCCACTGTAAGAAAAGTAAAGCAGTGGAAAGGATTGCTCAGAGAGGTTGTTGTAATCTCCATCCTTGCAGGTTTTCAAAACCTGATAAATTCTGAATGCTGTGTCTATTCCTAGAGGTGACACTGAAAGCAATGTCGAAGGAGTAATGTGTCGGACTAGGGAAGTCCTGTGGTCTCTTCAGCTTGAGTTGTCTAATGATTTTTAATTTATACCCAACAACAGTGGCTGTCCTCTGAGAGGTTCATCTCCAGTATCTCTGAAGAGCACTGTTAGTCCTGAGGGAACCTCTTCATAAAGAACAGCAGTTAAGAGTCATGAAATTGAAAACTCTCCTCATATTCATGAAGAACTGTAGCTTGATCATGCAGACACAAAATAGTTGGTAAACCAGAGTACCAGCACTTAATTTTCTTCTAGAAATTACCTTCCTGTTTTGGGAGAAGTTTCTGTGTTGCTTCCTGAGGGTTTTATTTATTTTAATCCTAAGGGGCATGTGAATTTTTCAGATTCCAACAAAACCTCATCTAATATAGTGTGGCCTCAAATATAATTTTTTCAGCTTACACAATCACAGAAAGTGTGTTGGAATACATCAGTTGAGATATTATCAGACTAATGTTAATACCTAAATACTTAGTGAATCCATTCAGTAAAAGAAACATTACAGTGATAGTTGTATTTCTCCTGGAAGACCTTAAAATGTGCATTTGCTAGATATTGATAAGACGTGTTGGTGAGCTTTTTAAGATAGTCAGAATTAGTGATCTTTACAGCTATGAATTCACACAGACATAATTATGTCCCAAACAAATAAACTTTAAAAGTGCTGATAATTTAAAAGGCTTCAACGTTTAAAATTATGAGCACACCGTTAAAAGAAACAATGAGAAACCTAATAATTCCAGGTTCTGCTCAGAACATGACTGGTTTGCTGTGTTTTTGTGTAAGGAGAATCATGAATTCAGCTTGTTTATGCTGTATAGATGTAGGTGTAGTGGTCAATCTGCCTGTCTCCTTTTTGCTGCTGTTGAATTGGCAACCTTCTAGAAAGCTTGGTGGCAAATCGTATAGAACCTTTCCAGGAATGACTAGTGGTCTGCTAAGTTTTCCAGCAGTGACTTGGCATATCAGACATATTCTTTCATGGTGGTGGCCATGTCTTAGGCTTCATTTGTTTCTGTTTGCAGATAAACTGCCCAGAGAGCAAGTTTAATATCCTTTGCCTGTGCTTCAGAGTGAACTGTACATACATACCTCCTAATGAAGAAGATGCCTAAACAGTATGTGTGAAATTTGCCTCTCCTAACTTAATCCATGTAGAATTCAAATGTCTAGCAATTCCTTACATTGCCTTTGCAGTCAGTTCAGGAAGAATAGAGAAATTTGTCCTAAAAAAGCTGCATAAACTATATTACTGAAGAGGTGTCTATAGGGAGCCTAGATGATTGGCCATTTTAAATGGTTGAACTTAGAATAATTATTCCTTTCTGATGTATGTAGGTTTCGCACATACAGACCTCTCCACAGTTTTTTTTTAAATTTTTCTTTGACGTTTGAAATTGTGTTTACAGTTCTAATCTGCCTTGCCTGCAGCTCTAAGGAGATATGTATTCCTTAATATGGACTGTATCACTTTGGTGCCCTATCTTGAATCAGTTATTACATGCATACCAAGTTGGTGATGTATTTTGATAAACTAACTAAAAATGCACTAAGAATACAGTAGAACCTGTAAGTAAGTAGCATTGTTTCTTTTGTGCCTAAAGCACAAGAACACTGTTGCTTTCAAGGCTGGTCCCAGAATGTCGGTTGTCAGAACTGTCTCAACCTATCCAAGAGTGTGTTTTCATTGTTGGGAACTCTTGCAGGTTTTACCCACTAAAGGAACTTCTTAACAATTCACCTGGTTGGATAGGGCTCAGGTAGCAAAGTTAATAACCATATCAAAAGCCATATCACTCTACACTACTTTCCTCCTGACGAAGTTTAGTGAAGATTGTCATTCCTTATCTGTTCAAATCAACCTGAGCAATCTGTAGAGACTTGATGACATTATCTCTTCTCACGTTTCACTCTGTGAACCCAAACAGTTTAGTTCTTGATAGAGATGGAAAGAGGGAGGAAGGGGTTTTGAATTCTTTAAATAGACATAGCAGTGTTGTATGTCAGAAAAGTAGACAAACCTCCAGAACTTTTGGGTTGATAAGTCCCTAATTATACAGAGTACTAAAAATGTTTGTGAAGTTCCTCAGCATTTTTAGATTAGCCAGAGACTGCTCTACAAAAGCTAGTAAACTGAAACTTCATGGGTCAATTTATTGTGATGCTAGTCTTTCAATATGTCTTTTCATTTTCTGGAAAACAACAAGGATCCAAGGGTTGGTTGTTTTGTTATTTTTATCGTACAAACCCACAACAAACCCAAACGAAATCAAAACAAAAATGAAAGGAACAAGATATACATTCCAGTACTAGTCTAACAACTTCACGAGACCTGGAGGTCTCTAGCTAGCAAGATAATATTATTTACATACATCTATTTGTGATTTAGTCCATTCAACTAGTGCCCTGTGGGAAGGCAAACAAGGGGAGAAAAATTTTTTTCTGAGTAAGTATGAGCCATTAAATAAGTCAAGATTAGATATGAAACCTCCAACAACCAGTAATGGAACAGCATTAAGTCTTCTGAGTTCACTAGGCAGTTGAATGTGCTAATGGAGGCACCATGCTGGGAAAGCATAAATATTCTTTGGAATTTCTTATGAAGAGGTGATTGCATGTTATGATATGAATAGCTGTGCTAGATGCATGGGAATTTTCTGCCGGAAAACTAAGGCACCCTCTACCAGACAATGGCTCACTGGAGGAATGTATTAGTGGTGAAGTAAAATTTGAAAACAGATTATTTTCCATTTAGTAGTCCACTGACTTTCCTCCTTGAGCCATTGTCTCCACCATGACTACTATGGTCTTTATTTTCATTCCCTAATCAAGTTCATGCTGTTTTAATCTCACTTGGGAAGGTGCTTCTTTCTTGTCAGAAAAATGTTGAATTCATTAACGTATTACATTTTTCAGCTCAGGTGTAGTTGCTGACTTTTGTTGGATTTTCACTAGTGTGCCTGAATAGATGATGCAGTATACGTGCAATTGTTTTATTCAGTTCGGTCATCCGTAAATCCCACCTTGTCTTTTGTATAAATTTCAGTGTCTTCTGGAATCCATTTGTATCTCCAAACATTTAATATTCCCTGGATAGTTCTATTATGTGATTCTACTATAAGTGCATTCATAATTTATTTTTTTGTGATTAATTATTAAGCTTTTAGAAGGATAAACACATTAATATTGCTTCTGAAACCGCATAAAATTATTACTGTTTATGGTGTGAGGTGAGCGGTTATACTATTTCCAAAAATGAAAAATAAAATCTGATTAAAATGTTCTTTATAGTGCTAACTGTCTTACTCACACTTCTGCTGATATTTCTGACCAGAAAAATAATTTTACTATTTTTCTCTCAGCTACAATAGCGAAAACTCTCCTTTCCTAGAAAGCCCTATTCTGCAAAAAATTTTCATTCTATTAATCCACAAAAGATGCTTGAAGTGAAAGGCATAAATAATCTGCATGTATCAAATAATATTGAAGAGTAGATGTTGTCCAGAGTGGAATACATATTCTCTGTCTACTGTGCATGCTAAATTTTCTGCCCCAGTTTCTTTATAAAACCTACCCATGAATCGCTAACTGATATTTTATTGTAAAATCAGATTTGCCTTGATATACAGTATAGGAAAAACTGTGATTAAGGCTCTGTGGTTTTCAGAAGCATGTGTAATAAGGAAGGGATTGTATCTAGAGTAACGTAGTAAGTAGATAACAAGACTTTAGTAAATGTAAATCTACAGAATTGTCAAATGAGTTGGGTTGGCAGGGACGTTCAAGGCTCATTTAGTCCAACCCTGTTGCCATAGGCAGAGATATCTTTCACTGGGGCAGGTTGCTCAAAGCACTGTCTAACTCACCCTTGAACACTTCCAGTGGTGGGGCATCCTGAACATCCCTAGGCAACCATTCCAGCGTCTGAACAACTTCATTGTAAAAAATTCTTTCTTATATCCAGTCTAAATAATTGTCTTAAAAATCGATGTGAGAAACCTCCTTTCTAAACATATACAGGTATTCAAAATTCTAAAGTCTAATCAAACTATGTTATATATGTATATACTAGGTCATATGTAAATATTTGAATGGAAACAATTATAAAGTGCAAAGTAGTTCCAGAAATGTGAGATGTGTACACCTTTGTAGTCCATACAGTTTTAATTCTGGTACCTGGGCATACCAGGTGTGCTTCCTTTTGGTGCCTGCAGAACTGTAAACTGGACAAGAAGTAAAGAGTAGGCACACAACTTTTTTTGACTGTGAATTTCTCACTAGAGAAAAAGTACTTTGGAACATAGAACTGTATTATAGAACCAGATAAACTATAATCTGCATGAGTTCTTTTTGATTTGCAGTGCTTCATTTGGGATGCTTCTCCATCTTGAGATTGTAAACCCACTAAAATATTTATCTCCTTTAATACCTCTATTATTTTTGTTCTATGCTTTCTCTTTAATATGTTTCTCATGCCAGTATTTCAATCTAGTTTTAGACTATACTTACTTGAAAAAATGCAGTTTTTGAATACTCAGAGTAGGTTTTTGAGCAGTATCATTTTTCTCTTTGGCAGTGTAGATTCAGTGATTTCATGTAGCACTAAAGGTAGTAGAGACTAACTGTTTTCACAAAGAAAAATACTCAGTAGATAATAGACTTTTTACTAGAAGTAAATCTTCAGTTACATTGGTGTAGCCTTTATGAGTGCAATCTTCTGGTTGTTGTGAGAACTAGTGATTTTACTTCGGAGAAATGGAAATAATATGAGGACACCTGATTGGTAGATAAACTATTTATATGTCTATCTGATAAATGTAAAGAATGTGATGAGAAGTAAATTAATTTGTGTTTAAATGAGCATGAAGCAGCAGTCATTCATAGAACTATAATGGGTATCAATCCACCACCCGTTAGTGTGGATTAGGGGT
The DNA here is from genome assembly GCA_013399875.1 of Gymnorhina tibicen. Classification (NCBI taxonomy): domain Eukaryota; kingdom Metazoa; phylum Chordata; class Aves; order Passeriformes; family Artamidae; genus Gymnorhina; species Gymnorhina tibicen. The sequence continues at coordinate 246,817 of VXAZ01001541.1, forward strand.
GCAGAAATCAAATTTATATTTTCACAATGGCTTGAAGAAAACTTTGAAAAATCCCCAAATAAAGATTTAATTAGAGTGAATTTACTATTTAAGCTACTTTATTTTAAAAAGTATGTGTTCTTTTTATTGGGATTGATAATTTGGTTTCTCTTAGATGTCATGATTTTTTTAACTGATTTTTTAAAATTAAATGATGCTCATGAAATGGAGATTTGTTCTCTTCCACACATGGTCTTTCAGAAAATGGCTAGAATTGTGGCAGATTTAAGTTCTAAGCACTCACTTAGTACAAACCTAGCATTATACACTTAAGCAAGGAATTTAAGATGAAAACGCTGTGGTATATCATGTGTACTCTTCCTCCTTGGAGAACTGAATTTCACCATGGTTTCAGATTTAAATGCTTACACTACTAGTAATTGCTTTGGCTTTTTTTCAGATTCCTGTTTTCTACAAACAAGAGGGAACTGTTTACAGAGGCAGATGTTTCTCATGAGATAAAGAGAAAATAAAGGAATAAAACAGACTTAACTTTGCACTTCCTCTTGGTGGAGTAGCAGTTAGAAGTGTCAGAATTCTGTTGTAGGCATTTCCTATAATGCATTGCTTTCTTAGCAATATTACTTTGCCACAGTAAATACACCTGTGGCTATTAATAGATCACCAGAGATGATATGAGTCTTCACCTGGATCACTAGTCATTGAAATAAGATTCTAATGACTCCCTTTTATCTGAATGAGCAAAAATTGCCACAGGAAATCCGTATCAAGGTATAAATAATAATAGGAATCAAATCCCAAACAGTTTCAACTCAAAAAAGTCTGAGAAAGGTTTTTTTTTTTAAGCATTAAAATACATTCTCACTGAGGGATTATTTTCTTCTTGCTGGGAATATTTTAGGTAAAATAAAATGTGCTGTATTAAAAATACTTGGAAATGCATATGAAAGTGTTTTACTCATCTTGGGGAAGAAGATGCTTTCTGTAATTAAAATACCAAAAGAAAAGGATCCCTACACATTTGTCCATCTTGAAGCTGAAAGTACAGCCTGTCTTTTATAAATGTTTATTATACTGAAAGCTAATTCTGTTTTATTACTATATTGAGCTTACATAATTCTTGGTGGAAGTTCAGACAGAATTGCCTGTAGTGGTAGAAACACTGACTAGTGTGTATTTGTCACTATATATATTCACAGCTTGAATTTTGCATGAACTGAACTTAGTTTGCCCTACAGCAAGTTTTAGATTTCATGAACCATTGTACTTCTAGTAATACGTAAATGTGCTTCAAATTCCAAAAATAACATAGAAAATGACTGTTTCTTACGTTCCCCTAAGACCATTATGAGTTGGCACTGAAACAGTACAATGGCTGTACTTGTTTTGCTGCCAGTAGTGTGACCCTGGCTGCTTGATTGATTTTACTTCATTTCATTGTTACAACAGTATAAGTAGAACCTTGAGCATTAACTGTAAGAAAAGCTTGTTTCTTATGGATTTGTGTCTTTTAAGTATGTGAGGCAGTAACAGTTGTCAGTGAATTTTTACGATAGTTAAGGCATCTCTCCTGTGATGTCAAGACTGATGAGTCAGCCATTGCCTCAGTGAGTTATTCTGCCAGACTTCTCCTATTTGCCTCTTTTCATCTAGGACTTTCACATGTGTGAAATCTCTATCCTAATATCACATCTGGAAGAAAATGGAGCCCCCTTTTCTAACGCATGCCCCTCCACTGCTGTTGCTCTTTTTGTTTTCAATCCAGCTCTTGATGGCTGATCACGTAAGAGCTAATGCAGAGTGTTTATCCATGTTTTCTCCTTTTTGCTTTTTTTGGGTGTGCTTTAAATAGTGATGGCAAATATTTTTATGTTATATATAAAGCCATTAAAAATTTCTTTCCCACTGTCTACATTGATAGATATTTCTTGCACATTGCTATGAACAACAATATGTTGTTGATCGACAATATGTTGGAAGAGAGAAGTGGGGTAGAAGTGCAGAGAGAGATTGATTATTTACATGTTAAATGTTTATACTGTGAAACTATTTAGGTGTTTTCCCCCCAAAGAAACCAAACCAGTAAAATTACTAATAGTAAATAAACTGAAACATAAAGCCTTAGAAGAATAGATGCACATTATAATTAAGAATTTGTGCTAGAGTTTTCAATACTTGTCCACATACAAAAATCTGTTTGAGTCCCTTCTGACTTGCAAATATAATTTTTATTTTATTGTGTATTTCTTAACAGCTACCAGATGTTTAGCATTAGTATTGCTTTATATCTTCATTCAGTCTTATAAATGACCTAATACCTACTCAGAGATTATATATATAATTATCGTATACTGGCTATATTTTTGGTTTTTAGCAAATATGTTGTAACTGATTGTAAGTGGAGACCTCATAGCAGGCTTCCAGTACTTCAAGGGGTCTTAAAAGGAAGCCAGAGAAAGAATCTTCAGCAGGAACTGTGCTGATAGGACAGTACTAGGTTTAAACTGAAAGAGGGGAAATCTATGTTACAACTAGAGAAGAAATTCTTTACTGATGATGAGGTTGGTGGGGTACTGGAACAGGTTGCCCAGAGAAGTTGTGGATGTCCCATCCATGGCAGTGTTTAAGGCTAGGTTGAAAGGGGCTTTGAGGAACCTGGTCTAGTGGGAAGTGTCCCTGATACTTTCCCCAGAAGTGTCCCTCCAAAAGCGGTGTTGGAACTAGATTATCTTGAATGTGCCTTCCAACACAAACCATTCTGTGATCCTGTAAAGGTGATGTAATTGTTCACCTGTGATTCAGATACTGAGGAAAAATATTTTTTACAGGCTGTTAATCACTAGAAGTACACATTTAACATTTCAAAAAAAGTTAGAAATGAGAGTTAAATACCATTTCTGTACATAGAAGTAAATTCTATACCTTCTGTTACTGTTTACTGCTTAATTTATAATGTTTCATATAGCAGTTATTGGTCAGAAGGGCCATACCTTCCTTTAAAATTTGGGGTTTATCTGTTAATGAAAATATCACCCACTCACAACCCAGAACAAGAACATACAAAATTTAATTAGTGAATATTTTTCGACTTGATTTATGGGGCTTACTGTCTAATCCCCACTGGTTATGAAACTGTTTTCTTCAATACCCATAACATGAGCCATCCAGCTTCCTTGCTTGCTGTGAACTTGTAAGCCCCTTCAGTATGTGATTGATGAATATGAAATTGAATCACAGAGCACAAAAAAAAGTGGCATAGACATGACTGTACAGACATGATTTATAAGAGCAGTCTCAAAAATCTATCTGAAACTGGAGTTTCAGAAACTGACTTTGAATAGGACTTGACTGCTTTCTGGCATGCCGTGGTTTGAAGAAAGTTGCCTTTGCAAGATCAGATTTTTTATGTTCAGAGAGGAAGAGTGTATATGTATAACCTCTCAATCATTTGATCACTAAACTAATGACTTTGTCCTAAAGAACCTGACAGTAGCTGAAAACAGAGAGAAGTAAAGGCTGGAAAATGGTCAAAATAATACTGATTTTGAAGTATACTTATTTTAAGACCTAAAATGTGCAATAAGAAACATTTGGAACACAACAATGATTTATTTAATCATGAGGAATTTAATCAGGAATTAATCTATATGTTAGAGGTATATTAGGGTTTGGGTCCATTTTGTGAAATTAAGTTGAAAGTACAGTTTCAGTTTTTACTCTATATTTCTGACAGACATACTCTTAAAAATCGGAATTGATATTTGACAGAATAACTTGAACAAACAAGCTTAAAGACTGGTGGATTTCTGGAGAGTGGTAAAAATATTGAGACCTGAGAAAGCCAGACCTGCATGTTAACTTAAGTTTTTAAACATTTTTTTCTAAATTCAGTTCTGTATTACTCTGGTAACTATATCCTAAAACATGGCTTATGGCTATGTATAAGGTCCAGATATGTACTTGGTTCTTTAGGCACAAGTCTGTCAATATCAACAAGCCCTGAATTTTAGCGACGTTTTCTTTGCAGACATTTATAAACCAGCCTGTGATTGTTTTTAATTTTTGCTATGGGCTGTGAAACTAAACCAGTATTTAACTTATTAATTTTCCAAAGACTTTTAAAATTATTTTTGCCGCAGCCATAAATAATATATTATTCAAATATAATTTTACCTGGAAGAGATGGGAAACAAGAAGAAGAAAAGAGTGATTGGCTGCTGCTTTTATGAGAGTAGAGGTAGATTTGTACTTGGAATATGTATTATTCATGTGTGGAATTCTCATTTGTTTAGTTCATTATAGAAATTAAATTAGAAATTACTAATAGAAGTCAGCTATCCTCTATAGACATAACCCCCCTAAAGACAGTGCACAAAGCTGTTATTCAAATCTATGAATAATTATGTCTAAGTGTAAAGTGGATATCTAACAGAATCATAGAATGAAGGCTTTTTTCTTAATAGGCTGGTAGGTTTTTCTTCACAGATTGAGCTTTGAAAAATTAAGCAGATAGCTGAAACTCTGCACTGGATGTCCTTTTCAAAAGGCTAAAATTTTAATTTCATGGATTTCTATGGAATATCTTTCAATCTAGCATAAAACATTATTTGCCTTGTTTCAGCAAAGGATATTATAACCTCCTCTGTTGGTCTGGAGTTCTGTATGATTAAATGATTTACCTATTTACCTTTTCCAGTGCATTTTTAGATATCTATCTGGTGCAGATGTAGATACATTTCAAAGGCTAAATACTGTTCAGAGAAGATCAAATATTTTCTTTTGATGTCTAAAAGTATAAATATATTAAAAAATCTGTTATTCTATAATCAGTAAAATTTATCCACTAATTTGAACATCATCAACAGGAGAGTTAAATCTTGTGTGGCTGGCTGGGACTGTTTTATTAAGAATTTCAGTAAAGCAAACAAAAAATTGTCTAAAACAAATTTGGAGTAACATTTTTCCTTCTGATATATGAAAAGTATTCTTAATTAATGCTAGGAAAGTAGAAATCTTTTACAAACAAAACAGCAATTGGACATTAGAATTTTATTTTTTCTCCTGTGTCCCATTCTGATTCCGTTTAACGAATGCAGGGGGGAAAAAAAAGAAAAGAGAAGAAAAAAAAGAAAAAAATGTACACTATCTGTATAACTTTTAATTTTTGAAGATATTATTTTTCTTATTCTGCTTTACTCAGAAGTAACTATTTTACTTTGAGCCATTAAGGGCAGGGATGTGATTCAAGACAACCAGCACAGCTTCACCAAGGGTAAGTCCTGCCTGACCAACCTAGTGGCGTTCTATGAGGGAGTAAATACATCAGTGGCCGTGGGAAGGACTATAGATGTCATCTGTCTGGACTTGTGTGATGCCCTTGACACAGACCCCCACAACATCCTTTTCTCTAAATTGATGAGAGATGGATTTGGTGGGTGGATGGTTTGGTGGATAAGGAGCTGATTGGATGGTTACATCCTGAGGATGAAGGTCAATTCTCCCCAACTGATGTCCTCAGTGGACATCAATAGCAAGAGGTGTCCTTCTGTACACCCTCAGCAAATTCGCAGATGACACTGAACTGAGTGGTGCAGTTGACACAGCTGAGGGACAGGTTGCCATGCAGGGGGACCTGGAAAAGCTCAAGAAGTGGGCTTCATTTCTGGTGTCATCAGAACAGGAAGGACCAGTTGGAACAAGTCCAGAGGAGGACCACAGAGATGATCAGAGGAATAGAACACAAGAAAGCTGGAGGGGGAATTTTCACAAGGGCATGTAGTGATAGGATAAAGGGGAATGGCTTCAGACTGAAAGGAGAGTAGGTTTAGATTAGATATTAGAAAGAAATCTTTTACTGTGAGGTTGTGAAACACTGGGCCAGTTTTCCCAGAACAGGGGACAGTTCACCCAGAGAAGTTGTGGATGCCCAGAGAAGTTGCCCCATCCCTGGAAGTGTTCATGGCCAGGGCATTGAGCAACCTGGTCTAGTGGAAGGTGTCCCTGTCCATGGCAGAGGGTTTTGGAAATTGAGGATTTTTAAGGTCTCTTCCAACCCAAACCATTCTGTAATTCTATGAAGCAAAGAATTTCTTTACTTATTACAGCACTTTTCTACTCTATGGGCAGATTAAAGAAATAACTTTGTACACTGAATAACACCTCATGATGACAATGTCCAAAGAAAGATCCAGTCTTCATTAAATATAGTTCTGCTTGGCTGCTCTGTACTTTTAATAGAAAATGAAGAACAACTGTGTGAAAAAACTGTTGGTTGCTTTGTAGCAATATAACAGTGAAAATCCAGAAGTTTAGTGAAAGTCAATGAACAGGGATGGCTTCTGTAAGTAATGCATTTTTTATGTTTTAAAAAAAGCTAGCTGAATCATGTCCTCATGAATTGCTTGGAGCGATGTTCTGATAGTAAACGTGTTGTTCATTGAAACATACAAATAAGGAATGAAGTATGACAGCATAGTAATTGCTCGTGTAGACAGCATGAGAATCACAGGTGGTTTATGGTGGTGACTGAAGCATCTTCAAATGAAGACCAAAGGTTAATAACTGGAAAAATTGATAAGGGCACCAAAGGTAATAAATGGTATAGAAAAATTTACAGAACTTTTTCGAACATGAGGTTTAAGGAGAACTTACAATTTCGCAAATAATAATTATTTTTATTGTTGTATGCCCAGTATAATGCCTTACATTTAGCATTTTTAAGTGCAGTTAGATTTGACTTGCAACTTGATGTTCTCCTCATATTTTCTTCCCTCCACTGAAAGAAGAAAAAGGTGAGATTGTAAGACCTAGAAAATGTTAGTTGTTTCTGTTCAGAATCTTCTAATACTAAATCCTTTTTTTCCCATGTTGCTTTATCTTTTATTTGTCTTCCTCTACTTTGAAGACAGTTGGTGTCAAGACAAGAGAAGGATGACTAACTATCTCAACCATTCCTAGTGCGCACTGGTAAACCAAACTTTGGTTTCATGCTTTTAGAAGACTAGAGTGTAATAACTGTTCTTTTTTCACCCCCAGCTAGATATCTAGTAATTTTTTACCTAATTTATTATACTCCAGCAGGCTTCCCGTCTGCCAGTTGAAGGAGAATGTGAGTTTTCTCTATATTCTGGTTAACTGGAGGCAAAGTTTTCAAAAGGAATGAATTGTCTCTCTCTTTACAAATGAGTGGCTGAGGCCTGTGGAGGAGGAGCGGTTTGCAGGCTTTAGATGCCTGTGTTATGGATGCCTGTGTTCTACACTTTCTTAAATATTTAAGTGTATAAAAAGAAAGAGATTTTATTTTGTTCTGACCGCTTGTTCCTGGCTATCTGAATTAGAGTGCTGGCTAAGATGAATTGTGTTCTGAAATGTCCTGTGCATCAGGTATGGAGTTACGTGAGGCGTGTGGATTCCGTTTGGAGGTCTGGGTTCCTAAAGGTTCAGTGTAACAATACTGATTATCAGAATAAAATCTTTTCCATGGTTTCTAAAATTATAGAAATTCAGCAAGTTGGCTGGTTCACCTGAGAGAAGTATTTAAGAGGATACAATGAAAAAGTCAAGTGTCATGTCTGGAAAATTGAATCTATTCGATTCAAGAAGTGTAAAATCTCAGTTTCAGCTTCATCTAGGAATGGGTGAAAATCAAAATGGAGGAAAGCTATTGTATTAAAGAAGTCTTACCTAATAACTTAAACATGATAACCTGTGTATACGCTTGGAAGAACTCTTATTTCTGTACAATGCTCTCACTTATTGTGTCACCCTATTAATGAATTGTATTTTAAAAAATCAGTGGGATTTCACAGAATAGAGCAGCTCAGGTGGCTGCTTGCTACAGAAGAACTTATAGTAATATCACAGTGAATTTTCAATCCATGTTCAGAATATGTAACAAAGACAGAAGAAATAATAAGATCTTCACTCTTGAATCCTCACAGTAAGGTGCAAAGTTGAGCAGCACTGAATGAAAGATAAAATCTGAAGGTAATTAAATTCTATTTTTCTTTTTTTTATAATTTGGCAAAGTGAGAGGAGCATTCTCTCAGGGAATGTAGCTATGATTTCTGCCCTGAGTTTGAATAGATAAATTTCAATTTTTTTTTTCTCTTATTCCTATAAGGGAATGGAAACATTTTGATAGGTGAAATATTCAGATATGTTAAATGTATAAGGAAAGAGAAAGAAATACACCCATCTAAAAAGTATTTAGGATCTTCATTCAAGTTTTCATGAAAAAAGCTTGCAAAGATATTTGCAAAATGAATGTGAGTAGAGAATTTGCTATATGTACTAAACCCTCTAGAATAATATCTCTGTTGTCTCCCATCTCTTCAACTTGTTTTTATATGAGCTTGCAACTTCCTGAACACCAGGCCTGTGTGACTAGATATTTACAAGGTCTAAGAGACAGTTTTTTGGGAGATTAGTCCTCAGGTGGGTAGTTAGTGACCTTGGTTTGTAATTTGTAGTGGAATTGGAATGTATTTTAAAAATGGTTCTTTTTTTTGACAACCCTTTATTAGCAGCCAGCAATTAAATGTATTAAGAGCCCTTGTTGTTCACACTCTTTCAACCACAGAACACTAAGGGATGTATATGTTATAATTACAATTATCCATTCTCCTTATTGTCCTGCTGAGGAATGCAACTGTAATTCTGGCAAACAGACTACACAGTTGGCTTGCTGTCCTTGGACTGCAGATGTCTAATTGTAGGCAACCATTTCATTTCAAATGGCTCATTAAAACAGAAGACATTTAGCATTGCTAACATGAATCTGCAGCTATGATTATGCATTTAATTAGAAAAGTGCAAGCTTTTTCCCTTTGTAATCTGGATTTACCCAATTTCTTCTATGTAATCTCTTCTGGAAGAACTTGAAATTGGCTTAATTTTTTATCTTTTTTTGCAGTGGTTAATATCTGTGTTGTTCATATGTGAGCTTGATAAGATAGAAAACCACATTTTATATATTTCACAAGTGTTGCATGTTTCTGTACTTTATTCAGTTTGAAATTTCCTTAATCTGGTAATCCTTTATTCTGCCACTTTATTTCTAGCTGCAGCTGAAGTAAGTTTAGGTACATAAACATCTCTACTGCACTCACCCTGAGGAGCTACTAGTAAAGTAGAAAGATTAGATTAACCCTTTGGATCATTTCTGTTTTCTTTTAACACTATTGGTAAGAAAGGTTTCCAGTATAAATAGAAAATATGATCTCCTTGAGTCCTTTTTTCTTTTCTTGAGCTCTGTATCTTATTTATTGTCCATGTGTGTGTATTGATACTACATTTTTTGCTTAGCATAGCTTGAACCCATTTAAATTGTATTATTGATAGAGTTTCTTACTTCTCTGTATGTTTCATCTGTTACTCTTATAATCCTTAGTGGTTAACTATTTTAGTAGTGTTTCAGTAAGTAAAAGTAGTCGGGGGGAGAGTGGGGCAGGGTGCTGTTGTGGCTGGACAGAGAAATGCATTTGCACTACAAGCAGAGATAATGGACTCTCATTCTCCATCCTCCCCTTCTAGAAAAGGTTTTTTCTCTTGCACTTGACCTTTGTGCATCTTAATTCATTGTTCCAAAGATCTCTAGCACCAGTGAATGTGTGCAGTATACATTTCCTGAGACAGTTGCCTGTCACATTAGGGTTTCAGTGTGATCCTAGTGGCAAGTCCCTTCAAGATAAGGGTTAAGAAGTTGAGCTTAAGTAAACATGTGGAAGAATATCCAAGGAAACAAGCTTCTGTACAGGTGCTAATTTTGAAATATTGCTAAAATTTCTCAATAAAATACTGTGCAGTGCTTTGAATTACAGGAGTGGAACAATCTAAACTGCTGATGGTTCAGAATAAGGGAGGTCAGGACAGAAAAATACATTTAGGAAATGTGTAAATCCTTCTTGCTATCATACTTCGAATAGATGCAAGGAATGCTTATGAGTTTATGGCTGATGAGGCAGTCAATGTGCATGCTAAAACTATGAAATATTACCTGCTGTCTAACTCCTATTAAAAATGAAAATGTTTATAAGCAAAGATAGACTGGTCTCAATGGGCTTTGCGTCTTCAGTTTCAGAAGTCTAATTAGTTTCCGCATTTCTACATCTTTTTGTTTTGCATAATCTTGAATTAAATAGGAAAACACAAAATTTTGAGGCAAAAATATTTTTATTCTACTGCTTGAATTAGAGTAATAAGCACAAGTGTGTTTTCTCTTCTATCTGGTCTGTTACAATTAACATAAGATGTTTTATTTATTATCCAAGTACTTCAGATAAACGCTAAATGTGGGATATCTCCTATTCTCCTTCCCACCTCTCACAAAATGAATGAATGGGATTAAGAAAACTAGAATTGTGTTCAGATACTCTTTGATTGCAATAATATCTTTGTGATATTTTTGATCTCTTGCTTCTCATTTGTATATCTGAAATCACCCTTTAGATAAAGCAACAACATATTTTCAGCCCTTTTAGAAACAGAATTGCTGCAGCTTGTCTAGAGAGCAATTTGCTTAGCAAAACCAGGAATCCGTATTTGTGGATCACCACAGCTGTGAAGCATCCTGTCTAACTTCCAAAATGAGTATAGTATTATCCAATGAAACAGTTTACTCCCTTGGACTTAACTTGGGTGGATTAGAGTTTATTGTAATTATATAATAAAATATGATTCGTTTCATAGAAATTGCATCGTACAGTTTCCATTCAGATCTTGGGTTTTTATAGTTTGAAGTGCTTGAAATTTTTCAAGAGAGTTTTACTCAAAGTAAGGTATACAACATAAGCTGTAAGTCTAGACTTCCTCTAAGCTCAGGATAACCAGATGAAACACAGTCTTTAATTCATGGCTCTCCTGGTAGTTTTTAGATGGCTGAAGTTACAGAAATGAATTCTATAACAATTTGTTCTGTAAAGCTACAGTTCACTGGGAGGAAATTTTGAACAGGAAGTACACTTTGAAGATATTCATACACAAAGCTCCATGTATCCAAATAATAGCCCTGAAATGTTCATAAATGTGTATGTAAACAGGTGTTCGGTCTTTAAGAGGCTTTTTCATATATCTACTGCTCTCTAAGGATAATTTGGTGGGTCAGTTTCCTATTTTTTCTTCTTAGGAATGTAAACCAACTTGAAAAAGCAGTCTCTCAGCATATCTCTTGTGCCAGTCATGCACAAGAAAAAGAGACAGGAGTCTCAGCACATACTTCCTTCTTTAGCAGCAGTGATTAGATAGTCTCTCAGTTTGCATCTTGAAAGATACTTTCACTTCATATCTTTTCCCTAATGTTAATCCTTTAAAAATAAAGAGCAGTGCACAACTGTCAGTTTTAGTGAGTTGGATTTGTTTGAGCAAGATAACAGTTCCCAGAGGAATGTGAGCATGGAGTAGAGTACTTTACAATCTTGCTTTTCTTCTCAGGGAGCTTTCTTGACTTGGCCTTACTGCTGCTGTTTATTTCCCTGAGGAACATCTGTGAGAAGAACTGCATTTGTCTCTGAAGTACAGAACTGCTTCCTGGTTTTATTTTTCCCACCTTTCATTTTTCAAACAAACATCTACTTTCCAAATCCTTTCAGTTGTGTTAATACTATACACTGCTTAATGGATTGTGGCAGAGAAAGCAACTTTCTCAGAATTTTAATACATAGCTTCTCAGACAGCAGTAGCTCATCCAAGGAGAATATAATGATGACGTTTTACCAGTATTTTAATCTGATAATTTTGTTCAGATTTTAACCAACTGAAATAATGTTAAGTGCTCTTTTTTTTTTTTTTCAATTTGTAAAGAAAAAATAATTAACACCGCCTGCTTCTCAGATTTAAACTAGATGTATTTAAGCTTCGTGGGATTAGAGAAAGAAATTACTGGATTCATTCTAGAGGCAATTTTTATCATTTCCAGGGAAAGATAGTGGAGAAAAATCATTTTGCGATGAAGAGCTGCACATGGAAACTCTGTGCAAGGTCTAAGCTAAGACTGTTGATGAAAAACATTTATAACAGGCTGCTCTACTTAGAAGCAGCCTCTCTTTTCAAGACTGAAACTAGAGGCAGCATAATTAATGATATTATGTATCCCTTTAACTTTGCTCTAATTTCTCTTCTGCAATACTGAATCTTTTCTGACATTTGTTGATCCAGAAAATTCTGTCCCTTGTACAGTGGCATTAAAACAGAACATGTCACTTTCCCTTGTTTCTGATGTACTGACATCTTATGAAATTATATTCTTTTTATAAAAGTAGTAACTACACAATTATTCCATGCCATGTTAAATAAGAATAATCATAACTATTGCTTTTTTATTAGCCACAAATAATCATAACTATTGCTTTATTATTAGCCACAAATAAAATCTCATCTCTGGCAGCGGAGCTAGGAATGAAGAGGTTTTTAACCACTCTAGAATGTGTGTAGATTTTGGTTATTCTTCATTAGTGTAGTTGCCAATTTATTTACTACAGATTGGTGGGTTTTTTTCCTCTCCTTTTCCTGAAAAGGTGGAAGTGGCACAAATGGGATTACAAGCTATACATATGATTGAAATGAATCCATCTGATCTTTTAAACACCAGATATACCATTTTTCAGCTATTCATATTTTTACTTGAGTGGTTTTTTTAATGGAAACTTCCTTTCTCTTGATGGGCCTGTTTCCTTATGCAGGAATATCCCTGATACAGGCAGCTCTACATACAGACAAAGTAGCAATTAAACTTTTTTTGGGTTCAAAGTAATATATTGTTACCTGGTTGTCATCACTTTTTGGACAGAAATACTAACGCTATTCTAAGGGAAAAAGTGGACTTCTATCTGAGTTCCATTTCCTGATTCCCAGGCTTATGCTGGGGGCCCTGAGAGTAGTCATCTCACCAATTTACAATGTAGGGATTTACAGGGTTAATAGTTTTCTTGGAGAATGGGAAGCAAGAATTCTCATGTAGAAGATGCATTATTCTCTTAAGGTATATAGAGTAGACTTTTTTTCTTTAACTTCTGTTATGAGCTTGTCTTTTACAAATTTTAAGACTGTTCTGAGTGACTTGCATTCTGTCTTGTTTGTTTCTACTATTTAACATAGGGGAAATGTGACACAGCACTCTAGAGCCTAAATATTTTTATTTTGGGTGTTAATGATATCCATCAATACAACATCTTTATTTATTTACAAATATAATGTAAGTTCATGATTTCCACTACTATTTTCAGTTCCCTGACTTCCATTTTCTGCCTTTGTGTTTCTCTGTAACTTACAGCAGGCTTGTGGCTGTGATATCCTTACTGCCTATTTATTTAAGTATTCTTTAACTGAAAGTTATTTAGCAAACGTGCTTTTCAATTTACTGTTTTGCCCAACTATGTTTAGATGCCAGAGGCTCATTTGCAGCAGTTGAAGGTTAAAGATTTAAAAGCTTAAAAGTAAAGCTGCATGTCATCTAGGTGTACTAGAGTTATATGCAGGGTTTTCACCAAGGACTTGTCATATATCTTACATAGCCTGCAGGCTAAAAGTGTATGTCTGTGCCTTTGTGTCTGCATGTGTAACCACAGGAAAGGAAAAGGCAAAAAAATCAATGATCTTAAAATTAATTAAAATCAGGAAGACTTCCCCCTGCTGACAGGATATTTAGGATGAAAATAATTAAATGAGCTATTGTGGCAAATGCAGTATCGATTGCTCACCAAGAGAAGCTCCTTGAAGACTTAGATGAAGATTGATAACTGGTTTTTAACAGTTAGAGCCAAAGGCAACCATTCCCATCTTCAATTCTTATGCTTTTGTACAGTCTGACAAATGACTTTCAACCCAACCTTATATTGACCACTATAAAAAGCTATTATCTACTATAAATAAATTGTATGTACATGTTGCTTCTCCATTCTTCATATTTGTAGAGTTGAAAATGCTGTATTATTTTTCATTTCCTCACTTTACATGAGTAACTGCCATCCTTTCAGGGCAGAAAGTTTTTCTTTGTTTCAAATCAGAGGTTTGTTTTCTTTCTTTGAGTAAACAGAGTCAGGATTTGCAAACCTGAACTAGAGATGGAGTGAAGATAAGACTAATATTTTCAGAATAATAACAAAAGAGAATAAACCTGAAGATGCCACCAGATTTTCTCAAGTGATCACTGGAATTTAGCTGTGACATGGCTACAATAACAAGTGAAAAAGCCCGTTGGAGGCAGCCTCATAAAGCAAAGGTGTCGATGCCAAAAACCTGACACTTCTTATTTCTTATTTCACACTCTTCTATTTCCAGCTACTTTGCTTCAGACTCTTGCTAGTCCATTCCTTTGGACAAAGCCAATCAGCAGATGGAGCACATAAAGTACAGCCCTCAATCACATATTTCAGTGAATTTTAAGAGAGCCTGGTTCATGCATTATGAGACCTCTTCATGATGTGCGCCAGAGCACTACTCTGTGGTGTCGCACATCAGGAGAGTCACTTCAAAAGCTTGCTGCTGTTCAAAAGTAAAATCTGTGGCAAGTATTTCACAGTAATGAAGCCTTCAAAAATTATTGTGAGAACAAGTCTTAATGAGAGGGAAATGAGTAGGCAAGTGTTGTTTTTGTTTTGGTGACAGACTAAGCAAAAATAGGCATAGAAAAAACCATATAGAGAAAGGGAAGTAAATAATATAGATTTAATACTTGTTTAAAATATCAAAACAAGCCTGTGTAAAGCATTTGGCTTTGAATCAAATTAATTTAGCTAAATATTTATGGAAGCAGACTTATACATGAGCTTCTTTGTGGAAACACTTGCAAGAGGAAAACTGTTTCACGTCATTTAGGAAGTCAGCAGTTCTATGGAAACCATAATAAGAAGTTATGAGAATTGAGAAGTAATTAAAAGGTGCTTCCTACCTATGCTTTGACAGTCTTGTCCTACTAATGGCTCTGGTGTCAAATTTCACTGTTCCTGTGTCAATGTTTTTGGTGAACTAGAGCTCTGTGAGATTGAGATTCTTAAATTACTACACTGTACGGATAGACTGGTTCTTCTCAGATGTTTCAATATAAAGAACTCATGCAGAAATAATTCTGTGCAGAAATAATTTTCTTACATGGCTTTCTTTCTGACAAATTGGAAATAGTTGTACCTCCTTGGAACTCAAAGACTTTTTGTGATTTTTATAACTGGATAATTTTTTGTTACACTTTTAATTAAATATTAGATAAAAAATTGTATAGAAATCAACCGCTAATAACTTTGAGACTTTGAAATATCTACCTTTTGAGCTTTAGATTACTCAGGCCTTCCCAATTTCATTAGAATATGAGATGAAATAGATAACCATGTTAAAAGGAAGAAACTACTGTCTTGCAGACATCATTTGTATGCTGTCTGCTGCCTTGAGCTATTCATGACTGGTCAGGAAAGGCTTTTCTAAACAACCATGACATTTACTGCACTCTGTGATACCTGGAATGTTTTTATCAAGGGCAGAAGTTAACATCTTAGATTAACAACTTCAGAAGAAAAATTTTTCTTCTATGAATATGTATTGTTCCACTGTCCATGAAACTTTTTATAGGAAATAAGAGATGAAGAAAATAAGATGATAAATTTTTTAACTTGATTGGGTTTATTTCTATACAAGATTCTTTGTAAAACAACCTGTTTCAATAAGACCATAACATTAGGCATTTACGTGAAATTGACCCTTTGTGATTTTAATTTTGTGACACTATATTTTGAGTTTGCTTGCTATCCAGGGATCAAAAAAATATTATATTTTTTCCTGAAAATTTTCCATACCCAATCAATAATCTCTTCCTTGTAGTTTTAGAGACAAGACTAATATATTGCTTTATCTGTCAAAGGCCATTTGGCTAGGAGAGTTGTTTGTGAGTATGAATGAGTAAACTAGAAATCCTTGTGATACTAAGGCTAAATACTTCTATATTTCTTTGATTTTCTTTCTCTTCTCTCTTCTTTCTTCTTTCTTTCAGTCTGCAATTTCAGACATGGACAGTGTTCTCAAAAATAAGATAAATGGTATGAAAAATATGTTTTTAAATCTTGCTTAAGCATAGTTAAGAGGTATATGTAAGTTTCAGGAAAAATAAATTCTCACCAGATTAGTCAGAGACATGCAATGAAATTCTTAAAACTTCTGCAAACGCTTCTGGACATATTTTTATTTTTAAATGTAGATTTAGATCCAGTGAAGAAATTTGACTGTTACCCTGAGGGATGGAATCCTGATGGAGTATTGAAAAAGCTGGAAGAATATTCAGTTTTTTTAGTTCCTATTTTTGGTTTAGTAATTACGAAAATTATATACTATCAGTTGGCTTTATGTTATAAATATCCCTTTGAAAGTGGACTGTGCTTAGAGTTCCAAACTTTTCAGGATGGATCACACTCTGTGTGAATTTGAATTCTGTATATTGCTGCAAATTTTATCAAACACACCAAGATTCAAGTATATATTAAAAAAATCTGATCACCAGGAAGATTGTGGTTGGTGTTCTTACATTCACCAGAAGAGCATCTATATCTAACATGACAGCAATACCAGTTTGAGCTGTTCTGATTAATAAGCCCTTATTCCTTTTAGCACAGAATCACTACAAGTGAATTGTAAGTTTTAAAAATTTCACGTACATAAAACCCACACATACAATTTTTCTTTATCTTACTTTTTTTTATTTGTATAGCCTTATTTTTAATGTACTTTTAATGTCTTAAACTTGCTATGCAAGATATCAAAGTACCTAAAATTTCCAATAAGCTTTCAGTGTCAAGGTACCTCTCTTCATTAGCCATTGAGGATCCCATGAAATGTTACTCAGCTTTTCCTGAACCATCACAATTTGAAGATTTTCTTAAATTAGGTAAATTTTTGTGGGCTAGTATATTAGAATAATAGCTAATGAAAGCTGGTTTTATGAGGACAGTTTTAGAAGATAGCCCAGAAAAATAGTGTCACAAATCAGAAAGCAGCTTTTCAATCAGTTAATAAATGGATTTACTGTAAGCAGATTTTAATCGAAACAAAATGTGTCTAATCAGTGAATAAATTGACTTACTGTAAGCAGATTTTAATTGAAACAAAATGTGTGTAATGCAAATGTGTCAATGTATTTAATTCTGTGTCTACTTTTTGAAGCTGGAATCAACAATTTACAAGAATCTGATTATTAGAACTAGCATCATAACATGATAGGTTTTTTCTCTGAAATAAAAATTAATGGCGAACTTCATTGAAATGAAAAAGTAATTATACAGTGAAAGGCAGTTGGTGGAGGCACAATGGCAAAGAAGAAAAAGTAATACTGCAAGGTCAATTTGATTTTCTGTAATCTGTCTAGACTATCATCTGCATATAGCATACCAGTTGATCAAAGATTTATGAAAAAAAAATTAAGAATCTAAAAAATAGATAAGCTTCTCAAACAAAACAGAACAAAACCAAAAAAATTCCAAACCTCAAAACAATCTCAAAGACAAAAAAATCCCCACATAAAATATCTAATTTTAAAATCTAAAAAAAGATTGATTTTCTAAGTTGCAGGCCAGAAGTGTGTCTTTTAATACCTTTTTCTTTAGGTATTATTGACTTTAATGAGGTGTTAGTTCAAAAGAAAAAAATTGCTTATTTAGAACAGAGCCATAGGACATAAATTAATGAAAGAATTATAGAAGATTAACATAAAGCAGAACTCTATTTTGAAATAAATATCTACTCTTTCATGGGTTAGTTATGTTTTATACTTCTTAACAATTTGTTTTCTTCTGCAAACATGAACTTTGCAATGCCATACATATCATCTGTAACATCTTTTTTGTTGAAGATATTAAAGTCTGCATAATTAGTCCTTTCTAAGAGAAGAGAAATTTAAAGCAGAAGAAAAATTATGAATGCTCATAACTCTTTTATCTGCATTTCAAAATCATCAATATACTTTTTTTTGTCATTTTACCTGCAAAATTTGAAGATATGAAAGCTCTGAAATCCTCAAACATTGTACAATTTTTACAGGATAGAAAAATAGAATATTTAGAGCTTCATTCGTTAGAAAGTGTGGGGTTTTCCCTCTATTTATTATCATATTTACTTTTAATCTCTGGATCATACCAGCTTTATGCCTCTCATTTGCATTCCCAGGTGTACTTTCTTGTTGCATGCGGGTACAAAGGTATTCACTGTGTATGCTGAGTAGGATCTTTCTGTAATTACTTATGAATTGCTCATGCAGAAGGACTTTTCATGTGGTGTGATAAGTCTTGAATGCTGAGCTAATACAACAGAAGCAGTCAGGTCTTTATTGTAGATGTGGTTGATGGAGTTGCAGTGATCACAATCATATTGATTTTTTGAACTTGAGAACAGATAAAAGGAAATAGACTACCAAAGACCAAATAATGACCCATTGTTCCTTGTAATTAGGTTTTTTTCTATCTGTCCTTAAGGTATATAAGAGTGTGATGAGGTATTTTATTGCAAAAAATATTATAGCACATACCATAATTTCTAAAGTTCAGAAGGAAGGCTGAGAAAGTACTTCAAATACCTTTCACCTGGAAATATTAACATTTGTTTTTAAGGATATGTGGAAACCTATATATATGAAAAACTATAGAACTTAAATAAAAACATCATAACATCTTGTTCTTAATTGTATATTATAAGCACATTCTGCAAAGGTTTATGCAGTCAGTTGACTTTTGCTATTACAAGCAATACAATGAAGATAATTTTATTTTTGGATTAGTAGAGTTTATGACATGGTGAGACATGATGAGATACAGGAAATCACAGTGAAATCACAGAAAATAGAATATGTAAGAAATAAATTTCGGAAAAATGTAATTAAAAATCTATTTTTTTGACTTTTTTCTGCCCCCATGCTGTTAGAATTTATTCCATTATTCCAGATAAATGCAGATGACCATATAGACTGAATGATTTATATTGGGAGCTTTTTCCTCTTTCTATGATTGGAAAGAAATAAACCATCCTGTACAAGGTAATGACAGATAACCTGTCAAATAAATTGTTGATTTTAAAATAAGTGAGAATGAGAAGTTGATCAGAAAGTTCAGGAAATCAGGCACAACTTAACCTTCTATCAGAACAGGAAACCATGCTAGAGGGTAGAGAGGCTGGCTTTGAAACCAGACTGTCATGCAATCAAAGTCAGACACTGAAGCCTCCAAAGATGCATTTCTAAATATTCTCAATCTCTTCCTACTGTTGAGAAACACATTCAGTGCAGGTAGCTCTGTGTGCAAGCTGCAAGTTGAGCTCTGAGTGGCCGGGAGTCCCAGGCAAGAGGCCAGGAACTGCCAATCCTTTGCATAACGGGGACCTGTGGCCCAGATGGGTGACTGGACACTGAGAGACACAGCAGGAGCTGGTGACCTCCAGACTTTCCTGCATTTAGACTGTGAGGGTGTATAAACCCAGGGATTCCTTTGTCCTGGGTCCCTCCTTGGAGGTACCAGCTTGAGCTGTTGTGATTTTTTTTAGTTTTTGCACTGTGATGAAATTATTTTAAGGATCAGGACGTCTGAGACTCTGCTGTGGGAAACCCAGGGTCAAGCTGGTGAGAAAACCTGGTCTGACTGTGTGAGTGGGGGGGTGTGGCTGCAGAGGGACTTCTGTCCCAGCTCAGGTGGTGTGAGTGTGGCTCTCAGAGTGGCTCCTGTATGTTCGGACAGGGAAGTTTCTTTAACACTAATATCCTTAAATTAAATTTTCCTCTTGTAGTTAGGATTTAAGGTCTTGCTTCATAAGAATGACAAAATGTCCTTGTAAAAAAAAAATCCAAAATTTTCCTGTTCACTTCAGGTTGTATTCTAAATATTTAACATTTTATTTGTTAAAATGAAATTCAGATCTTCAGTCAAAGGTCAAGCAGATGGGAGAAATACTGCTACTGTTCTTATTTCAGGGAAACCTGTGTTTAAACTACTTGCTAAATAGATTTCCTGTGTCTGTTTCTGACAAAATTTCAAGTTGTCTGAAAGTTTCACCTGCAATAAGTTAAAATCAAGCTGCAGTAAGTGGCTACCCACCTAACTCATTTTCGTATACTTCCAGGTCCTTAACACTGTAAATATTCTTTCAAATTACATTATTAAGAATGTTCAGAGAGATGTAAAAGGTTCTACCACTTCAAACTTTTATACCAGGAAATATGTGTTTATTCTGTCAATAAAAGGATGCATATTCTTTCCTATAAAACGACAATGTAATGACAAGAAGTGTGGCAACCATATCACTATCACTTGGAGTGCTTCACCTATTTCTTTTTTCTCTTGGCATTTTCTAAAAATTTGTCATTGTTTCATGTTCTACTTTGCTATTTCTCTTTGAATTGGAGATCAAACTAGGAGGCATTGAGGCAAAAGAGGAAATCCTTTATTTTCTTTTGTCTTTCTGTGTAAGAAAAAATTACAATTGCAAATATAAATTTACCTATCTAGTTCACTTTTTCTAGATTAAAAAAATAATTAAAAGAATTTTTGTTAGTATAAAGTCTTTTTTAATAATATATGAAATAAACAATTTGCTTTTTTTGGATGTTAAAACTGTATTTTGATGAGGGGGAAAATAATTGGCACTTGTTTTGTCTCTACTTAAAATCACGTACACATCTCTGTAAACCAACCCCCGTCAAAATTCACTAGACCACTAAATGTTAAAAAAAAAATTAAGCAGCTATGTCTTATTTAAAATACTAGCGTATTTTGAAAAAAAAAGCTAATTGATTTTTTAAAAAGTTAGATGAGCATTGTTTATAGCTTACTTGTTCCCTATTGGAATGCATTTTTGGGGGTGAAAAAATATATCTGTACTCTTTTCTTAATTACACCCCAGAGTGGAGTTAGGAATGTGTCAAGAAGTAAGAAAACATGAGCATTAATAAGCATACAATGCAATTTAACAGTTCATAAAACAGTAAAATTTAATCCCAGGCTGAGAGATTTATTAAATCTCACTTAGCAAAATGGTTTTGTGGGATGTGTTAGCAAGTGAGAATTAAGTGAAATGATTTCAGGGGCAATAGACTTTATTAGCCGAGGAGGGGAGGAACTAGTTTTGCAAGCCATTTCTTCTTAATTTCATTCACTTGTTATAATTGCCTTGAGTGTGGGAGAGCTTTCTGTGAGTAGTAGCGGTATGTTGGGTCTCTGGAATTTGTGTGCATAATGCTGCATTTGTCAGGCATCATCTAACCGAAATGTCTTTTGTTGATGGGCTTGTGCAGAAGTTCTTCTAATGGTTGTTAATGATATTTCAATCTAATACAATTTAAGCCTCTACCTGTAAGATAAAATGACTGCTATTGGGTTTATAAGGGCTTTTTTGTTTGTTTTGTAATCTTTTTCACCCATGCTTGCTTTCTGTGCTCTTTAGCACACCAGGGAAGGACAAAGAAAAATTACCCTCTTGTTCTGGACCTTCCTGAAAAATCTCTTTTTAGGGCAGATTTGAAAGTGTAGACTGGAGGTAGCTGATCAAGCATATGTAGTGAATTGAGCAGGGTAATGTTAGCACCACTGGCACCATGTTATATGAGAATTTTGGGGGAAAAGTTCTTATGTTACTAGTTACTCTGTTTTGTGGGTTACAATCACATTGTCCTAACATAATTCAAGATCTGGCCCTTGGAATTTTCTGATCAAACAGTATTAGAATCTATAATAAAGAAACTACAGATTTTTATAAGTAAATCTTGGCTTGTTTTTATATGTAACCTATTATTGTTTCTGTAGCTTATGTCCAGTAATTTTTTAAAATAAACTTTTAAATTTTTTATCAAACAGAAGAAACTTTAAGGAAAGTAATAGTGCCAGTAATGAGAACTCTCCTACACTGTAGGTAGTCTTCACTTCTTGACTTGAAGTGTCATCAGACTTTTCTCACATAATTTTTTTAAAGTTGTTCAAAAGAAAGGAAGCAGAGGCAGCTTCTATAAGAAAATCAGTCTTCAAAGGAAAATAATGATGATAAAAAACCCAATCAAAACCTGTACAGAGACGTACTTCTGTTTGCTGTACTCACAATGGAAATAAATGAAAATATAAGAGTAATATGGAGAAAAATTAAAGGTAGGTGGTAGAAGAAAAAAATTGAAGTGTTTTGTTTGTTTATGAAATATGCCATTTATTCAAGGTTTTCTAATTAATAATTATGTATTGTGTGTTAAATTGTCACTAAATATAAAAGAGAAGGATAAGTAATTATCAAAGGAGAAGTACTGCTTAGCAGGCTAAAGAGATTATGGGACTTTTTGATGGTTTTGAAATGAGTAAGTATTCCACTTACTGTGGAAATCCTTACTGTGCAGTGATGCCTAAATAATGCTCCTTTTCCCTAAAACGGTTATGTTGGGGAGGAAGGACATTTGATTAAGCTGTCCTGTTCATTGTACCTCCTGTGTCTACTACTTGCTCAGGCTGTTAGATTAAAGAAAATGTTCTTACTGTTCTGTTCTTACTCTCCAAATTGTACTACATCATCTCTGTCCTTCATAAACCTGACTACGAACAGACTGGATCTATTGAGAGTTGAAAAAAAACCCAAATCCAACAACCTGGCTTCGCATCCTGTGTTCTATCCAGGGCATTACTGTTGTGTAAGAAATAAAATACAATTTATAAAGGCCAATGGAAAATTAATTCCTTATGGAACATGCCCCGCCTTACGTACTTACACTCCTTTTGCCAAATGGGAATGCAACATTCTCATTCTGTTCTAAACTCTCAGAAGCCTTATAAATACAAGCTTAGCAAGAAGAACTTGTTGCAGTATGAAATGGGCTTGTTAACACTTAAACACGTGACCACAGTCTGTCTGAATTAAGTTTATTTCCGATGATACTATGATCTAAAGTCCAGTCAGTAACAAATGTATATGATGAAATAAGTTTCACAATGGATTAAAGACTTGATATGAATTGCTTTTATTGTGTTCACACCTTTTCAAGGACTTTGTTAAAAAATGTGAAAATGTTTCACTTCTATGCATTTATTGAATCCTTTTGTCATGGTCACCTAGGAAACAAATGCAGGTATGCACTTGTGAGCATTTGCAGTTTCATTTCATTCTTGATGCAGCTAAGGAAGTCACACTTGAAAGAACTTAAGCATCATTTTAATTAATGCACACGGTTTTTCAGAATACATTAGTGACCATCAGACACTAGGCAACACCCTATGAACAGTTTGACCTTTTAAATGTAGTTGGATTTATCTCACAAGCATAAAGGTTGACTGACTAAAGATAGGAAGACAAAGATGATCTTCAGAATAATGAGCTGCCTATGAAAATTATAAGCTATTTTACTTACTGTATTAGTATTATTCAGATAATATGCAGGTAAAGATAACATAAGAACTAAAATGTAATTAAGTATATGCATACTTTGCTAATCATCAGAATAAGCTTGGCTTATGCTATGCATTAAGTGAACTGTACAGTATCTTCCATTGAAACTTTTAATGACCCAATTCAGTTTAATACAGAACTGACTAGAGAATAAGAATACTACGTATCAAGGTTAATTTTTTACTTTTAGTTTGTATAGGACATTTTCTTCTAGAACATTTAAAGAACTGTTCAGGCTTTTTAAAAGAATTTTAGCAACATATTTGTCTTTGCATGAAAATCTAGATATACTTATTTTATGATGTGTTTGCAACTTGACATTAATGACAGTGGTAACTGGTTGATGCAGATTTAGATTTATCCATCTGATAGGACAGGGCTTGTCAGCTGAGTTATGGATATGACACTATTGCATTTTCTTCATCATTTGCTTTGTCTTTGATGAAGAAATAGATTTTGACAACATTTTTTCAGAATCATAGAATCATAGAATGTTAAGGGGTTGGAAAGAACCTTAAAGATCATCTAGTCCCAACCCTGCCTGTCATGGACCAGGTTGCTCAGAGCTCCATTCAAACTGGCCTTGAACACTTCCAGCTATGGGAACATC
Source organism: Gymnorhina tibicen (assembly GCA_013399875.1). Taxonomy (NCBI): domain Eukaryota; kingdom Metazoa; phylum Chordata; class Aves; order Passeriformes; family Artamidae; genus Gymnorhina; species Gymnorhina tibicen. Next base: position 270,794 of record VXAZ01001541.1, read on the forward strand.
CACAACATCTCTGAGCAACCTGTTCCAGTGCCTCACAATATATATCTACTGGAGCTTATCATGTGCCTTTGACATCTTTGGGTGTTTTTGTCATCCTACAGGTTTCCACCTTAGTGGCTTATAGAATTTGACAGAAAGCCATGTTGTTCTGCATCTGGCATAATGTCCATTTGATTCCTTCTGATGAGTCTTAACAGTTCTGCTTCCAAATTTGCATCTAATTAATCAGCTGGTGCTGGTGTTGAATTTCTGATTGCTTCTTTGTGGGCTGTTTTTGCTAAAGTCTCATAGCAATTTCAATTTTACTTTATTGGTACAAAGACTACAGTTTTAGAAGTAAAACTGATTTAAAAAACAGTTTGCATTTCTGAGCCAGATTTATGTGTTGTACTTGTTGTGTAGTTTATTTAAAAAGCTGTTGTCTAGACTTCAGCTACTGCCAAGTCTTGCTTCTAGAATATTAAACTTTGCATGACGCTTACTCAGCATGTCATTCCAACTTTTTGGTATTTCACTGCCTCCTTGTCAAATATCAGCTTGCCTTAAAAACACTTTAATGCCTTGAAAATAATGAACAATTTGGAAGCAAAAATATTTTCTGACTGATTTGGAGCCCCTGCATAAACTACTTGGAGCCTGAGATCATTGAAACCTATTATACCGGCTATTTTAACATTAGGATTTATTTCTATTTGAACTTTAAAATCTCTCCTTGGGAGAGCCATTTAAATGTGAGTATATATTTTTCTCTTTAACAGTAGCTTATGGGCTATAATGGTAGAATATTTTTGCATTTTTATGTTTAGTTTTATTGTAAAGAGCCTTGGGATGCCTTTGCATGAAAGGCACTATATAAGCTCATTTTGTATTGCATTGTATTGTATTGTGACAAGCGCAATAATCTCCAGGTTTCCTATCCATTAAAGAACTAATTTCACAGCTCACTAATTATGTGAATGAGAAGGGGAAATAGGTCCTTTTTCTCTAAGGTATGCTGAGCAGATGGCGTAGCACTCATTTCCACCAGCTGAATCTAAGGTCCTCTTGTGCTTTTGGTTCCAAGGCTTGCCTCTGTTTATCAAAGAGAACAGGAGAGAGATATCACTTTCTTGTACAGTACGACAATGTGTACTGAGAGGCTGTCTCTGTCCTTTGCTAATTCAACATTACTTAGCACACACTACGTCTAAGCCTATTTATTTAGGGTGGGACATGAAAACTATTAAAATGAATAGTGCATTTTGATGTAATTCTAATCTACCTCTGATTTATTGAAGATACTGATTTATTCTGCCACAGGGATTTGAACTGATACACATTCAAAAGTTATTAATGAATAATTGGGTATTGTTGGGATGAAATCTTGTCTGTAACTTCAAAAAGAAAAAACATTACTTCCTGAACCTGTACACTTTTCTTTACAGCTAAGGTTTTGTCAACTTGTTTCTTTTTTTCTTTTGCATCACTTGTGAAAAGAACCAACTTAAATAAAACATGCACACAGTGATTTACGTAGCTCCCTAATGCACTGCTTTTTAAAGTAACACGAGTCATCAGATACCAGTGTACACCCATGATCCTGAAAAATAGCTATTTGAGCCCTTTTTACAGCATTAAGAAGAGAAAAGCTGAGACTGACTGAAGATCCTGACATAACTCATGCAGGACTTGGCAGCAAGGCTACGTTTTATGGTGCTGCACGAGCAATTGTACCACTTTTTCCCTTTAGCATAATGAGCAGTGCTAATTTGTTGTTTCCTTCTCTCACTGCTGGCCTGTCTCATGTGTTTGCTTTGTGCTCATGGTTCTGATGCTGTTCTCATTTCAGACGGATGCAGCACTAATGTACGATGCAGTTCATGTGGTGTCAGTGGCTGTCCAGCAGTTCCCGCAGATGACGGTCAGTTCACTACAGTGCAACCGCCACAAACCATGGCGCTTTGGGACCCGCTTTATGAGTCTCATTAAGGAGGTAACTCACTAATAAAAGGTCCTGCTCCCCTGCTTTCTTTCCTCCCGATTCCCATTTTCTTTTGCTTTCACTCTGTTTAGTTTCTGCCTTTTATTTTTTCAGTAGATGATATTTTCTCATCTTCTTATGTACATAAAGAATTTAACAAGCAGGACAACACTTTTATTTGAAAGTGGGTTTTCCTGAAGTATTACTTGGAACAAAAAAAAGTGAAAGGGTGAAATAAAAGCATTTTAAATAAAACTTATGTTTGTAGATAATTGGGTCTTTGTGGAGCATTTGTGGCATAAAAATCCTAAACGTCTGAAACCCTAAACTGTAGACTGATTATGAGAAATTCAGCAACTAAATACTGGTATAAGTTCAAAGGGGCCAGGAATTAATTCTACTTCTTGGTTTAAATTTTTTTTTTTCCATTTTCTATGGTGAATTACTATATGTCTCCTTGATTCCCCAAGATGCTATTTAGCTACTGATAGATAGTGATAGTAAACCTAGTAGATTAAGGTGCTGAAGGTGAATCCCGTAGTTACAGTATGAGATGAACTCTCATGCTGTAACTCCTAATACAGCATTTCTCAATCTAGATATGCAAAATATTATGATGAGGAGAATTATTTGCAATGGTACATATATTTTTTTCAATATTAGTTCCTTCTAGGATGATAATTTTATTTCCCACATTTCCTCTTCTCCTTTGTATCGTTTCAGAACTAGGGTAGATTTTAAGTTATAAAAAAGTGAGGCTATTGCACTTTAAATAAAGTGAAGAATAAGTTCAGGAAGGCTGGCTTACTGACCTCAATTTTTGCTGTCTCAGTGTGGTTTCAGGGGAATCAGCATCTTGCAAAAGTAAGCCTTTACTTGAATGAAATTTCCTAAGAAAAAAAATGAAGTCCAGCATAAACGAAACAGGTTGAAGCTTGGGGGTTGGGGAGGGGGAGGTATGTAGGGAAGCAGAAGGGGAAATGCATGCATAAATGATGGAGGAATGAAAACAAAACAGCCTTTTATCTTGTTCAGTAGAAGAGTCTATTGCCTGACATGGAAAGTTTAAAAAATTGTCTATGAAGACTGAAGGAATGTTTGATTTCATTAGCAAAAATTAAATACAAAATATTTAAAAACAAAAATCTGCCACAAGGTAAATTATTTACATAAAATGAATAATTAATGATTCTATTTTGGTAGGAATAAAGTTTGTACTTTTTAGGCATAAAAAAAAGGAAGCGGTATTTATTTATAGAAACTGTTTTTTCTTTCTCCATAGGCCCACTGGGAAGGCCTCACAGGCAGGATAACTTTCAACAAAACCAATGGCTTGAGGACAGATTTTGATTTGGATGTCATCAGCCTCAAGGAGGAAGGTCTTGAAAAGGTGTGTAAGACATTTGCCTCCAAGGAGGTGGGAAACAAAACAAAACAAAACTTACCCCCTAAAAATATTTACAGTAATATTTCATGTGTTACATAAAACAGCGTACCTGCTCTCAACTCAATATCTCTATAAATGGTACTAAAAAGTTAAGAATTGGTATCCTGACTGGTTTAGCTGTCTTCTGACATTAATTTTTCTTGTACAGAGGTGGAGTGAGAGACCAAAGAATTGGGAAATGCTCTTTCTATGTAGCTTAATATTGTCTATATTTGAACATAAGACCTTGGGAAACATGTACAGATATTTCACCTGCCTATATTACACCATCACGATCTGAAGTCAGATCATCTCCCGTCCAGCCGCCTTACCATGAAGAGACTATTGCAGGAAGCTACAGCGTCTCACTGTTGTGATCAGCAGGCAAAGGTTTTGCAACTTGCCTTGTAGTTTGCATTTAGATCTGGTGTTCAGTGTTCTGTAAGAACTATGTTTTCCTTCATCTTCAGATAAAGTTCTATCAGCTATTTCCCCAAGGTGGTAATTGTGGGCACAAATAAAAACAGAAATTAAGGGACGGGACCATAGTGCAGAGTTGCATGTCCTTTCTTCTGTAAGTCACTGAATGGAGAAGCTAACATAAACAACATATTTCTCCAAAACTTTTTCTCACAAGACTAGCTTTGGAATATTAATTTTCTCTTACTGGGAAGATTTGTAAAAGTTCAGAAACTGTGAGCTTGTCTTGAAGCAGTTACATAGATAATAACATTTTTGTTGTCCAGTGGAAAACCTGTGATTCAAGAACTAAATTATATTTTAAAGTGCTCAGCAATACACTGACAGTAGATTTCTCCTGGGAAGTTTCCCATGAAGTGAGCTCTGGAAACCTAAGCGGGAAAAAGAGTATGTAGTAGTGATTAGACTTGAAAAGTAAATTAATGTTGTGTACAAGTAGAATAGGTACAGTGCAACCTGTCTTCCTTACTGGAAACAGAAATGGAGGAATTGATGCCATGGTAATAGCTAAATCAGTCAGTAGTGGCTGAAGAGTCAGCATGTAAGTGACAACTGCTGAAAATGAGGAAAGGAAGTCTTTGTAGTTTAGGATGGCTTTAAGAACATTAGGTGGCATTTAGGAACCACGAAGCAATATGAGATTTCTGGAAAATAAAATCTCCATTGACAATATACTAGGAGATATATACATCAGTGAAAATACAGAGATAAAGCAAAAAAGGTCTACAGAGAAATATGGAAGGCAATAAAATTCAACAAGAAATAGAGTAGTACTCTAAAACACATAATAGAAAAAATGAACTTGGGAAACCGTTATATTGAAGTTAAGTAAGAGACAATGGAAATAGTTGTTGAAGCATATGGATATTTAAAAACAACCAGTATGTGCTTGAGCTGTATATTAAGATTTTCATAGAAAAGGAAGATACTTTTGCTGTCTTCATGGTTTATTTTGGTCATGTGATAAATGGAAGTGATAATACTATTTTTTCACCAAAAAGTGCTGACAATCTTTGGAATGAGCAGTAAGAATCAGTTATTATATATGAGCAAAATCAGAGCAGTTTCTCTGGGGTAAGGAGATGAGATTAGGAAAAGGAAAATTCAAGTGTATGGACATTCATTTGAATTGCTTAATAAACATATGGAACATATGGTGTATTTTACTGAGAAAGATAAATCAACGCCAATGGAGAAATGTTTCTCTTTGAACAAAACTTCATTATTCTGAAAGAATGCAAACCTTATTCTTGAATCCAGAGTGAATGATTAAATTCTGGAGCAGGACATTCCTAGTAGAAAGAGTACATTTTAGCCAGTTCTTTGATTTAAAAGAGCTGTCTCAAAGTTGGTTTTTTTTCCTCCAAGACTGAATTCTGTTAAAGCTGTGATGAATCACACTTCTCTCCATCCCCTACCTCTCTCCACATATGCACTTCATTTCTCTATATCACGCTCTTTCTGTCCTGCTCCTGCTACTCCCTCCTTCTTTCCTTTCTTCCTTCCTCTCCCCTTCCTTAGTCTCTCCCTTCAGACCCTCCCTGCCTATTTCCCTTTCCATCTAATCCCTCTCCCTTGTACCTCTTAATCTCTCTCCAGGCCCTTTCTTTCTATTTTCTTGTCCCTTCAGTAGCCTTTTCATGTCTTTGTCCTTATCTTGTATGTTTTCAATGTTCTTCCCAAACCATCTTGTCAGACGTCTTTGTCTGTTAGAGTTCCTGAATAGTCTTTTTTTCCTTTTCTTCTGTACATCCTCCCACTTGTGAGATGAGAAAAGGTGGGGAGATAACAATTACGTGCACCATAATGTGTAGATCATGTTTCCGTACTGTAAACTGCTATTATTTCTTCTAACCTCCTTCCAAATAAGTGGGAAATATTTGTTTTGTCAAGGGCAACAGTTTAACTCAACAATTTTAGCTGTAATCCATGAGGAGAAAAATACTGATGGAAGGAAAAAAAAAATATTGTGAAGAATTGCCAGAAGATATATTTTTTAACTTAGATTTTGTAAAAATATGTCCTAGATAAATTACCTGGTTAGTATAATGGGAAATGACCTAAATCATGCGTTATAAATTCAGTGACTGCTGAAGTCAGTGACAACAGAACAATTCCTCATTGATTTAAAAAAAATGCTATGTGTGATCCCAGATTTTATATAAAATACTTGTTCCTGAAAATCTTGAATGAGAGGTGATAATCAGGCATCACTCAATAAGAAGTATGTTTCCAAATAAAAATTCACGTCTGCCAAAAATTATAGCTCCTTGTAAGATGAAAATGACAAAATTAAGAGATGATTGGAGTGCTGCTAATGTAATACACTAAAAAATTTTATTACAGTCACTTTGGACAGACTGAAACTATTCATGATTAAGCACAGTGAAAATCCAAAACTGTGACACTCCAACATAATAAATTATAATTTAAATTGCAGTCAATCAGTCTTTACACTGAGGCTGCATTGTGAGGAAAATTATTTTATATTTCAAGGAGATAACAAATACCTGAATTTAATACCACTTTTGATATGAAAATTTGTCACTGAAGAAGAATCACGTATCCTGAATAAGAGATGTTACAACTAGCTTGAAGCTTTGCTCAGAAATCTTCACATAGGATGAACATAAATGACACAAATTTAGTTGTAATTCATTCTCCAGCATATCAATGCAAAATCTCGTTTTATTATGTATCTTTAATAATGATCTGGGAAAAAAAAATACAAATAGCATAAAAAACGGGTTTTGTAAGAGAGAAGAAAAAAAGAAGAAAGACATAGTAAATCTGTGGGATCCAGAAATATTGAAGTATTTTTATTAATGTTATATTTGACAAAGAAGGCATGAATATTAATATTATTGCAGAAAACAAAATAAATTAAGCAATTTGCAAATGGGAAATAAAGAAATATGAAGAAACAATATTCTTCGTAATGGAATATAATTATTTCCTCGATGTAATCACCACTACTGCTAACTACTCCACAAAAGTAAATGAAGAAGATATAGATAGAGTTGACAACTCTAAAAGAGTTGAATATGACTCTGGTTTTGGCTGCTTAGTTAGCTGGTACCACTGCAGAAAGGCAATGATCCTTCCTAATACAATGCTTGTGGCACTTCACTGTGAGTCATATTCACAGTTTTGATTGACTCAGAGCAAAAATAATGTTAATTTTCTCACGAGAACTTTGAAGAAAAATCAAAAAGAATAATACTTGAAAGTATACTTATCTATTCATGAAGACAGATCACTTTTCAAACATGCTGAAGTAAGAAAGCTACTGAATTTTTGTGACTAGCATCTCACGAGACTGAATCTCAGTAAAGAGCTCTAGAGTATGTGTAAACTCAGCAAATTTAAAGTTTTGTGAATGTACAATGCTTCTTTTTGCTGGGGGGATGGTGAAATATTGTAATAGTTTTGGCTAGGCCAGAGTTAAATTCCTTCATATAAGCTCATATGGGGCTGTGATCTGGATTTGAGCAGAAGACAGTGTTGATAACACAGGAGTGTTACAGCAATTGCTAAGCAGGTCTTACACAGAGTCAAGGCCTCCTTAGCCTGCAGAGCTACAAAGTGATTCTGGATGGGGATGTCCAGCTGGGTGGTTTTGAGGGACTGCAGAAACCTGAAAGTTAAATACATGGAAGCTTGGATGCAAGTTTTTAACCATCCACATGAAGTTGGGAAATTGTATTCCATGTCCTTGAGGGCCACTGCAATTACCATGTTACAGAATACTTTATGATATTCAGTGATGGGTGTAGCTCTTGGAATTTTTTCAACTTAAATAAGCTGATTCTTGCCTAAGCTAATTCTTTCTATAATTTTTCTTTGTCTCACTGTGGAGCACGTGTTCATGGATACACCTGTTTTGGATCCTGTACTTTGGATAATAACTGTTAAAATGTTCAGATTGGCATGGTCGCTTCAGAGTAGTTTAGCCATTTGGGGGAATTGGAAAGAAGAATAGGAGATTGAGGGCTTGACAATATTGTCCCTTCCTGGGACTGTATTTACAGCGTGAACATTCTCTCTAAAGTGTCTGTATGAATACCTGTTTTACTTTCTAGGAAAATTTGTAAGTTTGTTTAAAATAAATGTAATGCAATAAATTAAATTACAGCTTGTTTGAATTTCAGTTATAGACTACCTTGATGTGCTTTTTCTACATTTTTGACACTTAAACTTTTCTAGTAAAAAAGCATTGGCAATTCCATTCAGTTCAAAAAGCTACTTAAAAATTAAAACTCTGTGCTGAAACAAATAGAAAATAATTAACTTGCTGCACTATTTATGCAAAATTTTTCTATAAGAAGCAGCTTTGAAAACACGTTTGTGTGATTTGGGAGGTATACATAGCAGTAATATATAAGAACCTGTGGGGCAAATTGTTAAGTTTGAGCTCATCAATAAAGATAATCTAAGGTGTGCCTAATTTTGAACCTCCGACTTTTGGTCCCTTTCTTATATTTTTGGTTAACAAAAGTAGCAATAAAAGTACAATTAACCTAATTTAGAAAAATGATGCATCAATTTATCTAGACAGAAGTTTCTTTTTAAAGTAATGCTGTTGATAGTTCTTATAAGTCTGCAGGAGATTAAGTCTGTAGTTAGATAAAATCCAAACTCTAACAGTTGATATTCTTTTGCTTGTGGCTGTGACAATGTTAAAAAGTAGGAGAGGAAGTATTTTAGTTAGCAATGTCTTGCCTTTTGCCAATATAAATTTGAATTATGAACATGAACTTGAACAAAGCATATGATTTAATGAATTTAGGATTTGAAATAGGTCATATAGGTTGATGGTGTTTTCTTAGAAAGTTTTGTGCTACTTGTTTACCTGAAGTTATATCTCATAGAGGAGATTAGTTCAGCTTCAATTATGCAGCGACAGGGTCAAGTTCTGTTCTTTGTCATTCCTTGTTATTCTACTCCAGCTTGGTCACTGAAATAAAGCAAACACTGTGATTGTCAGAATTAACAGAACACTGCAATTAAATGTTAGCAACCCTTTTAAAATTTCTTAATGGTGGCCAAGCTGCAAGGCTGAACATTTTGTGTTTTTTGAAAGCCTTTCAATTCACCAAATCAAATGGTATTAAAACAGTAAATGAGAGAGATGCTTGATTTCAATACTTTGAAATGATGTGTTAGATGTTATTTTCCAATTGTATTTCTGAGACACACATATTCTTTCTTCCCTTCATGATTTTTGATCTGTTTATGAGTTACTGAATGGTCGAGTTCAAAAGAGTGATTTCTTGGAACTGAGTGTTAAGCAAGGAAGACAGACAAAATATTGATTCCTGTGGAACAGAAAGTTGCAGAAAAAGAGATCAAATTTGTCTTTTCTCTATAACAGCATCCACTGATTCATGCTCTGCTGTAGTCTCAGTCTTAGAAACGGAACTCTTTTTATCCACACCATATTGCATCCACACTTACTTTACAGCCCTGTGGCAACAAATCACTTAAAAGTATACAAACAGTCTCTCAGGACTCAGCTGAAAAGATTATTCAAAAAATTGTGTGTGTTTATATATATAGAGAGAGATACATAGATATATAGATATATAGATATATAGATATATAGATATATAGATATATAGATACAGATATATAGATATATATTTGCAATGAATCCTTACAGAAATTTTTATTTTTTGTCTAGGTTTAGTTTTAAAATATCTTTACCTTGTATTATAGGTACTGTTTAGTATTTGAAATTATTTTTAAAATCCCTTCTAAAAACAAAATAAGTCATATTTGTGGGGGGTTTTTTAGACAATGGAGCAATATAAACATTCTGATTTCTAAAATGGATAGTTATGTTTACTGCTTGACCATTTTAATTGTATAGTGATGAAAATGCAGCTAAATTACAGATAAGCCTCATTACCTACTAATTAGTACGTAAGTCTGTCCTAGACCTGAACCTTAAAGCATAACCTT
>VXAZ01001543.1:0-57218 GCA_013399875.1 Gymnorhina tibicen
TCCTCTCCTCTCCTCTCCTTTTTCTTTTCAGACAATGCAGCTACTGCAGAAGGATGTGGGGACAAAATTGCTCCTGGCCCCCACCCTTGATGGAAGAAATAAAGTAGCTCACTTCCTGTACTTTCTGTGAACTTTCTGACAAATAAATGAAGCCATATTTGATAGGAACTCATAATCGCTTCTTATGTTGCTCTTTGGAAAAGCTGGTAAATCAGTGTATGAAGGAGACCTCAATGATTTCCCAGTTTATTCTTCCAAAAATAATCTTTCATCCAGTATTTCAGAAATTGGACTTTATAGAGTGGAACAGTGCCCTTTATTGGAAACAGTGAGTCTGTGACCTTTGTTACTGTGCATCAGGTAATGACAGAGAGACATCTGGATTACGGACCTGTTTTCTTCTTTTAAACTCTTTAGTATCTTTAAAATGTTGTTATGTGTTTCCATACTATTTTGAAAGCCCTCCCCAAATTTCTGCCATTTTTCTCAGATATTCACTCCTATCTTTATCTGCCTGCCATTCCTCTTGCTCTTTGAGGCTTGCTATGTCTTGATTCTCATTTCTTTCCAAACACCACTGGTTTGACAATCACCTTCTCTTAAGCTCCTGCCATTCAAAACAACCTTCTTGTATCTCTGCTTCACTACTTCACCACTTATTCCAAACCTCAACTGAAAGCATAGTTTCTTTTTTTGGCTGTATTAATATCGACGCAGACATTGACCTATAATTCAGTGCTTTAATATCTTCACCATATAGCCCTACTCATAAACCACCATCTCGTAACCTGCGTGAAGAAGATTCTTTTGTATAACTGAAACACCATTTGGACATGTTGCATTTAGTTTGAATTTTTTCCATATGAGTTTTTAAAAAATATGCAATTTATACATTTGTTAGATGTTGTTCTAAGACGGGATAAAAATTGGCAAGCTCTGGACTGTTAGGTATGCTCAATAGCGTTTTTCGGGAGGAGAGAAGGAGGTTATTTGCTCCTTGCTTTTTGCTTTGTCAGCAAGTCTGAAGATTTCAGAAAGAGCTCTACCATATCGTATGTAGGAGAAAAGGCAACAGTATTTCTGGAAGTGACAGAGGATTTTGTTTTGGTTAATGAAAAGCACGGCCTTCTGGTGCCACAGTGAAATTATCCAGCTATAATATAGAGATGTGATGGGATGAGGAATGATATGATACTCAGCATGTGTCTAGACTTGTTCCCTTAGTATCTTAACATTAAATGCTATTGTACAAAACATCCTTGTTCAGGAATCGTGCATGTATTTTATTTAAATATTGGTGGCAGATTTCTAGAAAAAGTTAAGACAAGAAAGAGACAATATTGCACAGAACAGTGGAAACTCACTCAGAGTATGAATTTCTGAAGATTGTGTACAATGATAATGATAATCTCCTTAGACAAAGAACTACTCATCAACATCAGATGATATTGTTTCATATGCTCGCATCAGGAAAAAGAACTTTTGTAATTAGAAATAATTTTGATTGTGAAGTCCAGTTTCAAAAAATAATTTGGGCACCTGGGAACCTAAATTAGACTGGCAATTGATAGTGCTTCTTGGAAATGTATATACCTTCCAAATTTCTGTGCCATTGTTAGTAGAATGAAGCTGAATTCCAACAGAAATAGCTGGGAAACTTCAACAACTTAACTGATGCATCTAAAGATAATTCAGGGTCGTCTAACTAAAAAATTCCACAAAAACGCTTGAAAACTAAATGAACTTGCTGTGAATGCTGGAAATGTCACATCCCTGCACTCATTGCTTTGCAACAGTAACAAAACTGCACCATTTTTGCAGCAGACTCTCAGGCCTAAAAAGTCATCTTTGAAAGAGAGGAACGTGTGATGGAATGACAGGCAAAACCTTCTGTGCAAGGAATATCGCTCCTCATGAACCCAAAGTTATAAACAAATTTTAGAGGTGAGCTTGGAGGAAAATAAGACATCTGATCTGTATCTTTTGGAAGATCTTTCCTACTGACTTAATTATAGGGTCCTTTGCAAAGCTGTTATTTAACCTTATCACACTGTCATTTTCTCCTGTGCTTTGGAGAAGGTCCAGATGACACCCTGGTGTAACCACCTCAGAGTGAGCCTATACCCGGTGTCTCAGCATGTGAACAGGAACATGTCCATATTCAGTCATTTGTTCTGAGACAGCATGGATTGTTAATAACATGAACCAGAAAAAAAAGAATACTTCTGTAAAAAATAAAGATATTGAAATTTTTCTCAAGAATTGTTCAGATATTGGCATTTCTGATCAGTGAATGTACTTTCATGGTCATTTTCACACACTTTTGGTATGGTTATTTAAAGATTTCTCTGGAGAGTGAGTCAAACACAAATTAGCAGCTAATGTCAAACACCCTTGGAGCTGCTGAAGCCCTTCAGTGGAGCAGATCTGACTTTGGGCTTTATCCTGGTTTGAGGAGTCATGTCCTGATGCCAAGGGTGTGATGTGGTCCTGGGCTGGGGGAGGCCACAAAGCCCTTCAGCGAGGTGGACTGGAGGGGTCTCCCAACTCAGTCGCCCCCTCCCACTGTGCTCATAAGCCTCGCCACTGGGCAGAGCTGACAACTGACCCCACCCCCCTCACGCCATCTCTGTATCCTCAGACTAAATGTCCACTTTTAGGGCTAAACAAATGTAGCTTTGGGGACCTGTCCCCAGCACGAGTCTTGCAGGCTGTCAGTGCAGACCTCTGCATTAGGTTTCAGAGGTGATACCCTGGAGCGCCGTGTCCATCGGACCAACACCGGGTGCCTGTTCTGTGCCACTTGGCTGGTCACGTCCCAGGGTGCTGAGGATACACACCGCACCAAAGCCGAGGGTTTTGATCTTTTGAAGAAAGAAAATATCTCCCACCAGCCCCTTCCTGCCTGAGTTATCTGTGAGATAAAAATACTGCTATTACAAGGTGAGGTGGGACCCCTTTTCTTTTCTCTGCAGTTCAGAGGATAACTCTGCACAGGTATGAGTCAAGTTTCAAGGCTTTGTGACCACAGTCTGGAGGGAGGTTCAGATGGAGGCTTTCTTCAGGTTCAGTGTCATGTGGTGGGTGCCTGTGTGTGGTGGGGGTCTGTTCCAGGGCTAGTGAGCATGCTATCTATCCTGACAGAACCCCAACAAAACCTCATATTTTTTCATCGAATGTTTTCCAAAGTAAATGATCTGCAGGCATTTACCCAGAATATTATTAACATAGAAAGGGAAGCTGAATTTATTGTGTCCAAATGTTACACTAGTGTTTACAGGAATTCTGATCTTCCAAATTCTTGCTAAACAAAATCTATTTTGTGTATGTTATAGTAACCCTGTCTGGGATTTTAAATAATAACAGAAGACTATAAAATCTAAAATTTCTTTTTTTCAAGTCATTAGATGCATTTATAGATTTAGAATATTCTGAATAATCCATTTTCTACCACAATATACAAAAATTAAAAGCCTTAGAATTTAACTAGAAACACAGAGCTAAACAGTGTTTTGTTTATGGCCTGTTTTTTATTAACATCGTTGCTTTTCATTATAGGGTAATGCTGGGGAAATGATGAATTTTGTTGACATTGTTATTTATTATGTACTTTCCAAATAAAGCTTTACATTTTATTACTAATGGGGGAAAAAAATGAGCCAGATTTGACTCATGTAGCTTGAGTAGTGTCATTAGATTTACGTCAGGGTTAGGCTGGGTTGAGTCTCTCCTTGCTGAGAAGAAAGCTCGAAACTTTTGGCACTTAATTAGGAGAAACACACAAACATTTAAATGCTGCTCTTAAGTACGATTAGGCAACGAGTACAGAGTTCAGTCTGTGTGCTGGGCAGAAATGGACTCCAGGAGGCTTCTTCTGGCTGAGAGAGTTTTGCAAGATCCCTCAATCACATACCTAGACAGCTGGGAGTGCTTCCTGACACCCACCTGGGGACGCTACTGAAATACATGCATGGTATGAGTTATTTTCATCCTGGTGCCTTTTATGCCCTGGTTTCCAAAGGAAGAGAAGGCAGAAACATGAGCCAGAAATATGGTCTGGACTGGTTTACAATCATGGCAGTCTGGGAAAGGGTGGGAAGAGCTGAGAAGGGCACTGACGCACAGTGTGTGCTTGGCCTGTTGCACTCTGTCATGTAAAATATTACATAATCCACTGCAAATAAGTGGTGAATTCTTACTACAAGGCTACAAAATGTTGGTAGGTCCAGAAATTCACCTTCATGAGAGCTGGAAATCTATACCTAGTTTCCAGCCTGGATTTCTTAATGGCTGTCTAATAACTCTTTGTTCTTATGCCAAATCATTGTCTTTGAGCTTAAAAAGCTCTTTCCCTTTTCTGGTGTTTATCCTCCAGCTGTATTTACAAAGAGTGTCTGTATCCCCTCTCAGACTTGGATCTACTTGGCTAAATAAGCCACTGTCTTTTAATTTCCTCTTGTAAAATAAACTCTCTGTTACTTGGATCATCCCAGCAGCCATTTCTGCACCTGTTCTGGTACGAGTTCCCTTTCTGTCAACGTGGGTGACCCAAACGGCCAACAATACTTGAGATTTCACAACTGTGAAATTGTATTGGTGGCTTTCATACTCCTAGAAACACCTTATTGGATTTGTTCTGATCACTCTACCTTTTCAGAAGTGCATCTTTAGAGCACAGGCATGCCTGTGGCTCACTGGTACGTGCAGTTTTCTCACTGCTGATGAAGTAGCTGAAGAGTTTGAGTCAAGGTGACAGCAGCCCTCAAATTTTAAACTCCATTTAGATGATTCCAACTTTCAAAAAAGTACAGCTAAGTGCCCAGTTGCATAGCATGAAACAAAGCAGTGAAAGAGCAGAGGTCTTGCTTATGATCGCAAAATCTCTTCCACTGTGTCCTGTTAGATCTGGCAGCATTTCCATGTAGCTTTTTTCTCTAATCATGGTGTTAGACAAAACCTGAGATTATGGTATTAATTAAGCAATAAAGCAAGGGCAAATCTGTGTGGGATGTAGGTAGTTTTAAAAGGATTAAGAGCTTTATAAATAAAGTACATCTGGAAAGTAAAGCTTCTGGTACCCCGGCGAACTCCCTCCCACCCAGTGAATTCCTTCTTGGCTGTGCTTGCCTGCCTCAACCAGGCTTGTCTCCCATCACTTTGGGCTTTTTCATCACTGTAATCCAAATTTCAAGGATACCTGTCTCATATAGTTTCTCAGGACATTTCATATTTTTTAGGATTTTTTTTTCTGAAAGTTTCTATGTGAGTGTGTGTGTGTGTGTTTAAATAGAGGACAGTTCAGGTCAGCCAATGGGTTCCTTAACTATTTCAATCTGTGTCTCAGTGGTAATAGTGCTCATATAAAATTGTTTGTTATTGCTGAAAATTTCAATATATTTCATGTGATGATGGATTTAAAAGCAAAACATTGACATTCAGCTAAACAAAACATGATCAATATTTTCTCAAGGTGTTACAGCTGTTACAGAGCTGACTCACAAATATCCACGGTATAAACAAATCTGGAATACCTTTTTTTTTAATTTACAGGTCCTTTTGGACTTGTACCTTCTTTATAATCTTCTTGAAATCCAAATTCATGCTTAGTACCATGTGTACCATAGAAGAATTTTTGTTGGAATTTACTTCCCATCCAGTATCACAACACATTTGTTACACAACACAGAAAAAATGTTTAATACTTCATTTTCCCTTCACTGTGGCCTCATGCTTTCTTTGCTTTTTATTCTCCTCCCAGAATGTAACTCAATATACCAAATGTTGGAAAAGCAGTTGCTGCTTGATAAAGAAAGGCAGCATAAATGAAATCTCCAATATTCAGTCAATTATAAATGTGCTAAACTATTTGTATTTCGAAAGGAGTGTTAATATCTGCAATGACCTAGGAAGGAGGGAAGAATGTGAGCATGTGTGTTTGTGTGTGTATACGTATTTGTCTCCATATACAAGTACGCATATATGTGGTTGGAATGGAAGACCCTGCCATTTCCCTGCTGGCTTCTTATTTAGCCATGGTTGTCACAGACAGGATGAAGTTTCTGCTGAAAAAAAAGTTTAGGTCTTATTACCAACAGTAAGAATACTTGCTGGTTTTAAAAACTCCTAAAATCTGGTCTGGAAAGAGCAAAAATAAATAAAAGATCATATAATAGGGGTGCTAGCTGCCCATGCCAGGAGGAAATTGCTTGGCAAAGAATATCTAAAATCTTTTAAAAGTTATTCTGTGTACCAGTTTCAGAGAGATGCTGGCCTGACTTCCAGCTGACTAATGGCAGCTCCATGGAGAGTAACATCAGTGCCCATTCCTTAGTTATTACCAATAATATATCACTTGAAAAATAAACAGAAAGATAAATGACAGGACAGATGTCTAATGAGGCAGAGGTTAAGGAGTGTTAAACTGTGCTGGACGCCATCCGACATGCCGGTGTTAAATTATGCTGGATGCCCTCAGCTCCCTCCCCATAAAAGGTCAGTGCTCTGGGTATGTTCCTGGATGATTTATGAAATCAAAGAATGGCCCACATGCCTATCTCTCTGGGAGGTGAGCAGCTTGCAACATTGTCAATCGCAGCCCCATAATAAACCAAATTTAAACATCACTCAAATCAATCCATCTTCGTCACTTGCTCCATTGCAAGCCCTCCTCTGCCTTGTTCTCACCAGCCAGACATGACACGGCATATTGTTCTTCATATATGTCCCTGTAGCTGTTTCAGAAGCCTGCAGTGCTCTCTGCTAAGGTTAGAAACCCCCTGAAAATGGCTGTTTCTTTCAGACTTGCTCAGTCTCTCTGCTGTTTCCCTATTAGGTGTATGAGTAGATGGCATTTTCCTGTCCTCAGAATCATTTGTCCTGTATTTATAGATTAGGTAAAAGTACAGTATTTCTAAAGAAAATATTTTAATTTTAGATTCAGTATTTAACTACATCAGCATAAGTTAGCTTTATCATTCATGCCTGAAGACTTAGATTCACTATACCTAAAATCTTTCTGAAGGATGTCATACACTGTGCCCCCACAGAAATCCAAGGCCCACCGTGCCATGAGGTATTTGCTGGTTGTAGCTGATGTGAGTAGAAGTAGTTTCTGTAGTTCTTCCATCTGGTGCCCACTCTTTCAGCTTTTTTTTTTTTAAACTTGATATCTACTTTCTGCTCAATAAAAAAGAGATTGATAGGTAGTGACTGTGTATCTTTAGTACTTTCAAGGTTGCATAACTTCATGATTTTCTTCCCATTCCTGTTTCTGAAAATACACACAAGACTTACCAACATGTCCCAGTTACTAGAGGAAGCATGTGGAGGAAGAGAAGCAGATCCTTGTAAGACCAGTGTGACTTTGGCTCTCCACCTGCACATCAGGCATGTAGAGGCTCAGCAGAGTACCGTCTCTCTGACACAGCCAAGGTGAAAGGAAAGATCCTGGTGAAGGACCAGGGTACCAGGAGCCAGTTTTCACTACCTTTCCAATTCGTTCGTGGAAGTCTCATGTGGTGCAGTCATTTGAATGCCTTGTTAACTCCAGCTGTTTCACATATACTGAACATAAATATGGTGGCTGAGAGTGCAGGACTTTACTCCTTAAAGAAATGCCAGACGCTGGTTGTAAGCAGATGCTGCAGGTAACCCAGCCTTTGTTCAGCAGAAAGGCAGCAAAAAGGTACATGTTCTGCCTCTTGCCTGGCTTTTCCTCTGGGCTTTTATATGATTTGACACAGAAACCAGAGTGAATTTTGTACAGAAAGAGTCACAATGGTGGCTCCATGGTCTGTGGGTGTTTTCTGCTGTCCAGCGGGACTATCTCACATAAACAGGGTGCGGGCTTCTGACAGCTGCTGGAAGTGCTTCCCAGAACGGAATGGGAACTTTCCAAATGGACAAAGTGATTTGTTGCTGAAATAACTCAGAGGGGTGTGACTTAATAGCTGTTATAATTGAAAAATGGAACCAAAGGCACAGAACTTGTTAGAACTCATTGGACCGAAGTTCTGATAGCGCTTTGTTGCCAATAATGTTGTATTTTTCCTGGCTTTCTGTCTTATTGGCCACAGGATCACAGAATATCCCTCGGAAGGTAGAGGAGGATAATGGATGTCTTAGATGTGATCTGATCCAAGAAATGGAAAGTGTGAGAGAACCAGAGGTGTGCAGAAAACACAAGAAAGACTCAGAAAAATATCAGGAGATAATCTTCTGCTAAGCCAATACTTATAGGTAATTCTTCTGAAAAATGTGCAACAAAACTGGAGCAAATGCCTTTCAACCCAATCAGTTACATGAGTTAATTAAGTCCTCAGGAGCTATGGTGAGCTGAACAGAGATACCAAGTTTACAAAAAAGAAAGATAAAATGAAGAATGACAACAATAAAGGCTTCCTCTAGGATAAGAAAGAGACTAACTTTCGCTTTTAACTGTCAATTGAAGCTTAATGTGTCTACTGAAATCCTCAGAGGACATTCACACTAAAAACAAAAGCAATTTGATCCTTTCTTCAAAGGACTACTTGTGCTTAGTTCTATGCGGGTAGGTAGGCTTGGGCTGATGAGGGAGAAATAATCCCAGCGCTAAGCACATTATTCTCTTGGTTGCCTGACTATAGAAACAGGCATTACTCAGCCAGGCTAGAAGAAGAAGCCTAGAAGCCCTAAGGAGTCAGCAACCCCTCACTCGGCTTTTCCTGCCTTCCCCCTTTTGGTCATTTTTATCACTGATTGTGAAGAAGGTTGCTCTGCTCAGGTTGCCTTCAAGCCTTTCAAGGCTAAGGTAAGTGAAATCACCTCAACAACTTGAACTGAGTTCAAGAGGCATTTAGATAATGATCTCAGGCACATGATGTAATTGTTGGAGTGTCCTTGCAGGGCCAGGGGTTGGACTCAATGACCCTGATGGGTCCCTTCCAACTCAGCATATTCTGTGATTCTATGATTCTGTGATCTAATGAAGTAAGATTTATATTCTAATGGCCACCAAGAGGAAATCTTGCTAGTGTTAGAGGTCAAATACTTATGTCAAGAACACTTTATTCAGTAGCAATAAAAAATTCATCCATGAACCAATAAAAAAAGCCCTCTGGGCCTTCATACAACTGCGGGTATTATGTGTGTTCCTCTATATGAGAACAATAAGTATTTTCCTGTGTTTTGTTCCACATAGGCTTTATGTTTCCATAACCTTTCTGTGTTTTCAATGAAAAAAAGATTAGATGGGGCCACTTGAGCAATAGCGATTCTACTTGCAATCTCAGAACTTTAAATCTTTTCCAAAAACGTGATTTATAGGCAGTCAATAGATTTGAGTGTCATCCAGTTCTGGGATACAGGTCATAAACACTGACACATCATAATGGTATGGAGAACTATTATAATGGCACTCGGTAGCATGGCTGTAGCTAAAGAGCTGTCAGCAATTTAGAGCTGTGTGAAGAAATTTTGAACATGAAGTACAATGGGTGAATTTTGGCTTCATGCCTGTGTCATCAAACACAAAAAAAAAGCACTTTTAAAGAGTTCAGTTTCTCTGGATGTACTTTTTCTCTCCTTTGTTTGTTGCCAAAAGGGGAGCTATTATTTTAGGGAAAAATACTTTCCTCTCTCTCCTTCTCTCTTTCTCTCTCTCTCTCTCTTTCTTTTGAGGAGCAAAGCCAGTGTCATACTATAGCACTAGAGCTGAGGACAGGAGGGTGGAAAAGGGTCAAATAATAAAGTATGCTGTCTGTTTGGAAAGGAAAAGCTTGAGCAATGTAACCAACAACATTCTTAGCACTCATAAATAAGAAAGAAGGATGTCTTGTATTAAGAAGTTGAGAAAGAAAACCTGCTAATATAACTTGCCCCAAGTCCCCAACTGTTCATTGTCTCATGTGAAATACAATTACTCAGAGAGAACATAGGAGAGTGCATGATTTGATTTTTGCTTGGAAAATCCTAATTTAGACTAATTTCTTGGATATATTCACTGCAGTGACTGTCCTGCATTGAGGTACTATAAATTTAATTCAAAAGTATTCCAGAGTTTCTGTAGATCAGTTAAGGCCAAGTCTAGAGATAACTTTTTTGTTTTATAGTTCAAATTATCCAGAGGAAGAGAGGGTGTTTACCTCTGGCGGCCTTTCTGTTTAAGGACAAAGAATATTCCAGTGCTACCACACTCAACAGCCCTTTCATTGTTACTGCACGCGGAGATTGTTTGGAGAAGGATTGCAAATGATGTAGTTGTGTTGATGCCTGACAGGGGGTACTGCACCTTTCTTAGTCGAGGCAAATAAATTGCTATGGCTTCGGGAGGTTCCTCCCTTCTCATTAAAAGCAGTAAGTTAGTTGGATCACTGAGTTTTTCCCCTTTCCATTTACATCTTGAAATCTGATAGTCTCCTCATAGAAGAAGATGGAAAAAAATCCTATTGACTGTAACACCAGGGTTTTTTTCTTCTGGGGAGAAAGAGTGCTGCCTTGCTTAATTCTTAACTAGGTTTTGTACCCAAAACTATAAATCTTTCAGTTTCAGTTTCCTGACACACTCAAGTGGAAACTAAAAAATATTCTTATTTAACTTTTATTACATATCAAATTTTGCAAAGGTATCTCTGCCAACAAAAATGACTATAGGTTGGGAAGAAAGACTGAAATGGCTGAAGGCTGGTAATATTCACTTAATGAACAGTACAGTTGTGGTCTGAAATGCATTTCTAATGTCAGAATTCAAATTCTATACTTGTAAGGATGTTGAAAAAGGGAAGGAAGGAAGGAAGGAAGGAAGGAAGGAAGGAAGGAAGGAAGGAAGGAAGGCCCAGTAAACATTTTTGTAATCATTTCAGATTGTTTAGGTTAAAAGCTGAATTGTGGGCTGTTTATTCAGACTTAGGGAGGGGTTTGTCAAACTTGTTTATTTCCAGATTCTTAATGTATTCTGCTTGATTTTCTGTGGCCCACAATAATCACTTTGTAGTATCATGAAGCATGAGTTAGGAGGAAGGACATGATAACAGTCTTTTGGGCATTTTCTGTAATCAGCTACAGTTCATATCTCACTCTGATCTTAAGTTTAAATCAGTTTCAAGATGAGCCAGCAGTAAATGATTACCTGGTCATGCAGGCAGGAGAATCAAAGCCCGTTTGTCCATGGTGTTAAACAAAATGTCCAGCATTCAGCTGGATAAACACATCATGCACCGAGTGGGCAACTGGCTCACGGGCTATAGTGAGTGGGGTGACATCAGACTGGGGACCCATCACTAGTGGGGTTCCCCAGGGCTCCCCGCTTGGGCCACTTAGGCCCTGTGCTCTTCAACATCTCCATAAATGACTTGGACACAGGACTGGAAGGGATTCTAAGCAGAAAACAACCCAGCAAAATGAAATTAAAGAACAATTGTTTTTTTGTTGTTGGAGGTGGTGGGTTGTTTGTTTTGTTTTGTTTTTCTATTTCTCTCTGAACCAAAGACTGAGTTATCTCCAAGGTTCTACACATGACCAGGCAAGTGGATGTATACTTCATTTCTGGCATGGCATGGCACATATTTTTCTGTGAGGGCAAGGGAATAGTGCTGAGACTTCAGTTCAGTAGGACCTTAAACCACAAATTTTTGTGACTATTCTGTACTTAAGTAACCGGCTTAGTGAGTTATTGCTGAGGTTGTCCTCTTCAGGGTGAGAAGCTGGGCTTGATGATCCTTCCAGCTCGGGATATTCTATGAGTACATTACTGAACTGAGGCTGTAACCTTTTTGAGAGGTGTGTTTTTGTTTATATAAAATGAAAATAGTGGTTATTGGTTGTATTTTACAGGTGCACTGCAGAATGAATTCAGACCCTAAGGAGAATTGAGATCTGGGAGAGGCTATGCAGACAGGACAGAATATTATAAAAATATCTTTTTTTGATGACATTTGGCAGTAGCTTCACTACCTATTTTTACAGTGTATTGCTTTTATTTGTCCAAGTCCCATAATAAGGAATAAGACGCTTGCACCATTAAATCTGACGGCTCTTTGCATAATTTGGCAAGGATTTGGAATGACTGTGTGAATCAAGAACAAATGTTTTTACACCCTGGAGTGAGAAAATACTCAGGGTATTGAACGGAAAGTTATTGAATGTTTTCCTTTGGCATTACACATTTTCAAATGGGTTGTTCTGCCAATTATTGCATATTAGACCTATAAAAAAGAAATGAAATATTTAAAAGGTGCTAACTTTAATTGCAGTATGCTCCTCTTGCAGTTGCATTCTGAATAGAAGGAGCTGGAAATAGCAAATGCAAGGGCCTGGTTTAGCTTGATGTTATTTCTGCAAAACTGATGAGGCAAACGGAAAGTAGGAGAATATATCTTCGGACAGCAGGAGCCAAAGAGACAGTTTTCTCCACTCTTCTGTTTGAAAGATGTCTGTAATAAAATTTCTGGGGATGCTCTGAGGATATTCCCTCTCTGGACGGTAAACTCCATTTGTTCTTCATTCACACATCCATTCCAAACTTGGACCAAATGCTTCGTCTCCTCTCCAAACCACCGTAAATGTGACACGTTATTCCACAAATAGCTGAACAAGTGAAGCCTATTCTGCCGTGGAAGTGTATCCCCTTCCCTTGGCACCACAGTAATCTCTCTCTAAATCTGTCTTTTCCACTTTGATGGCTCACTCTCCTTCTCACCTATACTCCATGAATTATTACTCTGAGGTCCTTTCTATGCTCCCCCTTGCCTCCAGCTTTACCCTAATTCCCATCTCTCTTTTCCATGCTCTTTAATCTGGCTTCCTTCTCACCTTCTAAACTGTCTGCCTGGACAGAATTATACAGAAGCTGCTCCTAGTTGAACTCAAATGTGCATATGGTTTATAAGCCAGTTTCTGGCTTACATGAAACCAAGGAACTTTATTAGTTAAAATTTCTGTCCCCTCACCATGTTTGTTTGAAATGAGCGATTGTGTTCCAGTGTTATTTGGGTGGCATGCAGCTGAATGGACAGCCTGACTGCAGAAGTCCCTCTCTGAATGTTGCGGGAATAATAGGAGATTTAAGTGTCTGTGTCCTTTCTGCTGCATGGTGACCTTTGACTCTGAAGTGTATTTGTTTTGTACTAATTTTTCCGAGTATGCATTTTTGCATTCAGAGGTTTTATACCTTAGCCACAGAGAGGCAGGGAGAACAGATGCAGACCAAATGCTGTGCCAGATTCTTTCAAAGGAGTTAGACAATAGGTCCTTGCACTTGGGTACTTGTACTGCTTGAGCTCACCTCATGCACTGGCTTGCTCACCAGTCCTCTGAAGACCAGTGGCCAGAGCAAATCTCTGTGTATCTCATTTACTAAGATAGTGGTTATCACTACTTCATAGTTGCAAGTCTGCTGTTGGAAGTAAATGATGTGGGCAATTGCACTTTATTAAGGTCCTATATGAAAGCATATAAAATTCTTACCATCGTGGAAGATGAAAACTGGTATCCTGAAGCTTGCTAAGTACTCCCATGTAACAGAGAGAGGACTTAGCTGATGGAGTCATGGCCTAGTCCCCCAAACAGTTGTCCCTACAAGCTAGAGAAAGCCTGCTTGCTAACTGCAAAGGCTCAGCAGTGGTTTTGCCTGCTAGCACCACAGAAGCATGTTTTTATCTGTCAGATCCAGCCAGTGCGTCATCCTCTGGCATATCATGTCCCTTCTTAAGAGTTGTCTTGGGATTGCTCCTGTTCTGATGCTAAGAGGGAATTGACAGCATCCTCAGTTTAATTTTTATTTTTGGTGGTACTAAAGAAAAGTTTGACCTGTTATAGTTGGATATTGTTTGGCAGCCATTATAGAGAAAAAACCCAAACAAACCAAAACCAAAACCAAAATAGAAGAGGACAAACTCTAGTTGCAATCAGTGCTGGCTTGTGCTGCATTGGAAATTGCTCTCTTATGTAACAAGCTTGCTTTCTGCAAAACTTTAATTAAAAAAAATAAAAATATCTTTGCGAGCATATCTTTCTTCTCCCTAGTTCTTCTCCCTGGAACAATAAAAATTGCTTGAGGGAACTTTCCCTACCATTTCTGAAGTCCTAGAAGAGGCTACGGAATCAGCTGAGTTTTCCTCCTTCTCTATCCGAACAGTTTGAGACAATTCTTTTCTTTTGGTCCTTTCTCTATCTCTTATGTAGGTAAGTGTAACCACTACATAGGGAGATTGCACATGGCTACACTGGAATAACGATAATAAAGTCTGGTGCCTATCAATATTTCAGGCTAAGCTGAAGTGGATGTATTTGAGGTCCACTACCCATAAAATTTTAAAGATCCAGTGATCCAATGACTGCTTACACATGGTGGGATGTGAACTACAACTCAAATCAAGGCTTCATTTTCCTGTTCTTCTGGTTTTCATTAAAAGTAATCTTATATTAGATGTTTTCAAAAGTCTTTTGGTCTACAACAAGAACATCCACAAATAAAATCCTAGTTTGCTATCCTTATTTGTTCTAGCAAGATCTTAAAAAAAAAATCAAACCCTCAAAAACAAAAAAAAAATCTAACACTCACTCCTCCACAGCTGAAATATTTTGGATCGAGATGAAATGGACCCAAACTTGGGCCAGAAAAATCAGTCTGGTTAATTAAAATACATTATCAAATGTTTGCTTTTGCTTTCATGGCCACAGGATGCTGTGGAGGCCCACAGTATAAATAAGTCCAAAAACAATTATGTGTCTTTAGGGAAAACAGATCTATCCACGGATTTTACAGTTGATGGTCAGGCTTCAGCCTCTGCCTCAGCGAGTCCCTAAGTGATGGTGCATTGGAAGGAAAGCCAGAGAAAGGACTATTTTAGAAAAGTTCTCTTCTTATAATGTCTCACTACATCCGTTACTGGCTAATACTGTACACATGATGCTGGAATAAAGAAACTTTTCTTGGTATTACAATTGTTTTTATTCCTAAGATCTGTCTTATTAGCATAACTTGTAAAAAAATTGGCTTTTAAGCAGCTTTCAGATTTTTTTTTGCAGTCAAATGTGATGTTAAATAACGAAATGTCTGTCATGTCTTTGGATATTAAAATGAATTTATTTTCTAGTTAGATTCAACTGATATTGTTGTGGAGAGTTCCTTGAGTTTTCTAAATGGGCTAAATTATTTCTAAGATTCTTATGAGTTTGGCTGTTATTCTCTATGAATTTTTCAAAAGCTAAAATTTCTTCATATGCTATAACCATTATGTCTCAATGTGGACCAGAAAAAGAACTGAATGGACACCAAAATTTCTGTTTTATGGAGAGCTTCAGAAATTTGTTCTAAATTCTAGTGCCAAAATGTCAATTTAAAAAGCTGAAAACTACTTTTAACGGCTTGTTTTAATCTTGACTTTTTAAAGCATGCAATGCTCAACATAATCATTTGCACAAGAAATATCAATATATTTTTCCCCAAAAGATCAAAACAAGCTTGCTTTTTTTTTCTTTTTTGTACCTTTTTATTGCATTTTTAGCTGTCCTTTCTCCTTTGACAAAATTGAGCTATATTTTTTTATTTGGATAGAACTCTATTTTCTGACTTCAAACATTTTCTCTCAGGGTTGATCTGAACAGTTGTAAGCAGAAACATAAAGAAACCGAGAGCCCCATTCAGTGTCAGTTTTAAAAAATTTCCATTAGCTCAGATTTTCAGATTCTTGTTTGTGCAAATACAGGTAAGGTAAAGAAAATGTCCCTCCCTTTTTAGGCTCTGAATTTGTCCCAAATGGCTTCTCATTCCTTGACCAGTTTAGATTAGTCCTTCATGTCGTGTTTTTCCAGACAATGTCAATGGCTTTTATCACACCGTCACTGAAGTTCTGTTGCCGTGTTACCAATAACCACTCAAAACAGATGTAGACTAATGGTGAATACCAAATACCATGAGCATCCATGCTTTCCTACAAAATCACATTGTAAGTATTTCCTCTGGGATTGTTTGCTGTGTGACATGGTTTCTGAAGTTCCCAGGCAAAAACCTCTCTCCTAGTTGCTAGGGAAGCAGACCAGAATGCTGATTGAAAATTTTGTTCTAAATGCAGTTGTGCTTTTTTAGAGAAGTGACTTTTTTTCCCTGACTTTCCTCTCCTTCCTTTGCAGTGAAACGTAACTGACATCAGTGGGTTAGGGAACTGCTTTTCCTGTTTCAGTATTTACACAAAGTTTAAAAGGTAGACAAGACATCTTTTTTTTCCCAAACAAATGTTTAAGATGAATGGCAGCTGCTACATGATTGACAGCCTGAGGGAAGTAGACCCCATACCATGAGCTGCCTCTGTCTGCCATTTGATAATCTTTTGGGGAAGAAAACACCCAAACACATACAAGCACAGCCCTATAGCTTAAGCCTTTAAAGGCCAATTGGATAGCTGACGATATTTCTGTTTCATTTGAGAAAGTTTCTATTTTAGTACTTACATCATGTAAGAAACTAAGAATGCATAAACTACCCTTAAAATATCTCTTTGTAAGTGGTTTACTCAGAAGTGAATGTTTAATGTTATTTTTCTGTTGTCTAGTTACATTTACAACCTGTAAGCCCTTGAACTGACTTGTCATTCCTGCTAGTTGGACTTACACAGGAGAAATTGCTCCAAAGTTGCTGAACCTAGGAGAAAATGTTTAATTTAGTTTTTTTAGGCTTTTTTTTTGGTTGGTTGGTTTGGTTTTTCGGTGATTTTATTGGTTTGTTTGTTTGAGTCATATTTCTTCTAATTAATTCCTCTCAACTTCTTTTCTTTTAGGCTTCAATTTGTAAAGTAGGCAACGGTTTAGTGGCTAAAGTGTTCAGCAGCAACATTATATAATACATTTTCTATCCCTATAATGAAGGATACACCTGTTTATCCCTATAATGAAGGATATACCTGTTTAAATCCTCACGGTTTTATGTATGTATATTACATAAAAGAATATTGGTAGGTGATGCAATTTATCTTTCATGGTACTAGCACTGAGAAACTCTCATGCTGTCACCAAATGCCAAAATACAATTAAATACAACTAAAATACAACTAAAAGCATTAGAGGAGCTCAGGCAGTGATAAAAGTGATAGTTATTTTTCTACTGGCTCCTTGCCTGCTGGTCTGATCTCATGGTAAATTAAGGACCAGCCCATCATTTTAATAGTTCATAAGTTAATGGGTTAAAATATCAGTTCCAATGAGAGCTCAGCACTGTGTTTAAGTATTTACAGCAGCATAAATTCATAGCAACTCCACTGATATTTGTAAAGATTGGGTATAAATAAGATGAGAATCAGCATACTCATGTGCTTTTTAAAAGGAAATGTTCACAGGCCAAAGTCTTTAAAAGGGAAGGCTGGGTTTTCATTTTGAATAATGTTCCTTATATCAGGAAAGAAATATTGCTTACACAATGCTTTCCCAAGCAGAAGGTCATTTGCAAAGTGGAGTGAAGGAGAGAGTTGATCAGATTTTCCTTTGTGCGTTAACAGCATGTCATCAGGAATGTCCATTTCTTAGTGGTAGAACAGATTCTTGGACTAAGGAGACATTTTCAAAGGGTCATCAATCTGACCTCTTGCACCACAATAATATTTGGACACAGTAGTGGTCTAATTCATATTACCTATATCCAAGCCAACTCTTTGCACAGCAGAGAGGGAGAGAGATGTAAGCATGGCATCCATGAAAAACATTCTGTGTAGTGTATTTATCAGCGAGCAATGTAGAGAATATAGATGACTTAAATTTGAAAGACAGTTCTTTTCTCTACTTTGGATTACATTTCTAAATTCACTAAACCAGACCTTATAAAAATGTGAGAGGAGATGATGGTGCCTACTGTCTTCTCTTACCTTTCAGGTGAACTGCAGAAACATGCAATGGCCTAAATAAGGAAAAAGGGAAAACAGAAATAAACGCTATCATACAATAATTAAGGAATTCACCTAAATTCTAGTAAACTATTTTATTTTCAGGCTGTAATCTGTGTCTGACTCACCTTAGTGAGATTCCTCACAATAATGCTGTAGAGGCAGAGTTCCTAGCTCTCCTTTGTGTCTTTCCCAAAGACTAAGTAGTAACTTGATATGAAATAATTTCATCATAGAATATATCAAAAGTAGGCTGGTGTTTGGGTACTTTTTTGCCTTCCAGGGAGAATTGGCAGCTAAAGACAGGTGCTCTAAATCATGACTGACTACTCTGTTCACTGGGTTTTCAGTGTAAAATAGGTGTGCCTTGACAAAAGGGAGGAATTAAAGGGGAACTACTTATTCTTGCCTTGGGTTTTTTTGTTTGGTTGGTTTGGTTTGGGGTTTTTTGTGGACCCTGATTCAAGTCAGAAGAGGAAACAGGTTGTTTGTGGGGTTTTTTTGTGAGTCCTAGATATATCATAATGTCCTGTGTGCTTTGGGAATGTTCATGACCAGATACTTGAGAAACTTCACTGAGAGCGGATTTGACACCTAAGGGTTCCCTCCATATGACATCAGAGACATAATACAAGACCTGTCTCATTTTACTGTGATCTGTACTCAATCCATGACAATCAAAAGAGGTGAGACTCTTGCAACTGCCTATTTAACTTAATTTGTTGAGTTCTGGCTTTATGAACTAGCCCCACGAAAGTGATGGCTGAGGCTGTGGTGAATTTTAAGTCAAACTTATGCCATACAATTTGAAGCCACGTACTGGACAGTACCAATTAGCAACAGCAAACAAACACTTCTTCATTTAGGGATATTTTTGTTACCAGGTTTGGGGTTGTGGTTTAATTAAATCCTCAGATTTTGAAAGGTTTTATATGTTGGAGTTCTTTTTCTGAGCAAGTGATCAAGTGAAATTATCAGTTATACTGAAACAAAATATTCTGTTCCTTATGTAGGCCTTATTTGAATCTCTCCGATATGGAACACAGAATGGAGAAATCCTTGTACCATTACTTTTTAATTTTAAAGTAGGATAACCAATTCTTCATAGAATTCTGGTAATACTACTAGATTTCCAAACTTTAATCAATGGACTTAGAAAGATTATTGTTCTCTCTTCTTGTTATCTTCTTTATGCTCATTGTCCCTAGCTTACCCAAGTATTTCACTGCTTTTGGGCCAATACCTGAAAAAACTTCAACATTTAGCTTTGAAAAAACTCTTGTAAGAATTTTTTACTAGCTCTGGAATTCAATTCTGCAGGGACCTCAAGATTTTCTTTCATTTTGAATAAAGTATCAAGAATGAATATATAAGTTTGCCAAAAGCCCTGAATCAAATTTATTTTCAATTAAAAATATTGATTTTGGATGGAAGAAGAGGAGGAAGTATTTAGAGAAGAGAAAAAACATATTCTTTCTTGAAAAATACTCTTTAAAGTGGAAGAAACTGAGTGAAATTAAACAGATGGAATCAAAATTGCAAGGAGCAGATTTTGATCTAAGGGATCATGAAATATTTAGAGAAATCTTAAAAGAAATACTATTGAAGCACTGATCATATTTAATGGAGGTGAATAAGACATATTACCCACATATTTTCTTGAAATATTATTAAGGCGATATGAACACTTTGTACATTTTGGTGGTCTGGATATGAATAAGGATTAACACAGCAAGACATCCTCTTGGAAGCTGAAAAAGCAAGAATGTCAGGGGCTGTCCTTTTTTTCATTAGTTGTCATTGATAGTGGAATATGAATCTGAACTAGATTATATTTGTAACTCCTTTGGATTCCACTGGGATTTTTCACAGAGTTGGTAAACCTGACATGTCGTAACAGTCATGAGTGTGGCACGTATGAATGGACAGCGTAGAAGAGCTTTCTGCTGGTTTCTCCTGTGTGTCGTGTGTCGGTCTAAAGGCACAACACTCCAATAGGCCAAGACCATCCTGTGCCAAACTGCATTTCCTCTGGAGAGATCGCATGCAGCAGCACGAAATACTGTTGCCTGCTTGGTGCTCATGACCCAAGCTTTTCTCCCATTTTCTCTTTTGTTTCTGAAAAGGATTGATTCCCCCTCTTCCCATTTCATTTGGCAAAACTTGGGAAGATAGAATTTCTCTCTCTACATTTTTGTATACCTTAGGGAGGCTTCACTTTCTGTGTTTTTAAAATTCAAAAATTCTGTACTTCCCCTGCTTTGGGTTTGGAAACTCATTTCAGATTTCCTCAGTAAAAAGAACCATGAACTACTGCAGAGGGTATTTCTGCTTTGGTTATGTCAATATATTTTAACAGCGGCAAGCCTGTCAAAATATGGTTAAGAACCAATAGCACTTTTGAAAACTAAGTGAGGTTCTTTTTAAAGCTTCTTTTCTGTGGAAAATGTGGAACCTTTTACACACACAAAGAATACCACTGGGGAGACATAAAATCTTAAAGAATTATTGAATATGAGCACCAGCCGGCCCTGTCCTCAGCCATGCTCTGAATCTCGTTTGTGTTATGCTTCTAGTCTCCAGCATTGTGTCTGTAAGGGAGATTTTCCATAAAGACCTTGACTTGTTTTCAATGCAATTCCAGAAGATGCAGGGACAAGAAGGAAAAGATAGCACAGTGTGAAGCAGAATTTCCTTTTGAGTGCATTGCCAAGAGGCAGATATTTGTTAGATCACCCACTTGTCTCCCTTCCGTGCTTCAAACTGTTCTTCCTTGTGGTTCCTGCTATATGGATACACAATCCTATAAAGAAATCCCAGAAAAAAGAAGATGTTGCTTTCTCCACTTGAGCACAGCTTTTTGCTTTAATGTTTGATTCCAGTCTTCCTATTCAATCTGAGAAGAACTTGATCCTGCACCCATTGAAGACAGTGACAAATCTTCCACAGACTTTAGTGGTTCAGAAAAAGGCTTTATTAATCTTTTCTCTGTGAGTCCTCCAGTCTTGCAAAGCTATGCAAAACTAGATTAATCTCTGCCCTGTCTGGAGAGGTGACAGGCAAAAAGATGTCTTGATGAGATTGTTCTTTCTGGAATTTTAATCAAAGTGCAGCATGGAAATAATGAGATATATGTATGTGTGTGTACCTAAATATCATGGGCATAGGAAATACAGCACAGATTAAGATGCATGGCATAAATCATACACATAACATAAATTCAAATACACACATATATGCACACATACTTATTCTACAAATGCATATGTATTTTTCATATGTGCATGATGCTGGCTATGTGCTATTCTGTAATTACTCTCCATGTGCAATCTGCCAAAATGTGATCCTTTAAGATTATGGCTCCCTTTGCAAGTGGAAAGCTGCTAGCTGTGGTCAATAGCTAAGTTCTAATTTGGCAGTGGCCTTCATTTCTACTTCAAAGCCCTCCCTCGCACACATACACTTTTTTTTCCCTTTGTTTATTTTTTTCCTTTGTTTTTTTTCCCTTTGTTTCATTTTAGTTACTACCCTACGCTATTTGGTAATACTGCAGCATTGAAGAGAGCAGCTGTTTTAGAAGCATCTTATTTAAAGACAGCACAGTATCACAAATAAAGAGGAGCGAAGAAGGGAAGGAGACTGTGTGGGTTGCTCATTCTGGAGAAGACAGGAAGGAAACATATATAAAAAACATTTGTGATAATCCTAAATGTATAAACTCTCTGGCTTTATTGCAGCCAGTTGTGCCTAGAAGTAGGAAGACACCTGTCTATGCCTCGCAGAGATTTGAATGTAAGGTCTGGTAGGAACAACACCTCTCATATCAAGTTTTTCTAATATGCATTTAGACCACACCCCAGAATTTGTGATTATCAGACATGTGCAATGATTACTTTTGGACCAGTGTGCAAAAATACCCATGGACCACTGCTTGGGATCTCCCACAAATGTGCTTGGTTTTGGTTCATTTTGTGTTTTATTTTGTAATGTCCCTTTTGGACTGCACTTCCTCTCTTTTGCCCCTAGCCCCGGAGTTCTTTTAAAACTTAGCTTTTCTCTTTCTACCATATTTTCATTTGATTCATTTATGGATCTGATCCAGAGTCTGCTAATTCCACAGCAAAACTAAATTAGCTTCAACAGACCCCTAGGATCAGGTCCTAATAGACATTTAAGAAAGGTGTTAAAGAAATTGCTCTGAGGCTTAAAACCCATTAGGCATCCATGAACTAGGTATAGTGGTGAGGGGTTTTTTGTCTGCTCTATTCTGATTAATATGTCTTTCACCTCCTAATCGGCTTTATTTCATCAGATGTTAATTCTGCAGGACATTATAACTCAGTTACAGCATTCCTTCTTAATTATGTTGCATTATCTATGATGTGTGAACAGTCGTGAAACATGTGGGTTTCAGGGATTAATAGCTTTTTCCTCTTTTCTGCCTTCTGTTTCAAAATGTGAGGGAAAAAAATGTGCAGTTTCCAGGCCCCTGCCAGAGTGTCCTTGAGGTAAAGGAGGCAGCACTGCTAGCACCCCTGCATTAGTGTTAGGAAGTTCTGCCTTGTACGGCTTAAGCAGGCAGCATGGCAATTGCCGACAAGGCTGCTCGGATGATCCCATTAATCTACCCCTAAGGGATCCACAGCAATTATAGCAGTTAGTGAGGCTCAGATGGAAAACCCCATAGACAAGGGAAAAGGGAGAGGCAGCAGGCATTTTCAGGACTGGATATGAGCTATGCTGTAAATGTTCCTCCACCTGCAGTTTCAGCTGAGAGTGCTTGGTGCTGAGTCTGCAGTTGCAGAGTGGTCCCTTTACATATTGTGTGGGATCTGATACAATTTTTGTAGGATATTTTCCAGCTGTGCTCTCATCACGTTGATTTAATGGCCCTTAAGAGAAACCATAAAAGTGCTTTCTGGTTAGTGGGCCCCAGCTGGTCCTCATAGTATTGCATAATACAGCAGGCTAAGTTAACTATAGATTAATGATTATGAAATGTCTTGCTTAAACATATAATTTTTCAAACATACAAGACATCGGATAAAATGCGGTTCACTGAGGTAACAAGATGACTACATTCATGAAGGAAAAAGGCTTAAGAGGTGAGGTATATTTTAATCCAACCAAGATAAGATTTTCCACAGGCCAACCATGGCTCTGGCCAGACGTTTCATGATATATGGGGAGTCATATGTGCGTGCATGCATAATTGTGTGCCTCTCTTCGTATGTGTGTTTTCCCTTAAGGACTGAAGGGTGATGGCTCACTGCTGGAATCCTCTCTCTGCTTTCATTACCAGGCAACAGTGCAAAGAGCCAAGAGTATCATTTGCGGATTATCAGGCTCTCTGATGAGGTTAGCATTGCAAGGCTGTATGAAACTGAGGACCCCTACATCACCGTGTCGTACGAGCTCCTGCTCTCCTACCAGCACCGAGGCAGCTGAGCAACTTGGTAACTGGTGAAGCCTGAACCCACCGAACCCAGTGCCCACAGCTTTCCTGACTCAGGTGGGGACTGTGCTTAGGGAAGCATGACCTATGGGATGCTGCTGTACCAAGAGGCTTATTTACAGAGTTTCAAGAGAGCTCAAGGCCCTCTATGGTTCCTGATCACCATAAACGGATAATATGAGTAAAGGAAATTATAAAAACAAGTGAGGGTATGGTGGTTTGCTTTTTAGTAAGTAAGCCAAAAAAAGTATGTACAGGAAAGCTAAAGTGCCATTCACAGACTGTTGAGGAAAACCCATATGATAACAAAGGGCCAGGACAAGACACTAAAAAAACAGCCCTGATGAGACCCTGGATTGCTTCTATCTCTGTGCTTCATCTACTATCACAGCACTTCAATGGCTGTAAAAGTTACATGTGCTTTTCTCAAACTACAGGCAAACTAGAAAATAAGGTGTATATAAAAAATATATAAAAATATGTAAAATAGATTGTGAAACATCAATAGCAATTCCATTTGCAGACATAATACCACAGTTACCCAAAGCTGCCTCTGCTTCCCTAAAATGTAAGAAAGCCCAAATTTGACATGTAACACTCTGAAATCAGGTGCAGATTCATTTCGTGCCCTTTTTCCCTAGACATGATGCAGCCTGCAAGACTTTTGATGGGGTGTAGTCCAACCACCTTATTTTTTCAGGTGATGCTGAACATTTAAGGCAATATAAATAATATAAGACAATAAATGGTCAGCAGTATTAAGCAAACTAAATTAAAGACAGATATTAAAACCTGAAAGCATAGATTTTTTGTGGTTTATTTTTTTCAAAGTTATTAAAATGCAAATGAGAAAGCTCTCTTCTAAGTACCTGCAGCTCAGCAGATGTGTATCCAAAGTTGGAACGCTCCACCATAGATCCAGTGGCTGTTGTCAATGCTGACAATGTGGAACATTTAAAGTAACTGAACCATGAGGTTTTTTCTTGGATCTGCCAAATCTGGGTACTGAGGACATGCAACATGTCATTTGTAGGAAATATTTTTAAGGCTGACTGCCTAGATCAGGGCATGAAATGACCATTCCTCGGGTTTTTTTTAAAAGATTTTCAGTATACACCTTAACTCAGCTAATGAAGAAAAAGCAGCATTAGAAATCTAGCTGCTTTTGATTTTTAATACATAATTGGCTGTGTTTTTTAATTTTAAGCAGGAAGTAATTTAATTTTTTTGAAAATGCAGCATAAGAAAGAATTCTTATTTTTATATAAAGTTTTTATAGCTAACAACTAAAGGAGATATAGAGGAATTAAATATTATTATCTTCTCCAGTTGCTTGTGTCATCAGAATTGGTACTTCTGCCAGGTTAATATTCTACTGTTTAAAGCAGAGACATGGTGTGTATTTCAAGAGCTATAGTTTGTCAGCAGTTGGATTTTCACGTTGAGTTACTTGAGCCTGAATTCATTTCAGATATATGCAGGATAATCTTGGTCTTTCAGTACTGAGCTGGCTGCAGAAGGAAGTACGTGGCTTACACACCTTTCCTTATGTTTACCTACAAAGCAGCAGCCTCTTTTATGTGCTTGAGGGAAAAACCAATTGTTTCCTTCCTTGGAACAGGAAACCACAGTCTGTTCATTCTGGCTGGTCTACTGTGACTGAGCATATTCCATCAACAGGTTCTGTTGATGGTAACAGGGAAAAGAGCTTACTCTGGATTTCTTCCTAATGAAGTTAAAAAACAATTTAAATTACAGGAGATGCAGTGATTAGCACAGAACCACTTGAAACATGGCAAATTCAGAGACAATTTCAACCTCATCTGGGTGCTTCAGGGGTGAATATGGCCCAGTGACATTCTGGGATGGGCTTTCTAAGCAGATGCAGATAAAACGGCATTTAGGAAATCTGTTTGTAGATAAACTTTCTGCAAGTATTTCATGAATGCAAACAGAAACTGCATAGACATTATAGGTATGTAACAGCAAGGAAAGTTTGAACTGGAAATATGGAAGTGGAAGGAATCTTGAATAGTTTTGTCTTGCTCATATGGGCCTATATGCAGAAGCGCTTCTTTTTCTGTAGTCTTAAGCAAGGTTTTGAATGTCTGCTTAACTGCCTGGTGTCAGCCAACCTTGTGAAGAGTTACTCTTGGACAGTACAAGGGAAGCATTAAATAAAGCAGCAGCTGAGATAAAGTGCAGAACCATTTCACAGACACAGTAAACCCTGGTGTAAGAGAACTCATCAGAGACTAGTTTTCAGATTTTAGCTATTGTTTTCTACCTGTGATGTCTAACTTCTTTTCTGTGATCTCTTTCTGTCTAACTTCTTTATGGTTTATCTGTTTGGATTAGACAGTAAAATATCCTAATGATGATGTGAATTAGAATAAAAGCCCCAGTTTGTCTTGGAAAGAAACTTCTTTGTTAAAAACTTACAGTGAATGGCTAGAACTATGAAGAAATGCTTAACTATTGTGTGTAGATTATAAGACAAGTTCCTTTGTGAAAAGAATTGCAAATTATTATTCTGAGTTGAAAAAAATGAAACAGGTGAATAATCAGAAGAAGGTTTGTCTCACTTGCCGTTTGTTACATGATTTTTCCTTTGCCTGATCATTGCATCTGGTTAGGAAATCATGTGCGATGTGATGTGTATTGTCAAGCTTCTGAGTCTCTAGGAGAAAGAAAATATATTTGAGTGTGGGACTGGAGAAACACAGAAACCACCTCTCAGAAGGGTAGTGAGATCTGGAGCAGGGACTCATGGTTGAAGGGACTACTCTGTTTCACTGGTGCATCATGACAAAATCTATCACAAGTCCTCACAAAGTGGACTTGTGCAGATTAAGTTAGAACAAGGGTTGTGCTGGTTGCATTGTGATGAATTTCATGCATGTCGATATGTTAGCAAACAACAGTCAATTATTTCATGTCAGAAGAGTAGCCCAAGCATTTCAAGAAGGAAATACTGCCTGGATGAATATTACTGCAGACTGTCATTTGTCCAGTCATGGACATTGAATGGTTGCATAAATGCTTGTCTTTGTAACTAAATGCTACATTGCTGCTTTTAATATTTCCTCATAACAATATATACTGTACTGTTCTGAGAAAAGAAGGAATTCATACTCAGCTACAGCAGTCTGATTAGGAGACCACATTAACAGGGTAATTTAGAGACAGACCAGAAGGCTGATCTGCTGAAAGACATCTTTTTAATTAAATCAACTTGATTATCAATAGGTGTAATACTGTATCTGCAAAGAAGACTCAAAACTAGAAAAGAGAAAGAAGGTAAGCATTAAATACTTTATTGGGAGCCAGGAGTGTGGTGTGTCTCAGCAGAACCATTACACCTTGTTTACAGAAACCTGCAAGACTTTTTAAAAATGCGTTCACTTTGTGAAGAGCAATCAAATCATGCTGTAAGTCCACCAAGAAACTCTGATTTTGCTTCTAAATACAGTACTATGAGTGGGGAAAACTTGTAACTCACTAATATGGTCATAACTTTTCCACTTTCTTTGGGTAAAGAAAGCCATCCAAATCCATGTTTCTTTGTAGTGTTTTAAGATGATTATTTTTTTTTATAGTATGGGGTGGACTCAAACCCATAGGCAAGAGCGTCTGAAAGTGAACAATGAATGCCACAGTACTAGTAATGTAGCACCTGGTTCTGTATCAAAAACGTAGTCAGGGGGTTTTTGAAGTCATCAGCATGGCCACAGAGCACTAAAAGAATGTCCTAACAGTGCTAATTAAGACTACATTTAGTCTAAACACTGTTGGGCTGTGTGCCAAATTTAACTTGCCCTCGGGTCAGGAAGAAATAAGTTCTTCTGAAGATGAATCATTCTGAGGAGATATTTTACTGATAGTCAAGACCTTCATTACCTGGAGATCAGTTCATTTAGTCTTAAGATTTATGAAAGCAATCTCTTCTATGATTATGCCCAAGCTGGATGTCACATGATCAAATGCATCTGTGACTGGCAGTAATGATATTTAAAATGTTGAGATTATTCCTAAGATAAAGATTTTGGAGGCAAATGCTTACATGTTTTTCAGCTCAGTGTTTGTCCATTTATTTGCAACACTTCTGTTCTATTAGAATTCCACTGTCAGACGGAATAGAATGAATAGTGAGGGGTCCTTCTGGGTGCTATTTTGATTCAAACCTAAGCAGTGTAATGATAGTTAAAGGCTAAAAGGTGATGTCAGTGAAAGCTCCCAGTATTTATCCTATCACTTTTAACTGGTTTCCAGAATCCAAAAATTCACACTGAGCAGTACAGAAAAGAACTCCAACATCTGTTTGTTTCAAGGGCATCCAACACTAGTGAAGTTATTTGGGATTTGTAGATTTACCGTTGTGCCAGCCTTTAAAATAGCAGAGGTTTAGAAAGTTAATTTTCACCCTGCAGAGCAGACTGGTTCCATTTTCATCAGTAAAACATACTACTTTTCAATAAAGAAAACACTTTAAAATGGATGGTTGGGCTAAAGTCTTTTCAGTAACGGAGAGAATGATATAATCATGAGAGAAGGCAGCTTCATTATAGTGTCAGCATTTAATGACTGGTCAATTTGATATATTGTCAAGCTCCTCTGAAAAAAAATTAAAACCTGCTGAATAGGTGAACTTTTTTGCTATATAAATATATATATATATATATATTTCCTAAGTATTTTAGGAAGAACTTGCCCTATATGACCAGCCACGATGTTTTCTTAGATCAAAACCACATTCTTTCAGTGTTTAAATTGTTCCATACTTCTCAGAGATGTGCTAACTAATAAAACAAGAAGAAGCATGACTGTAAGCAACATGTACATGTAATGACACGCCTGATTACATGTGCCTCTGAGAAAATACATGCCAAATGACTGGACGTACTGTAAAAACAGCTCTGGTAAAAAATATCACTTATTTAACTTTCTACAGAAAACTTTTTAATGTTTAGTCTTTTTGAAAATGTAACTCAAATCAAAGTGTGAGACTTGTGGACTACAGGAAGAATGTACCAGCTTAAAATCATTAATTAAATTGTAATTTATCTTGGAGAATTAATTTTATACTTCTGCAGGTATAACAAAAGAAATAATGTAATGAAAACCACAATGATTCAGTGTTTCAGTGGTGTTCAGCAAAGTAAGTCATTAGAAACTGAAACTTTGTCCAAATTAATCAATTTAGATGAAGTTTTAGCACATTTCATTAAAAATCTTTAACCAGGCTTGTTTTACCTAGTTCTAGATATCACTATGTATCAAGAGATTTAGATTTTTTGTAGTTGACTTTGTAAATAAGATCTATATAACCCATGAAATCAAAAGGCAACACAAGCACAATTTAGTATAGAGTTTCTTCTGTACTACAAGTAACACAGCAGAAGGACTCAGAAGCTGCATGAATGTATGAGCTAATGCAGCCAAATGGATTTGCTGAACGTGCACTTTAATAATGTTTACAAAATAACTTGTACTTAAGTTTTGGCTAAACATGCTTCCAATGACTTTTTGTGTGTGTGTTTGTGTGAAAGTGTGTGTGTGTGTGTATAAAGCAGTACAAATAATTCAAAAAGCAAGTATTACAATCAATTTTTCATGTCTTGCATATAGGAGGCATAATCTCAAAGTGACTCTAGTGATGATTTCTATTAAAAGGTTTCACATTAAAATACTTTGCATAATGTAAACCAGATTGGCTTGGCTGAAGCCTGACTTTCAAGCAGTTTTAGTGAGCTATTGTTAACAGAAATGATCACTTTGTTAAGCTAGCGGCAATTGTATGCAAGTTCTGGAGTATGCCACAAACTTACTATTTGTGGTAAAATTGTGGCAACTTTCTTAACAAGACTGACGGAAAGTTGCCAGTAGCAGGAATTGCTGGTAACCTCAAAACTGCAGCTGTGGTTATCCTCTCAGATTACCGAGAAATTATAGCAGAGTTTGTAACAAAATTTTATCTTATTATGTTGAGAGAGAAAGTGGGAGAATGGACACTAAGTGCAGAGGTAAAAATACCAGTATTGAGCAGTCAGTCCTCTTTCAACTTGGTGAAGACAAAATGGCAGCCATCTCAAAGGCTGTCAAGCTTATTAATTATAACTAATTTTAAGCTGCTGCTTTGGTCTCCTATTAGAAGATTGTAACCCAACTTCCTTTCTAAGGATCTGGAATGATGTTTGGCCTTTTTACGGATGCAGCTGATGACCATGGTTGAGCTTTCAAAAGCCTTCATCAGTCAGGAGACTCTCCTTATGCCCTCTCGTGTCCTGACCCTCCTCTGGTATCTCTCCAGTCAGCTGTGTGCAGGGATGTTTGGATGTCCAGTGTCTGAGCTGGTTGATGACAACCTAGAACAGAAACCTAAAATGGTGAGGAAGAGTTCTAAGTTCTCCATCCAGTCCTAAGCGTTTGAACACTGTCACTGCAGTGGCAGAAAGTTAAGCTCTGAGTGCATCTAAAGGACTTCCCTGCAGTCTTGAAAAGACTGACTTTAGCAGTGGTTCAGTTTCATATTTTCTATCAAACCTGGCCAGTCCCCTGGATCTGAGGTCTCTTCAGGCTTTTTCTTGCATGTCATGAGTAAAGTTTCATGCGTATAAGAGAGCTGACTGAGAGCAGTGAATGTAAATCTAATAGAGCCCTGAAGTAATTGGTTTACTGAGGAATGAACGCCAAGTGACTTGGAGGGAGAACGAGCATAAGAAAACCAAGAAAAACAAACAATTAACAGTGTTTATATTAGATTACACACGTCAACTTCATTTTCTTATAATATGTTCAACATTTAACCCCGCCATATCTTTGTATTGCAGTTATCTTTACGCGTGGCATCCATGAAATTCCTTAAATAAAGATATCAAGGTTTTCTTGTTAAATCTTTTAAATTCGTGTTTGATTTAATTTCATACGTGGCTGAAGCTAATTTTTACTGTGATTCCAAAAGATGGAGGTGGCCCATTTTTTTAACACTGGTGTGTTTTCTGCAGGAAAAATTTGCACATTTGGAATGTCTTGGTACAACAATACAAAACTATGGAAAGCCTACAGTTTAGTATACATATACATATAGCATAATTTTCGGTATATGTACAGGAAGAAACAAGCAGAAAAGCAGAAGAGGTGAATCTGGGTGAACTTCCAAGAGGACATATCTGCTTGCATGTTTGGAACTGGTAAAGAAGTAGTTTCTGAGACCTTTTGCACTGAAAGACGTGTGAAATAGTATTTCCTACTACCAGCTAGTTGGAGTAGATGATTGGGTCAAAAGTTGTATCTGATATAGATATCTAGTCAAATGTTTCCAGAAGCTTAATTTAATAATAGTTAATGTCTCAGGAGCTGTGTTGAACAGAAATAGCTGAATTCATAGTATCAGGACTTGATTTGCCTACCTACTGTAAAATCAGGCATTGACCTTGATGCTTCTTGTCTACATTTATATGCCATTCCTAGAAATCCATAATGTCTTGACAATAATGTAAAGTTCTATGCCAATAGCTAATACAAATCTACTCTCTTTCAATTCTTCAGGGTCTTCTAGATTATAAATCTACCCTCTAGTTCTACTAGAACAATGTTACCACATTAAATCTTCTGTGAAAGTCATTGTTTGAACTTGTTTCTCAGTGTCTTAATTTGATGGTATTTCACTGGACAATGTTGAGGAACTAAAGACAGGTATTTTTGTGAAAGTATATAGATTTGTTAAAACTTGTTAAAACTTTGGTCTATGAGAATTCATTCAGTCCATGACTTGATTCTTCATCTCAATGGCCAAAATGGAAACTAAAGTTATGTGGTTTCAGAATTTTTACCTGTTGTTGCTCTTTTTCTTACTTTATAACTGAGAAGAAGAGTATGGGGACGCTTTTTCTCCGAGCTTGAGTCAAAACAGGAATGTTAAACCAAGGCTGTGTACCCCCTAACAACTCAGATATTGGGAATTCTGGGGTGGTTTGAAGCAAATAAACTTTCATGGGGACAGAAAGGACAAGTCAGAATGACTTGATCAAAGGTGAATGAGTGCCCTCTCCAGGAAGATAGGATGTTCAAAATACTCCTCATATGCAAACAGAGGGCCCAAACTATGGGTTATATGCCATCATTTTCTTCTCTGGCTGGTTTACTTTTTGTTGGTGGGTTGTTTTGTGGAGTTTTTTTACAGAATATTTTTTAATGTGCTTTTTGAATCTAATCCAGAAAAACTAAACACTTCTTTTTGGAAATGTTGAACTATTTTGAAATTTCTGCATTTCTTTCCTATTAATCAGAAACTTCTTTTCTCTGTCCGAATTTAGCTATAATTTACAAACATCTTTAGTTCAAGAAGAGCTACCATTTTCGGTGGATAACAACAAGGTGGGAGTACATGAGTCCTTCCCAATCTTCCCCACAGCCTCACACAGATGGTCCAGCCATATCATATATCCTTGCCACATAGCACAACTGCTGCAATACAAGTAAGTGGCATCTGACTCTAGCCATAAAAAGAGAAGAGCTCTTTGACTATTTCAGATATTCAGGTGAAATTAGTGGCTCTTTGCTCTGCAGGGTCTCTGAGATAAGTCCTGATTCAAGACAGGAGAATCATAAACTATCTTAAGATTGCTGAAACCTTTCTACTGTGCCTGAAATGCCATCAAAAGAGCAGGTAAGTGGGACAGGGCTAATTTCCTCTGAGTGACTTAAAACTACTTTACTTCTTTGTGTGGTGGTCTGTTTGTGAGACAGGCAACAACCTGCAGTGTGTCTTGTACTGGGAATCTTCAAGAGGCTTAACAAGTATCTGACTTGCTCTGACAGTCCTGCAGGGAAAACACCACTGATGGATGTATGAATGTTGTGATATTTTCCACTCATTCTCTGAACACAGAAGGTGTGAATGCTAGAAGGGTGTCTGCAAATCACACAAAATGAAGAGCCATCAAATCTTTTCCATGGAAGGTCTGGGCTCTAGGTCTGCCACAGGCTCTCATAAGTGAGGACGAGTCCATGACCATGAGTTCTTAGCCCTGTGACTGCAGCTGCTCCAAGGAGGACAAGCTTTTTCAGCCCTGCAAGCATCGTGGCTTTTTCCAAATGCCCACATCTGATTCAGCAGAGCTGCTGGAAGAGACCTGTCTTTTTCAGGGTGAAAGCAGCTGTGGTATCAATTCCTCTGTGGGAACAGTGGCAGGACAGGCAGAGTGAACCCTCAGGGCTTGCACCGGGGTGTATTGCAGCTTACCAGATCAGCTTACCAGTTTGACTATGCATTGCTCAAAGCCTCACTGTAGACAGATTTTTCCCTTTATTTTTGTGGAAATTTGTTTTAAAATGTATTTGCACTCAAGTTAAGACTTTGTCTGCCAAGTTTCACCCAGAAAACATTTTTGCAGCCAAGTTATAAACCCCTCCAAGTAAGGGTACACAGAGTAGCAATGGAGAGAGCCTAAAGCACAATGGCACCAGTTAGCTTGCTGAGAATGCCACCTTTATGATCTGTTATCTTCCTTTGCCAGCTTCAGTTTGACATTTCATGAGAGCTGGGCTGGGCAATTCATTTTGAGCTTAGTTTTGGACTTAGTTATCAAAATAGGACAGTAAAGTTCTCAAACATGCTGTATGTTCTTGGAAAACATTGCAGAAAGACAAATATTTCACTTGGACTGAAAGGAGATATAAATCTCACATAGAATGCCTGTCAGCAAATTTAGCTAATATGTTAATTGTCTGAGGAGTGGGCTGATGGCATATCCTATCTTAAAACCTTAATGTGGAAAAATCCGTATCTGTCTTATATTGGGAATGTCATGTTAGCAAGATTCATATACCCACTGAAATGTTTGTCTAATCACAGAAATAGTTTGGGTATTTATTTATTTATTTTTAAAGCACCGATTTATTATCTGAATCTGTTAGTTTGGCCACAGAGTGTTCAGAAACCAAGTACTGACTGGGGTTAGCGTGGGGACCATTAAATATTTTTGAGCATATTGTTTTAATTGATGATAGCTTGCTAGCAGAAGCAGTATTTATCTAGAGATTGCAGGGCCAGTACTAAGGCAAGGAGAATTCTGCAGTCTTGTTTCCATGGATTATACAAATGCATCCCAAGGCATGTAATGATCAGTGCTTAATAAGTCCCTGCTGGTGTAGCTGGAAGTAAGGATTCCACCAAAGGCTGTGGGATAGGCAGCACGTGCAGGTTAGCTCAGAGGAGATTCTCTTACTCTTCTGGGTACACCCAGTCTGTTTCCAGCCAGACAGCTGCTGTTTTCCCAGCGCTGCAGGACTGGCTGTCTTTTCACCCCTGAGAGCTCACCTGAGATACACATAAGCAGAACGTGATTGACCTTCAAACCATGTACAAGGGCCCACGACAGACCCTGCTGACAGTGTGTCTTTCAGGAGGCCACTTAGAGAGAGGAGATTAAGGCAATACAAACTGTAAAAGATGCAGTTTTTAAATTCCATAGAGGTGTCAGCATGGCACTCACTAGGAACTGGGGAGAAGATGGCTGGGAGCTGAAGAGCGAGCTGTCCTGTTAGCGGTGCCCCATATTTTTTAGTCACTTCACGTCCATTTTCACAGAATCACAAAAAATTCTGGGTTGGAAGTGCCCCACAAGGATCACTGAATTCAACTCTAATGTGAGTGGCTCATAGAGGGATCAACCCCACAACCTTGGTGTTATTAGAGCCATGCTCAACCAACTAAGCTAAGGCATTCTGGCTAAAATTTAGAAGTTTTCAAGATACAGCCAGCACAAAATATGGAAAGAATGTC
This sequence comes from Gymnorhina tibicen, assembly GCA_013399875.1. NCBI lineage: Eukaryota > Metazoa > Chordata > Aves > Passeriformes > Artamidae > Gymnorhina > Gymnorhina tibicen. The sequence continues at coordinate 34,088 of VXAZ01001543.1, forward strand.
ATGCCACTAGCATGCCCAGTACTTCAGGAGCAAAAAGCATCTTGTGTTGCAGAAATTCCCAGAAGGTTTCTTTTTAGCATCTCTTTCCCTTCAGAGACTTCACACCAAACACTGTTTGGAGAATAAATGCCCAGGATCAGTGTGCTATCTCTTTGTACACTCATCAGAGGTAGCTGTATTTTTGCTGTGATTTCTTCTGATGGAGAGAAGCTCAGATTTCTCCCAAAGCATTGTGGAGATGACCACTTTGCTTAAGGGCATGGTGCTCAGAGCTCATAAGCAGTGCAAACGGGAAGGTAATCTAAACATTAAGAGGTACAATTCTCTTTTTCTGTGAGGTTTTTAGGTCAATGGTGCCAAACAAATGTGGCCAGAGTCTACTCTCTTTGCCCTTGGTCAGTTCCACTGATTTTACAGTAATAATTTCCAAACTGAGATCATTCAAAGTAACCATTCCTCTTGCTGGCTCCAACATCTTTGCGTTAGCTTCTCTTAAACTTGTCTTTCTGTGAAAACTGACTGCACACCTGAAGAAGAACCTGGAAATAAAATGTGGGAAGTCTAGTAGCTATAGGATAATTACTGTACTGGCTATTGTGCACAGCTGAGATTTATTGACTGGACAATTCCTTGTGACATCCATTTTAATGACAGGAAAAAAGGGTTATCTGTGGTAAAATGGACCCGTTTTTTTTGGCTCTGTGGACATGATAATTAGCTATAGTAATACTACTATTATTCATGAAATTTTAAGAATTTGTCCATCTCTCAGAAAGAAATCCCTTATCTGATCAACTTTACTAATGTCTCTAAACTTAAAATTTTTTTTGTAGTCGGGAGGTTTTTGTCTGAGGATACACAAAACATATTATTAATTGTTTTTACATTTATAAAACATAAAAGTTTTCAGAGTACTTTTTCAGTAGTACAGTGAGTCTACTTTAGTGGGAAACAGAAAATTCTACATCTGAAAAACAGACACCTTTCCTGAGCCACTGCTGTGACCATTTTTGTGTTAGACAGGCAGAGAAATAGAAGGAGGCATTTCCTTTAACTGTGGTGGAAAACTCTTTGGTTGTGTCATATATGAATACTGTCAATATAGAAAGAGAATACATTCTGAAAGTTTTAGGTTTTCTTTTTGGGGTTTTTTTTGTGAAGAAAGCAATATAGGATTGTATATGAGACTTGCATCCTAATTACGATTTGTATTAAAATAAATTAAAATAAATGCAGATGTCCTGCAAGACTGCCACGTGCATTATATCTATTTCTTCTAAGTAGCCACCGCAACAACCAGAGCAGACAGTAGATGTCAAATCTTTTTGTTGCTGCTTTTCTTTCCAGAACAATAATAGCAATGCGGAAACAGCACATGGTTTTTCTGAAGTTATATTAGACATATCTGATCTTCATGTTTGCAGTAATCTGACTTTGGCAGGCTTTTTAAAGATGGGTTAGGGAGTATTACATTAGACAGTGGTGCTAGGCAGCCAAACTTATGATATTTTGCAGTTCCAGAAAAGAAAGTTCAACACAGCCAAGATCTGAACAGAACAGATATTGTATATTAAAACAGGCTGGAAAACCTGAGAGAGAAACATCCAAATGTTGCCCAGCTGAGCGATTGCATTGGCAGCTTGCATGGAGCTGAAAAGCTAAATCAGATATGTAGAAAATGGGGAGATTGTAATCCCTTTAATAAGGGAAGTATGCCCTGTGGGGGACTACTCCTCCCAGCATGCAACTGCAAAATGTCATAGAGCTCAGCCGCCCTTAAGCATTACGGCTGAAAAGCACGCAAAATTGCTTTGACACAAATAATCCTATATACAAAGTGGAGGCCATCGCCTCAGATCTGCTGGAAAACAAATCTCCTGTCCCTGTCCAAAAGAGATGGCAGAGATGTGAAATTATGCTGACAAATACTTTTGTCTAGTTGCACACCATCTATAAAGCAGTTGTGAACTCGTTGTTATTTGAGTTATGATTCTCTGTAGGAGAAATTTATTGCAAAGGTACTGACATTAGCCAGTAGAGCGAGTAATTTTTAGTTTTGGCAGGGAGATCATTGCAGAAAACAGTATATTGTAAAAACAAAGACAAATAAAGGAAATAGGCAACAGTTACATTTTAAAATGGAAATTAGGCAATGTTTCTAAATAATAAATTGAAAATAAAGGGATGATGCAACACATACAAAATATTTAAGAGTATAGCTTTTCAAATTAAATTAAAATCTGTCAAAAATGCAAGAAAACTTTGAGCTTATCATCCTTCGGCTGAAATACCCTGCTGATGTCACCTTCCCAGATAACTGCAGGGACAGACACTGACTTCATGTAGTTAGAGATGTCTCATGCAGTGATGGGCTTCTCCAGATGCCTGTCTGCAAACACCTTTTTAGAGGAAGAGATTCTAACTCCACTTTGATACTGAAAATAAGTTTCCTGATTACTGTTTAGCTGTTCTGCATCAAGTGACAGAATGCACATACATATTCGCAGATAAAATCTACAGTGAGGTTGAGAACATACATAACAGTGATTTGGCATGAAATCCTTTTATGAGGCTGTTGTGGTATTCCTAAAACAAACATTGTAAGATCAGAAAATCTTATAAATCAAAGATTAAAAAAACAAAATAGAAACATATATATTTTCCCATGAAAAGCCACCAAAGAACCTTACCTCTGCCTCAATGTAATACGACGTATTAGGTATGTAAAAGGCATCTTATTAAATATAATCTGATCAAAGATCAGAGCAAAGGATTCTAATTCTTTCCTTCCTGTGTGTCTGGAAAATTAAGTTTACCCTTCCAGGTGTCCTCACATAAAATAGACACAGTCATATTAATTTTAACACACTTCTGTAAACTGCTTGAGATAAGAACATTATTTTCCTTAATTAATTCTTATAAGGACTCTAACGTATGGTACATTTTTCTCCAAAAAAAAAAAAAAAAGCAGTAAACACAACACAGCTTTATTTGCACTCCAGAGCTTCTTTTTGCTGAAGAGCTTCTTTTAAAAATGTCTGTATTGTCACTTTACAGGAGAACGCTAGAGAAGGATTTCTAGCATAAGGTTGCAATGTCTAAATTCATATTATTTGACATGCACTGCTTTTGACTCCTTTTTCAGATATTTATTTACTCTTTTAGGCTTCTTTGAAGAAAGCAGCAATCAGCAGGTTTAGTGTCAGTTTGGAGTCCTGTCAACATTTCTAGAGTGAGTTCCCTGCCCCTTGCATGGTCCCCTGTGCACCCACACACCTCACTTCTTCCCCTGGCAGGTTTTTCACCATTTCTGCACTCCAGCTTCTGCCAGCCCTTCAGAGCAGAGCAGAGCAGAGTGGAGGTTGCTTCCTTTGCTCAGTGCTTTGCTAGCACGCAGAGGGAAGCTGTGGTCGGGGTTAAAAGAAACCCTTGGAACAGGTTTCAAAAAAAGGGGGAGAAAGCCTCCCTCTGCTGAAGTGGCTGCCAGCTGAGGCATTTCCAGAGGAATGACAAGGACAGCCATTGCAGCAGCTCCTTGGGTAATGCCTCTACCACTAACACTGCCACCTCTGTTGGTGAGGGAAGCTCACGGGGGCTGCTCTGTGACTGAAGCTGGTTTGGGCACCAGTGCTGTGCTGGATTTATTTTCAGAAAATTGACTCTGTGGGCAGTCAACTTTTATAACTGTCAAGAGACAGGCCATAGATTGAGCCTGTAGTCACCAAACCTTTCCATTTGAGAAAAACGAGGTCACGCTGAGCCACTATACAGCAAGTCCTGCGGTGCTGAGTGCTTGCAGTCCTCCTGGGTTTTGCTGATGTTCATGGGTGGTAAGAAGGATTTTAGAAATATACAAATGGAAAACTGATCTTCAAAATGTCATTTTTAAGTTACCTGATCTATAATTATGCCTTTCCTTTTGAATCCAGGAACTGGTCAGCCTTTCTCTCTGTGAACATTATGTGAGCAAAAGCATCAAGCAGCCACCTCAGGTGGAGCAGATATACTCAAGCCAACCAAACTCAAGAGAAGACATTCCATGTTATAGACAGACATCTCTGCTGGTGGTTCTAGATGCACTGTAAAGTTACAGGTAAGTTTCTGTTAAAAATACCCTTTCAAGCAGCCCATCTTTCCACCTTTACTGAGAAAAACCCTTGGTAACGCTTTTTTCTGTCACTCTCTCTCCCAATTCTGGTATGCTCTGTATAATTTAAAACCTTTGAAGGCTTTTCTAAAATACATACTTATAATCCTATGAAAGCCTCAGCTCAGATGCTGTGAAGTTCAGTTGTTTGTCTCTTCTCTGCTATTGTGTTCCCAGGGTGCTGTAAACTAAATGCCTTTGAAGGTACAGAAGCTCACAACTCTGAGAAAATAAAGCTTGTTAGGTCCTATCAGAACTGTAAGGATACAGAGATGCATTTTAAAGGAGCCTAATTTTTAGCTGGCTGTCAAATCTTTGGGCATGTATCTGATGGTACTGAGTCCAGCATTAAACACAACAGATATGGCTATTTTAATCTAAAAAAGCCCAAATAAATGTTGATGATAAGAGTATCTCAGGACACCAAATCATTGTCACACCCAAGATGGAGACTGACTGAAGGGATTCTCTGTGCATTTATGTCACTTAGGCATAGGTAAATCCCTCCCTATAATTAATCACTTAATTTTGGTTAAAGCCAGTACAAGTATGAGTTCCCAGGCAAATGCTGGGTACCAGCCATTTGCTGAAAGTCAGAAATGGAGGGGCATGCAGCACAAGATAGCTGTGGTTTGGATATTGTTCCAGAATAAGGGTGCTTTCTTGAGAGGGAGCCATAACAAAATTACATGAAAGATAATTCATACTGTAAATACTAAATATTTTGGTCATGAAAAGAAAATCAATTACATATCTTACCATTATTCAGTGCAGAGCCTTCCACATGGAATGAAGCTGAGAGAACAGTCAAACCTGTTCTTCCTTCAGATGCAGAAAAGACTGACTTAAATAGATATTTTTGGAATACCTTTTGTGTTTAAAAACGGGGTGAAATCACAATAGTAGTAAATACAATGACTACATTTCCTTTGACTTTAATGGATGAAATTTTGTCTCAAGGAAACTATAGTTAGATAACCAACAACTTACCTCACTCATCTGCAAAAGAAAGAATAAATGTGCCCCCATATATCATTATTATCAGTCTGAAAAAATATACCACATATGCAGGTAAAGCTCTGAAGTAGGTTATCCTCTTGATAGCACTGAAGGCAAATTTCTCTTTCCACAGCAATCCAGTAGAAACGTTGCCAATACAACCTTTCCTGCTTATGGAGATAATAGTAATGAATGAAAGTCAATCATGACTATATAATAGTTTAAAATACAGCTTTGTCTCTCCTGACATCTGCATAGACTAAATGAGTTGTTGAAGGATTTGAGCAGTTTTACAGAGTATATTAAGTTTCAGGACTTACACACAAAAAAATATTCATTTGGTTACATGTTGGAAATCCAGAGCCAACAATAACCTTGGAATTTATTAAAAGCAGGCCACTGTTTTAATGGGAAAATATTTTTATGCTATGAGCAGTAATGACTTTTTTATAAGTCTTGTAAAAACTCAAAGAAGAGCAGTGAGGATTCCTGGGATGGATGAATTTTGCTGCTCTTGAGTCAATTAGTATAATAAAATATTTGTTTGAAAATGGGCACAGCACCTGTTTCATTTACTAGCAGGGACAAACTAGAACTTTATTTACTATTTTAGTTGTAGAAAGAGGCTATAAAAACTAAAGATGAGCAGGTGTTAACTGATGCTCTGTGACACACTACTCGTGGGTATCCTTAAATTGTCCATTTCTAGTAGAACCATCAGCTACCTGGCAAGATTTCGGTAATACAGCAAATTGCTACTACAGATGGTATTTCACTCAGTCTGTCACACTGCATTAGGCTGCCATCGTAGTGTCTCTCTTGAAACTGCCCTTTTGTCTGGATTTCTCCTGATATACAATAAGATTTCCAACCACACTGAGACAGGAGTTCCAGTGCATGGTTTTGTTCAGACAAACTGTTACACTCCCAGCTTGCCAGCGAGTAGGTTCCCTTCCCATCCTGTTCAGTTGAGCTGGGTGATTTGTGCCGACTACTGAACCACTTTCTGAGAATACCCAAGCCATCACAAACAGCCCAGGCTGGTCTCTGCTCTTGATTCCAAACCCAGAGGAAAGGAAAGGAAAGGAAAGGAAAGGAAAGGAAAGGAAAGGAAAGGAAAGGAAAGGAAAGGAAAGGAAAGGAAAGGAAAGGAAAGGAAAGGAAAGGAAAGGAAAGGAAAGGAAAGGAAAGGAAAGGAAAGGAAAGGAAAGGAAAGGAAAGGAAAGGAAAGGAAAGGAAAGGAAAGGAAAGGAAAGGAAAGGAAAGGAAAGGAAAGGAAAGGAAAGGAAAGGAAAGGAAAGGAAAGGAAAGGAAAGGAAAGGAAAGGAAAGGAAAGGAAAGGAAAGGAAAGGAAAGGAAAGGAAAGGAAAGGAAAGGAAAGGAAAGGAAAGGAAAGGAAAGGAAAGGAAAGGAAAGGAAAGGAAAGGAAAGGAAAGGAAAGGAAAGGAAAGGAAAGGAAAGGAAAGGAAAGGAAAGGAAAGGAAAGGAAAGGAAAGGAAAGGAAAGGAAAGGAAAGGAAAGGAAAGGAAAGGAAAGGAAAGGAAAGGAAAGGAAAGGAAAGGAAAGGAAAGGAAAGGAAAGGAAAGGAAAGGAAAGGAAAGGAAAGGAAAGGAAAGGAAAGGAAAGGAAAGGAAAGGAAAGGAAAGGAAAGGAAAGGAAAGGAAAGGAAAGGAAAGGAAAGGNAGGACCTGTATTTTGGCTGGGGATTTGACTAATTGCTGTTTTTACTTTAACATCTTGTACTCAAGGCATTTTGTTTTCTCATTTCTATCAGAATTTGACCATTCAGTATTGCAGTATATATTCCTGTTGGGAGACAGTTGTTTCATTACTTTGCTTTCTGCTGCATATGAAATTTAGACTGTAATGTGATAAGCTTCTGTTTAGCTTTTGCTGGATCCATTCCACTGTTTTGTCCTCCATCTACACTCTAATGGTAACATGGCTGGAGTAATGTGGTATTCTGAAATTACAGAAAGTTACATAGTTGGTTTGGTTTTTTTCGTATTTGTTGGAAAGATATTGAACTTCAGAAAAAGCTGCAGTTGTGGTGAGAACACTTAAAATAGAGCAGTGTCTGCTACAGCTTCTGCATGTGTGGGTGGTGTGGGCGGGAATTCCCCAGTAACTGATGCTGTGTGCATCCCTGAGGTGTTAACTCCTTCTCATATGGTGACCACTGTGTGTATCCTATTCTGTACTGCAGCTCCCCCAGACAAATCTCCTTCTGCCAAATGAGTTTCTACCTTCTTCAGTGTTTAAATATACTAATTTCTGCCACCTTACATGCCTCACAGAATCTGTGTCTACAGCCATATGGATATAGTGTCCCAGATCTTTCCTTTCATGTGCAGTTCTTATGGGCTATCACAAACTGTGGTAGATATTTAATTCACCTGAATCAACAAATCTAGCTCCATAGCTAAAGATTCATAATGGTTAGTACTAATATACATCCACTTACCAATCATGGGAAGCTCTCCTAGCTTCTACTTCCGGTCTGTTTGTCTCTTCAATGTCCTTCCAGTTGGCTGTAAGCATTTTTTCTGACATTTCTTTCATATTCCTGTACTTCTAAGGAGAACTGTTGCAATATGCACCTGTAACCCCTTCTGTCTATCTACAGCACATCAGGGTAAGTATTTCACCTTGTCCTTTAAGTTGTAATGATGGGCTTCTCTCTTCTATCTGAAGCAACTGTAAAAAAATTGCCTTTTTTGGGAAGGGTAATTTTGAAACTCAGCAATCTTTGTTGCTCCTTATATTCCCTAAGGGAATTAGCAGGGTAAATTTACATCATCACTTCCTAGACAAATAATAAGTCTTATAGATTCTCTTAATCGATTCACCTCTTTCCATCTGACCACAAGTCACTGGCACACCAACAAATAAGGTTAGATGGGAATTTGCAGAAAAAAGCTATTCTTCCCAATAGCTGTTTATCCATGTTCTTGCACCTGGGGATAAATGTGGGATGAAACACAGTGCATGCTTGTGAACAGCTCTTGCAAGGCAACTGATCTGAGCTTCCTCCATGGTGATTTGTTTGTGTTCCTCAGTTTTTAAGATACCACTGCTTTCTAGATGCAAACAGGGAAAAATATTTAGTTGTTTCAGATGCCTGAACTGTTTCTTTAACAAAAAGCATTTCTCCTTCAGACTTCTACATAGACTTGTCTTCTTGTGGGAATGAATTTAGGCACACCTGGAAAATGGATAACTTTTGTACTCTCTGCAATCTATTTCAAAATACCCAAAGAACTGGGCACATTTTAGCCTACCTGCTCATTGCTACTGAACAGAGGAAGGACATGGGCCTGGTGGCTAGGAGATGCTGTCTTGCTGCTTTCTCATTCAGAATTTATCTGAGTGAGAACAAACATCAGGATCAGTTTTTACAGCTACATTTTAAAGGCCATTTGGACATTTACAATTGCACACAAATACTCTGTATGCATAATACCCTGAGGCACATCATCTATATTCGTTTCAGTGGAAGTTAGGAGATTTTGGAACACCCTCTGCATCTGTTTACCCATATACCCTGTGAGAAAATGTGTTTTAATCATGCCATTGGGCTAGGGGCACTGTCAATGCACTTACTTGTATCTAATCCCTCCCATGGCATATTAAAATTCACCTTCTATTCCATTGTGCATTAAAATGTGTGGATTTATACAATGTCTGTGTTTATGCAGTTCATATAGAAATATGCTGAATGATTTTTAGATTGCGAAGTTGCAAGTACAAAAATTAGGGTAAATCGGTTGTACTTAAATATTTGCTACTCAGAGTATGGCTCCAGACAATTGCTACAGCTCATGGTTGAAGCCTGCATATCCTATGCAGAATAAATTAGCTCCTGGACATTATGCAGTTCTCATCACCTTGAACTTCAGAAACTGAGATAAGGTAGCAGAATTATTATAATAATTATTATGATATTAGCTACAAAGAGAGAACCAAGATTTTTCCTTTTTTCTTCTTTTGTTGTTGTGGGTTTTTGTGGGTTTTTTTTTTGTTTTTTCTTCTTGCAAATAAACAGCACTGGGAAAAGTGAAGGTCTCTTAAATTCTTGTTTTTTACTCTGGTATCACACTGGAATACCTTCATCACAGTTTATTTTATATTACAATGTATGCAGATACTCAGTCTACAGAGAAGTTATAGCCAAAACAAGTGTAGTAGAAGCCTGTAAGATAAGTAAATTTACGGTTAACTCCCCTGTATTTTCACACGCTAATGTATTTGGGATTCTTAAGTTTAACCTTAACTCTGTATTTTCTGAATTTGGAAAGCTAGTTTAAGATAATTGCACCATCTATAGGATTACTTTTTTATTTCTCATTGTATGTTACTGATATTTGCTTCTAACCATATATCTTCAAAAGAGAAAGCAGCTGATTAGTTCTTGCTTTCTGTTCAAACACATATATGCTTACATTAGCACTTGACCAATGTCAAGACAGAGTTAAGGTAGACTGCAGAGATGAGTAAATATAAGGCAAAACTATGTGCTTTGGGATCATAACATCTTTTCAATATTAGAAAAGAACTGCTGCCAGAACCTCCAGGCTGATTCCCAAGGGAGAGGTGTGGAGAAACTTCTGGCTCTTGATTGAGACTTCAGCTCAGTGAAAATTAAAACTTTGAAGCCCACAAGGTAACTATTGCCAAAACCACAAAAATTGGACTTTTTGCTGAATAGAGCCTATAGAAAATAATCTTTCATTCTGAGTTTAGAATGCAACAAATAGTCTATTTCAGCTGAGCTCAAGATTGGAGTTATACATGCTGTATCTTTTTACCTGTTTAATAAAGGAAGATCTTAAATGAAAAAAAAAACTGGCACTCTCTCTGTAACCTTCATTTTATTGGGAACAGTTTCCCACTGATTACAAATAAACTATAAGTTCACGCCATTACACCTGTATAGGCCCACTATATAAAGTAATATACTTTGTATCCCCATAAAGGCCACAAGTGCACATGAGATTTTAGAAGCGGAGCTTTAGCCAACTGAAGTGTGGTAGAAGCCTATAGCTTACCAAACCAAATAAAACCTCCAGCAATTTGAACAAATCTTTTGCTGGGACCTTCTGAAGATAAATACTCATCCATCCAGCTCCCTTCCTGTTTTGTAATGTCTCCCTGTCTAATTTAATAAATGCTTTCTTGCTGTTTCTTGGCATCTTCCAGAACAAGGAATGTAAACTGAAAAGACCATGGAGACTGGGGTTGGCCCAGGACTGCACTATGAATTATATCGGGAGACACAGAGACGAGTCTGTCAGCCCATACCTCTTGCCACGGCCTCTACGAGGGAAGGTTGCTCAGTGCTTGTGAAGCAGACTTTTTGTTATACAATAGTTAAGACACATGAAAGTCAGAAGAAAAATGCGTGCTCTAACAGGTCAGCTGCTAAAACTACTACAGCACAGAAAAAAAATTTCCAAACATAACAATAGGAAAGGTAACGCTGGAGAGAAAATAGTAAAGCACAACAACGATTGCCAAAGAATTTTTGACAATATTTTATGACACCTTCAGTCAGGCAGAACATGCCAGGAAAGGAGAGTAGCTGCTGGATTTTATTTATTTATAGTCTATAGTTTTCTATTATTGTTTAAATTAATGAAACAGAATTTGTACTGTGACAGTTGCTCTCCAAAATGAGCACCCAAACTTTTTGATGTCTAAATTGTTTAAAATTAAGATAATTCCTTTTTAAATAGTATATCTCAAAATATACATGAAATTCATCTCTCTGTGAAGTGGACTTTCTACAGAAGGCCTGAGATTTATTTTCTATTCATTCATGGAAGAGCCATTTCTGTAGATGCACATAAGAAGGTGTACTTAAAACACTCATTAATTCTGCTTCTGGGTGGCCTTGGAAAACTATGAAGGCTCTTTAGACACTAATATTTTGGCCTCATGTAGTTTTGCCTTTCAGAAATAGATCACTATTGTCTACATGTTCATGTAGTCTATTCTTGGATCTTTGAACTGTCACAAGAGAGTATTGTATTCATAAAAATTCAATGCTGAATGGCATTTATCTGCAGGTTACAGAGTTCTTTGTAGAAGAGGAGAAGCTTTAAGGGCAAAACAGTACAATGTAGTGTGCAAAGAACAGCATGGTTTCTAGTACTGCCACTGGGGATTAGGTATTCCTGAATGAGATCAGTTTGGTGTAGATTTTCACCTATTTGTCAAAGAGGGCAAGGCTACTCTTGCTTGTTGTTGAATGATTTGAGATTTATGCAGAAAGACTAATGAATTCTTATTTATTCATATAATTCATTTCTTTATGGCTTGTTTCCAAAATTCTGTCTTTTCCCCCTTCTTATAAAGTCACTGCAGGGTTTTGTTTGACATTTGAAGAACATTTTGAGAGAGCACAGCCCTTCTTAGATCCAAATGCTCTCCAGTGCTCTTCAGGACTCAAGAAGAGTACTCACCAGTACTCACTAGCTTACGTGTCCCTTTCCTTTCACGTACTGCAGTCTGTTACCTCTCCTTTTGACTGTAAAGTTCAGGTTAGTGGAAGGATATCCTGCATCCTCTTTAACAGCCTTGGTCGTACAGTGAGATCTGGGCAGTACAACAGCAGACCAACGGCAGATTGCCACCACAGACTGCCAGTCCTTTGGGAAATAGGTAGTTGGAGTTTTTGAGGTACCTCGAAATCACTTTTGTGACTGGAAGACCACTAAGATGAAGATAAACAACTTCTTTTATTGTGATGTAATTCATTACAAAAATAACCAGTTTGAAAAATAAAAATAAATTGGGATAAAGTCAGATAAAACTAAAGATTATAGCAAGGGACATGGAGGTACCCACAGGCCTTACTGACCCTGGCCAGCTCTCCCAGGTGCTCCCAAACCCTGCCCACATCCCAGGGTCTCGCTTCAGCCCCCCAAGGCCACTAGCCCCTGCCCCAGAACTGTCACAGCAGGGCCAGTTTCGAGCTCCTCACAGCCCTGCCTTGCCCAGCTGTGCCTCCACTGAGTCAGGCTGACCTGCAAGCCTGTGTCCCAGCCTATCCTCAGCCCATTCCCAGGGAAGTACCCAATGTCCAGGGCTGGGGCTGGTCCTGCTGCCCCCAGCTGCCCTTGCCACCAGGGTACTGTCCATCCACCTCCCAGTGGAGGAGTTCCGTGTCTCTCAGTGCCTGACCCCAAGGAGCCACTGGCCCTCATAACACCCTCGTGACACCCTCATGACACGGTCAGTTCAAACCCAGGAGAGGATATAGGCATTTACAGAAGCTGTTTGCAATCCTGACGTTTCCATTACCACAACTGAATAAAAGGTCTTTTTTAATCTGTCCACATTACTCTACAGATTCTTTTCTTATATTTGACAGTCTCCACAATGAACTTGTGAATCAAACATTGATCTATTGCATTTCTTGTATTTTGCTTTCATCCCTTTTGGTTGACTAAATGGTCAGAGGTTAGGTTTGGCATCATAAATATGAATGATCTCCACACAGCAGGAGACCAACGTTTGGTTGGCCAGGACTTAAAAATCTGGTTTCTTTTCCTATGTATCATCCATTCACTGGTGTCTCCTTGTAGAACTATGCAATGGGGCTGTGGTAATCCCTTGTGCAGACACACAAATAACTACACCAAATCCATGGATGATAACAGGTTCAGGTGATTTTCAGTTCTTTGATGTCTTAAGTGCTTTCCTGGTTATTTCTCTCTTTTGAATGTTAATCTTTTTTATTCAGCACTTCTAATCCTGAGCTAAATTTTAGGAAATTGGTTCCCATGTGGCTCATGTTTTATTGAAGTATGCACACTTTGTTTTCTTGCATTGTTCTTTCTGACTGTATGAAAAGCACCAACCTATGAATCAATTTCTGAAGAAATGTTGTGGCTTTATGAATTACATTATATGTTAGGTTTCCCTGAGAAAACAACAACCTAGGTCTTCCCTTCCAGCCCTACTGTATCCCTATAAGATGGGAATGTGTGCAGTTCATGTTGAAGGAATAACTTTGTTGTTTATCTAACTTTAGGCATTAATTTTACATCCAATTTAACATTTTCCATACCCATACACTGGTCTCTTAAATCTTCTGAATGGTCTTTGCAGAGAAATAAATAAATAAACAAGAAATTACAAAGCAAAAAACTATGAAACTGAGATCAACATTCCTCAAACTGTGGTAATTTTCGCCAAATTGTGGACTCCAGCAATATGTAAGAATATTAGACCTGTACAACATGAGATTCCCTCATCTGGGTCTTGATAAATTTGAAACAGAGATAAGAGGAAACACATCAAGAAAATATCCAAACCTTCCCAAAGAATGTTAATCAATGCTTTATAGCCTCCCAGATCACACTATCAAGTATTGGGTATAAAATCCCCAAATTTTAAAATTTTGCTTTAAAACATCATTGCAGAAATTAATGGCTTAGACTTTAAGAAAACTTTGGGTATCATTCACACTCCATTACTCTCAAAACAAGTGTTTGATGCTCTGTGAGTGTTGATATGACTTATCCATAGGTAGATATGGACTTTTAAATCTAGTAATATGTCAGAAATAGTCTTTTAAATTTTTCCTTGTTTCTTTTTCTGGTGGACTTCACAAAGCCCCTTTAAAATTATTACATATTTGCTGTGGAAAAAATTAGTGGACCAAACAGGCTCCTACCTGTAACAAACAGAAATTGAACTAACATTTAAGGAAGAAAATTTAAAAATGGAGCTTAAACAATGAGCTGGATTTATATAGTAATTTGTTTAATATAAGTGGAGTTTGTAGATGTTCAGAATCGACTTGTAACTGTCATGAGAAATGGTTAGTAGCTTTCATTTAACATTGAATAAGGAACTTTATTTAACAACAGTAGAGCTATTCTGCATCTTGTATTCTGTTTGAAATGATATCTTTTGCTCTAAACCTCATCTTGCTCCTGCTGCTTAACTTCCTCATACTTGTTCTGCAAACAGTGCAGTTCTGATAGAGGATGAGAGATGGATTAAGGAGTAGGACTGTAGTGAGGGTAAAGACATATGAGAAGAACAGAGCAGTGTGTCATATGCGTGACATTTATCAGGACCCAGGTGCTGGGGGAGGTGAAGCTTTCTGAGCCAACTTCATAAAATACATCTTTTTATCCACTTTATGTTTCAGCTAACACAGTAAGCAGACGGGGAAGTGTTCTCTTCCTATCTTATCTAAGCCTTCCCCTGAAACTTGCCAGTAGTAGCCTAGCACGTACCACCTACTGCAAACACACAGGACAGAGATTCACCTACTGTTCCATTAAGAAAGCAGCATTCATCAGTCAGTGCTGCCTCCCATTTTGTGTGTACTCCATCCTGGAAAGCCTCTATTCCCTTGGGGATTTGGTATATCACATCATTTTTTACACAGACTAGCTCATAGCTAAAGGATGACTTTGATGTGACTTGGCAATACTATGAAGCCATTTTAAAAGCATGTAGTTTACATGCAGTTGTACTTCAGTACTGAATCCCATTCAGCATTGATGAAAGATTCCCTTCTATTGTGAAATATCCATATGTTTTCCCTTTTCTGATGATGGTTACTTTAAACAGGGGACAGATTCTGCACCTCTGCTCAGAGAAACACCAAATCTTCTTCCAAGTCCCTCAAGATCTTTTCATGGGGGTCACCGAGATACCAACTGTCAAACAGCTGAGGTTTTGTTTTAGTGGGAGTTTCTCTCTTCCTGACAACAGATGTAGGATGCAAGTTTCCCTCTTTTTAGTGTGTCCTTTTTGGTCTTCCATCTTTTCAGCTGGCCTCAATTTTTCTTCTTCTGCTTCATGGTATCCTTTGATTTCTTGTAATATTCTGTTCTAACCTTCAGTGGCACCTAAGATAAATCTTACCTCTGTCCTTCTCAAACAAGTGACTAGGGCTCTTCCTTTTGACAAGAGGGAATGGTTGAAAGCACAAATGAACTGGGAATTGTGCATTTTTCTTTTCTTTGTGTCATCACAGTTTGGATTACATGAAACATTATCTCTGCCCCTTCTGAGAGAAGAGGAATGTAAGGAAACTATCCAGTTTCCCTTTAGAGAAAACCCAAAAGAAAAAAATGGTGTCAAAACAAAGCAAGGTAAAATATAGCAGAAAGCCTTTTCTTGTTGCGAGTGGATGTGATGCCAGGAGGGTTATCTTGCTGTGATGGATGGGGGCTGTTTCATTCATTCACTACATGTGAGGGACTGTGCTCTTGGAGAGGGCTGTACCTCAGAGCAGGGAGGAATGATGCCTGTTCCCTGCTCCTGGTGGTGACTGCCGGGGTTCAGACAGGAGCCGCGGCAGCCGGGAGGACTGGTTTGCTCCCTCAGAACAAGCCATGCCGGGGCAGAGGTCTGGCTGTGCAGGGCTGGCATGAGGAGCACAGGCAGGGCTGCAGGCCACTGGCATCAGCTCTGCTGGTCCCCAGAGGAGCAGAGAGCAGACCCACAGCCTTGCCTCAGGCATGATGGAACGAGGCTGACTTTATGTAGGGTTATATGTGTAATATATTGCATCCCAGGAAGCTGCTAAACATTCCTGAGCTGAAAGAAGACTGGGGGAAAGGATCGTCCCCCTTCAGTGGCATGGTAAGTAAGGGGAAAAGGAGAGATTTTGTTTATTTTTTCATTTCCAGCAGACTGAAATTTTTACTGTTCCAGAAGCCACTTTTTTTCAGTACATAGTCAAATCTAACATAGCTGTAGAGTTTAAAAAGCCCCTTTGTATGCCTATTCTGACTAAAATATGTAGCCAGAACCACCTCAAAACTTAGCTGACCCAAGGTCAAAAAGAAAAATTATGTTGTAATTGCTACAGATATTTAACGATACACCCTGCCACTCAGCTTCTCTTTAGACTGACACTGGTTTAGTCATTATAGTCATTACCTTTCTTTTTACAGCTCAGTAATAAAATTATGCTTTGCCACAACAGGAAAAGACCATTGAGTTGTGCTCACTTAATGATCTGTGATAAATCTGATATAGATTTTTGTCCATAGATAGACAGTGTAGATTGCATATGCAATTCACTACAAGCTTCTGTTCAGCAATTCAGAAGCTTTGTCGTTTTTTTCCATCCTACACTTGTGCAGTTGTTTATCCCTACACAGGGGAAGAGCTTGGAAGAAATATCAATAAAACCAAGAAATTACTTTTTTTTTTCTCCACCAACAGTACAAGTCTTGGCAACACCCCTCAGTATATGGTTGAACTTTATTCCTGTTGGGAACCTGGCTGGCACAGAACGAGCTCTATTAAGAATGTGATTGAATGCTGACCTCTACTTGCTATTCATTGTGTCATTAGGATTTTAGTAATGGTCTGCTCTTAAGGATGCGTGGGAGTTGTTTGTCCCTTGCTCCTTCATAAATACTATTGCAATAACAGATTGACAATAATTTTCCCTTCAAGTGTTTTAGGGAAGCTAAAGCAAGTTTGCTACAGAGCACATATGCAAATGCATGGTGGGAAGTAGGAAATGGCAACAGTCTGGAGCTGCTTCTTCAACACTGTGATTGACAGATTCAATAGGCACATCTGGTAAGCAACTTCATGGCAGGGCCTGCATAAGCACACTGTAAAATTGTAAATGTGGTCTGTGGAGGATAAGGGCTCCTTAGATCTGACATTATGTTTACCAGGCTCACACTTTTCTAGCAGGAGAGGCCCTTCACCTTCTACTGTAAACAGAAAGAAATCAGAGGCTCTCACATGCAGGGCTGTTGGCAGATCACCATGAACTTGTTTCAGCCAGAGCACACTTCGTCGTCATGGTCAGTGAAAGCCTCCGAGCTTCAAAGGTAAGTTCTGTGCTCAAAGAGAGACATTGCGATGACCCACGACTCCTGGCAGATTTGGTTTCAGTTACTGGAAGATTCTCAAAAAATTCAAAGGCACTTCAGCTCCCTTCAAACTTCAGCAAAGAGCAGCAGACCTCCTAGACAAAGTGCAAAGTGTAGCACTGGCAGTCCAGCGAGAGTCTGCATCTTGATTTCACTAGAGCAGATGTTATCTGCAAGCAATTAACATACTTGTCATCACCAGTAAAATAGATACAGAATTCTTCGAGCGTTTTTTTTATCCACCCTAAAGAAAAGTGTTTGTGCACAAAGCAAAATTTCCACATTAGTATTAAAATAACATTCAGTGAGGCAAGCGGCATGTGTCACTTTTTCAGTTTCTTCCAGTTCCTTTTTTTTTTCAAAGAGCAATGCTGTAACACTTAGACCAGAGCTAGAGAACACATTTCATCACTGAGCTATATCTTTTAACAACAGAATCTTTGATGTCTGTATTTTTTACTTCACTGTTATTATTTTTAAATGCTACTGTTTGTTTTGCATAGAACCATAGCGAGTATGTATCCCACTCTTATGACTGTGGTGGGTTGACCCTGGCTGGACATCAGGTGACCACCAAAGCCGCTCCATCACTCCCTTCCTCAGCTGAGCAGAAGAAAATATTACTGAAGGCTTGTGGGTTGAGATCAGGACAGGGAGACATCACTCACCAACTGCCATCACTAGCAAAGCAGATCTGAGTTGGGGAAATAAGCTTAATTTATTACCAATCAAATCAGAGTAGGGTAAGGAGAAATAAAATCAAATCTTTAGAAAGACCTTCCCCCCACCTCTCCCTTCTGCCTGGGCTTAATTTAACTCCTCATTTTCTCTACCTCCTCCCACCCACTGGTACAGGGGGACAGGAAATGGGAGCTGCAGTCAGTTCATCGCACTTTGCCTCTGCCACTACTTCCTCCTCAGGAGGAAAACTCCTCACACTCTTCCTGCAATCCAGAGTGTGGCCCCTCCCACAGGAGACAGTCCCCCACCAACTTCTCCAACATGAGTCCTTCCCACAGCCTGCAGTTCTTCAGAAGCTGTGCCAGTGTGAGTCCATTCCATGGGGCGCGGTCCTTCAGGAACAGAGTGCTCCAGCGGGTGTCCCCCAGAAGGTCACAAGTCCTGCCAGCAAACCCGCTCTGATGTGTGCTTCTTTCCCCACAGGTCCACAGATCCTGCCAGGAGCCTGTTCCAGCACAGGCTTCCCACAGGGGCACGGCCTCCTTTGGGAACTGTTCTGGTGTGGGGTCCTCCAGGGGCTGCAGGTGGATCTCTGCTTCCCCATGGACCTCCATGGGCTGCAGGGGCACAGCTGCCTTGCCATGGTCTGCACCAGGGGCTGCAGAGGAATCTCTGCTCCCATGTCTGAAGCACCTCCTCCTCCTTCTTCACTGGTCTTGGGGGCTGCAGAGTTGCTGCTCTCACTTATTGTCATACGTCTCTCACAGCAGAAGTTGAAATTGTGCAGGGTGGTTTTTTCCTTCTTAAATGAATTATCCCAGAGGATGTTGTTGACAGACTCAGCCTTGCCCAGTGGAGGTTCTGTCTTGGAGCTGGTTGGCATTGGCTCTATCAGACACAGAAGAAGCTTCTGGTGGCTTCTCACAAAAGCTACCCCTGTAGTCCCTCCACTACCAAACTTGGCCACACAAATCCAACAAAATTACTTTCACCACAACATAACCTCAGTGAGCTCCAAAGAGCTGCTTTCTGTTTATATGGATATATGAGGAACCCAGGGGCACAGCCACATATCATCAGTGTGTCCTGTTTTTAAAGTTCTGAGTGTGCTTTGCAGCAGTCACATCCCTAATAATTATACTAACTTGTTAAAATAATTGTTTTAAAGATTGTATGCTAACCTGTCTTCCAAAGAATCTTTTAATTAGCTCACAAGCTTAGAAGATGAGATCTACTCCGCAGTTTCTCTGTACTCACAGAGAGTTGTTCCTCTGTCTAGGATCTCTGTTTGTAAAGACTTGCTCCACCAGAAGTGCTTCATCTCCCAAACCCTAGGCCTTCATTTGTGAGATTAAAAAAGAAATTATTTGGAAGTTTCTCAGGAGTGTTGAGTTAGTTAAAGGATTGAAAAATAAAACATTTTCCTGGCCTGCTGTTTTCAGAGCTGTTATTTCCTTAACCCTGGCACGTAATGGGATGATTCCCTTTACACTGCTTCCTCTCACTAAGTTCATTTGAGTTGCTGCTGTCTTAGAGAAGTGAGACGATTTTGTGGCTATGGTGTTGTAGGAGGGGCAAAGTGGACTCAGTTCTTAGGACTGCCACAGTTTCTTCTTTGATCTTTGCCAAGTAATTTGATCCTGAGTTATTTTATCTCCAACAGAAGTCTGCTAGTCACTTTTCTCATCTCAATAAGGTCTTCAGAGAAAAAAAAATGCTTCTTGTCCCATGGTTCTGATATGCCAGAAGTAATGGGACAGCTCTTGACTGGGGCTTATGTGTGACGCAAATAATAATAATTTATGCAGGGAAATAAGAAACTTGAAGTCCTTCCATATCCCTTATGAAGGGTTATTTAACATCTCAGCTCATCAGCTCAATGTGCTTCTTGAAATAAGCAGTGTTAACCTAATTTACAGAAGGAATTTGCTTTTAGAAGGTCAAAAGCAGGCAGCAAGCTGTAGCATAAAGAGCTAGCAGAAGAAATTGAACTTGAAACCAAGCTGCTCTGATTCTACTTTATTTAATCTGTTCTTCCTAAATATCCCCAAGCTCTGCAGCAGCTTCTGTGTTGATTAGTGACAGGAGTTGAGTAGAAAGTGACTATCATGCCAGAAAGACTTGGGGGCACTGAATCTGGAATGAACCACACATATTTAAAACTAGCTAATACAGTGACATCTTGAAGCAGCCTAGGGCAGAGAAGTTTCCTCTAAACAGAGGTTTCTAGCCCACAAGTCCTTGAATACTTTTTGTGTGTAAATGATCCTGTGGCATGAGCTCTAATTAAAATCATATCAGGCCTGTTCCATATTACCCAGCACAATCTCTGGAGCTTGCTTCTGTATCTTCCTCTGCCTAACCCTCCAAGCCCTCCTTGTTTACATTCCAGATGCACAGACTGTTAATGCAGCCGAGCTCGTTTAAAATGAATGCACGAATGGGATGAAGAACACCTGAAAGAATGAAGTTTGTGTACTTCAAACTGTGTGAGATACTACAGTCCAAAAGCAGTGTGGCAAAGGAAGTCCTGCCTTTATGTACCATGCTGATGGGTGGAAATGGAAGATTAAGTGATGGGTCCTGAAATTCCAATAAAAAAATGTGGTTTCCCTTCAACTAAGAGGGAGGTGGTCATGACAAGAGGGCTAGTTATAAAGCTGTAAGTTTGACACAGGACCTCTGTAAACCATCCTTTTGTCTCAACCAGCTCTCAAAGAACTCTTAATCTCCTAGAGTCATCTAGAGAAGAAAAAGATAATATGAATCAATTATTTCAGTGGATATCTCCTTATTTACATGTTGAAATATAGAAAACTCTGCTTCTCTGATGAAGGGCAAGGCAAAAAATTCAGAGACTGTTTACTTTCTTACAGCACCAACCCCTCCTTTCAGCACTTCCCCAAAATTCCCCTTAAATTTTTAATTATGTCCCATTCCAGAAAAGCTGTGCTGCACCTTTATCCTTCTCTTTCCACAGTTTCCTTTTGCATCTAGATATTGTTCTGCCCATCCTGGAAAAAAGTATAGAAAATTAGCCTTATAAGCAAAATTAGCCTTCTATTGTTTTTTACTGTCTTCATCATGTAGTTTTTGCTGATACAAAAATATAACTAGAAATGGTTTTACTCTGCAGAACTACTGAAAAGCAAAAAAGTTATTACTGGACTAATGCCAATAAACAAAGCAAAGAAATAAAAAATTGCATTTTGGAAGGGCAGTTTGGGAGCCTCAGTGGCAGGTACTTGAAGTACTGAAGGTTTTATATCAGTGGAAATTTTAATAATTGAGGATGCCAGTGGTGTACTTGTTTGATGACTGTCTACAATATTAATCCTTTGAAGACTGCAGTCAATAATGGTTTATTCAGTGCTGACAGGATGTTTTGTGCCAGGGAATCCAGGTTGCCAGAAGCAAGTGGTTAGTTGTTATTGAACAGCCAAGCTTCAGAGTGTTACTGTGGCCCACTCTGTACTAGTGGTAGTACAAAAAACTTCATTTGTAGATGCCAGAAAAATAGAATAGATGGGGAATAGATGTCAGAAAATCAGGACATTTGAGGAATGCCTCTATGGAAGCAATAGGGACCAGAATTAAGTTAAACTTTACAAGAGATTTCATCTGAGCTGGAAAATAGATGACAGAAGCAACTGTGGAAACTTTCCTGCTTGAAAGAACAATTTACTTTTCAGAGCTGTGATTGAAAATTTTGTTTTCAATGTTTTGTGTCTTGAAAATAGCCCTCTTTTATGGAATATGACCTAGTTTGGTCTCAAAGTTAGATGTAATTGAGGAAAAGCAAAAGCGCTTAATGACACTTCCAGCAGAGTTGCAGTAGGGCTTCACATGGCTTTTGTTCTCTTTAGTTATGTTCGGGTTCAGAAACCTCCATCCTGACTAAGGATGATAGAAGCTGCTACATTAACTTGTATTCCTTCAGAGTCCTTTTGAAGAGACCTCTTCTCAATATGTGTGAAAAATGTGTGTTAATTCAGTGTAGTTTCCTTTCAAGCATAAACACAGACTGAAGTGAGTGAGGCATGTCACCACACATAAAACCTATAATTTCCTTTCTCCTTTAAAGATGAGGATCAGTTGAATATAGGTGCATATGCTACAGATGTGCTGCTAGTAAGGCTGGTAACCATTTCTTTAAAAATGTCTCTAGCAGACATTATCCTACTTCATATAAGACTCTAATTAGTTGATTCAAGTGATATTACCTTACAACACAGTGGTACTGTGAAAAAACGGAGACCTTCCTGTGCTGTTTAAAGTCTGTTCATTTAAACACCAGGCTTGTTTACACAGTTAAGCAGAAAGCCTTATTAGGGATAAAGAACATCCTGTAAAAGGAGAGACTGTATTCTGGAAAAAATACAGAGAAGAGTTGATAAGAGGTTACCATTGCAATGGCCTGTATGTGCTGACTGGAGGACATTACAATTGAATAAGAAATTATTTTACCTATGTAGACTGTATTAG
Organism: Gymnorhina tibicen; assembly: GCA_013399875.1. Lineage (NCBI taxonomy): Eukaryota > Metazoa > Chordata > Aves > Passeriformes > Artamidae > Gymnorhina > Gymnorhina tibicen. The sequence goes on from VXAZ01001543.1 coordinate 56,270, forward strand.
CTGAATTACTGCCTGACCATTGTGCTCAGACTTTTATCATAGTAATGCTAGAAAGAAGCTGACACACTAAAGGGAGTCAAAGTAGAGCAACAAGAATTATGAGAACCGTAGAAATACTCCTTAACAAAAAATGGCCTAAGAAGTTTCACCTATTTTCACATAGAAATTTGTTTGCACTGCACTGCTACTGGGAGAAGATAGAGATTTTTAACAGGGAGAATATTATAATAAGATTAAGAGCTGAGTATTAACTGAATTCAGACAAAATGTACGCATTCAACCTCTGACTTTGACTATTTTCTTTCTATGGAAACATCTGCATCTAAGTTCTTGGCTTTAAATGACTCAAGGCTTTTTCTAGGCTGTCGTAAAGACATACAAATGATTGAAGTTGTTTGGGAGTCTTTATGAAATAGCGTGATGAGAAAATACTGATTTACTAAAGCTTTGTGAAAACAAATCTTTTCTAAAAACACCCCAGTTTTTGTGAGGAACTGTAACTGAACCATGGGCAGGGTTCCAGAAGACCAGGAACAGCGGTTTCCCTGGACAAATCTGTTCTGGTAAATTAAATGGTTTTGGGGCCATTCTCTGGCATTAAAGCCAACTGGCATGGAAGATCCCATATCCATATTGTGAAAATCTCTTTACTCTCTATTGCATGATAGCTACCTCCAATTTACCTATTGGAAACATTATGTAAGGAATGCCTGTTTCCAGACCATACAATGGAATTATTTGGGAAAATAGCAGCAGTCTCTGCCAAAAATGATCCCAGGATTGTTCTGCAATTTTGTGGACAATCAAGTCTTGATGGCCAGCAGCAACTCCTGCAACTACTTGTCAGAGACTGAAAATAGTTTATGCCTCAAACATTGGTATAAAGTTTTAAAGAAGCTACAGACACAGAAACCTCCTTGAAAACTGCTGATTAGATTAAAGGAAACCC